>SAYR01001526.1:60885-132221 GCA_004382745.1 Argopecten irradians irradians | reverse complement strand
TACTATCGGACCTTGTAACACGATAACTTGAGTAAATATGCTCCAAGATTTGATACTGTAGACTAACATTGGAAAGATCTCTGACGAGTTCTAAAATCAGCTTGATTCGACTGTAACTTACAGAGTTTATTGCCCTTTGCACTAATAGATAATTATCGGACCTTTGTAAACACGATAACTTGAGTAAATATGCACCAAGCTTTGATATGGTAGACTAACATTGGAAAGATCTCTGACGAGTTCTAAAATCAGCTTGATTCGACTGTAACTTACAGAGTTATTGTCCTTTGCACTAATTATTAGTATAGAATCTTTTGTTTTGAACATGAAACTGGTGTAAATGTCCAACAAAATTAGCAAAAACATTGTATATAGACTAACATTAGAAAAAGTATGGTCTCTATAAATACCATCTTTCTAATAGTCCATCCTGTATTTGTGGATACTCTACTGAAGATGTTGATCACTTCTTTCTCTTCTGTCCTAGATATGCAGTCCAACGTCAGAGGCTTGTTAACTTCTCTGTGCTCATTTACAACTTGACATCCAATTAAACCTTCACCTGAATCTAGACCTGAATTTCTTCTCAACATTTACATATGAATGTTGACATTCTAACAAAGGGAAGTAATCACCTTAGCCATGAGATAAATTCAAACCTGTGTGCCTGTGTCCAAACCTTTATTAAATCATCTGGCAGACTTTGAGCCCCCATAATTATTATATTAACATAATACATTTATCCTCTCTTATACAAGTTATATTAAAATTTAGCAAATAATCCATACTGTACTATCCAATATTATATGAATATTAACATGTTTATGACTTCTTATACAAACATAATCTAACTGTTTTCATGAAATATGAAGAATGAATAGTATTGGGAGGATTTGGATATATATATTCAACTATTTTGTCTGCAGGTATGCATTGGTTGCTATATTCTCAATATATCCATACCATAACTCACCATTTGTCTCTCAAATTTGTATTAAACTATTGATATTACATTTTTATTATAATGAATTACCTAGATATAATATTACAAGTTTAATCCTTTCTCTGTACCAAGTTCTTTGACAGGAGTAGATCATAGTAAACCCTTATAACACTCATATTTTTTTATATTACATTATGTATAAACCCATTTTCTCCAATGTTATAATTAATTTATATGCATATGTTTAATATACTCCCTCAGTATGGCCTCTTTCTCTGGACAATCCTGACTAGGATCAGTACTCAGTGGTAACAACTATGGACTTTATAGTACTGCCCGGTCACTAGGATGGCTTGTGTGGGAGTGATATTGAGGGATCCAAATTCAAATTAAATTCAAATCAATATCAACTGATTTAAATCAAGGAACTGTAATATATTGAACTGATATGAATCCATTATAAATTTCAACTTGTCATTATCTGGCTATACAGTATCCACATTTTAACTATAAACAAAAACATAGGTATGCATATATCATGTATATATATATACTTAACATGCTTTTTATACCTGCTGATTATTGGAGTGTTATCATAGTATTACTTACAAGTGTATCCTAAGTATATATTTATTTCAATATTGTTCTGTATGTTAAGGAACAGAGAAGTAACTGATTAACTGTATAGATGCTGACAGGTAATTTAATATCAATTACCAGGTAAGGGGCTGGCTTATATGTTCCAATAATTAGCTTATCTGAGTCACTTGGTTAGGGCCCTGTGGCAGCCACATGTTTATGGGACCCAGGGTCAAAGATAACTGATACTCCTCTGTCCAGTAATTGTACACCATGGGAAGGTGATCATGGGGTCTTATCAATGTCCCGTTATAACTGTTTCCCCTTTGTTTTATGAATCAGTCTCGGAGTCAGGCCGGTGCGAGGCACACGTCTGTAAATATATTGTTACCCAAATACAGGTTACGAAGTGTTCTACTTTAAAAAGGTGTTTGGTGCTTTTTGTTCATTAAGAGACAAAAAGGTGGTGTAACATATTCTGGTGGCAGCGGTAAAGGATATCTTTACGAGAGAGACTCCGTTATCAAAGGATAACGCTCGTGAAAGAACAATATGTCAACTCCTGAAGAAACGGAAACAATGACTGCAGCTCAAACAAAAATTGGAATTAAAAAGACTTGAAATCCAAGCAGAGCTAGACAGAGAAAAACTTCAACTGGAAAAATTGAAACAGAAGAAAAAGACCGACAAAGAGAAGAGGAAAGACAAAGAGAACTTATGAATTTAGAAAAAGAAAAGATGAAAATAGATGCTGAGGAAAAAGAAAGAGACCACCAGCGAAAATTAAAGGAAATGGAATTAGAGATTGAAAAAGCCAAAATTCACAATGAGAAAAGTGACACAAAGTACAACTCTGTTCCAATTAGACTTAAACTGCAACCTTACAACCACGCAGGCAATGAGGATATAGTGACATTCTTATCAGAGTTTTCCGGATTAGCATTACAAGCAGGATGGACCGAGGAAGTTAAAATGTTACAACTGAGGACATTATTGACTGGTGAAGCTCGGGCCGTCGCAATTCAAGCTCATGGATCATATGAAGAACTGAGCAAAGCCCTGACAGAGAGATATGGGAAACGACCATATCAGTATTTCAAGTTACTTCAAGCAGCTCAGAAGGAACCTCAGGAGACATACAGAGGACTATGGGCAAGGATTGAACAGTATCTTGCTAGATTTGTGGATACAATGGAGAACCCTTTGGACAAATTCAAGGAAGAATTTTTCCTAAATGCACTGCCAACATCTCAAGCACAGTGGATACGCCGTAATAAAGGATCGGGAAGTGTGGTGGAGGCAGCTGAGGATTATATATTGCCTGATAAATAAATGGACAAAAACCAAAACAGAGTCAGGTTAAGTCATCAATTCCTTTGATAGAAATAAGTCAGAAATCAAGAAGGAAAATCAACAGGGCAGTCAAAGAACTGTTTCAATGTGTGGTAAATATGGCCATTTCGCGCGCAATATGCCCCTCAGAGAAAAACATTCAAATATTGGCAAGTTATTTAGTTCAACGTACTCAGGAGGACTCATTCATGTACCTGGAGAGGTGAAATGGGCGAGACATTAGTTTCGTTAAGGACACGGAGCGCTATGGACCCTGATTCGGGAAGATTTAGTCGATCCAAAGTATGTATTAGGGGACAGAGAGAAACCCTAATTATCGGCTATTGGACAGCCATTTTCTGCTAAATTGGCTGTAGTACAGATGGACACTCCCTTTAATAGAGGACATGCTCAGGTAGGGTTGGTGCCAGACCTGGCGGCAGAGGCATTGCTCGGATAGATATCATCGAGCGCAAGGGTGTCAACGTCATAAACTCGTCAACAGAGACGTGAACGGGAGCTCGAGGACATAGCTCGAGGTGTAGCCATGGATTGCCAGGGAAAAGCTGGACTGGCTACTGAGATGATCATGGAAATCATCATATCGAGGAGGAAGCCTATGATGGTGATGATGGGAGGGATCATTCTGATCACCCAGAAGTTTTTAGTGTCGATGAGGATGCTAACGAGAACACACGTCCGGATACTACTGGTGGCGACAACACCGACGAAGAGGATGCGTGTGTGTTAGGCGAGACGGTAGAACTCTCAAATGTTAATGCTGAAGTGCTCAAGTGCTGCAATCGGAGACCCTACACTCGCAAACATAAGACGAAATCAGCTGTGTCAGCGGATTTAGTACATGATGACAGGAACGCGATTTACTGGGAGAATGGTATTCTTAAGCGTAAATGGGAGTCATCAAATGGTATTCAGAGCGGAGTACAGGTTGTTTTACCGGAAAGACTTCGGCTGAATGTGATCAAGTTGGCACATGAAAGGCCACTTGCAGGTCATCTTGGAGCAGAGAAAACAAAGGAGAGAGTTTTAACTGCGTTTTATTGGCCTGGAGTCTTCAAAGACATTACAGAGTATTGTAGTACCTGTGACATCTGCCAGAAAGTGGCAAAACGGCGTAGTGCGAGGAAGGCGCCATTAGTGCAGACCTAAATAGTGGGTGGCCCTTTAACCAGAGAATTTCAATGGATGTAGTAGGTCCTTTGTCAAAGTCCAAAGAGGGGAATCGTTTTAATCCTTACGATCATGGATGACGCGACGGCGAATACCCCAGAGGCATTTGCACTCCGGAATGTGGATGCTGTAACAGTGGCTGACACGCTTATTGACATGTTTTCGCGTGTTGGATTTCCGAAAGTAATTCTTACTGATCAGGGTACAACTTTTACCTCTGAATTGCTGAAAGCACCGTATGAGGTTACAGGTATCAAAGGGATTACGACATCACATAAAATCATCCCCAGGCAAATGGAAAGGTTGAAAGATTCAATGCTACATTAAAAGCTATTTTGAAGAAGTTGTCAACTAAGCAAAAGGACGAATGGGACACTCTTGTTACCTTACGCTCTGGTTTGCGTACCGAGAGGTACCCCATGAGGAGACCGGATTCTCTCCTTTCGAAATGCTTTATGGTTGGCCCGTACGCGGTCCACTTCCAGAATTTTGGAGAAGGGCCATGACAGGTGAGGCCGAGATACAAACTAACGTTGTAGATCAGTGGTTAAATTGAGGGAAAGACTAGCCGAAAATACGAGAAACTGTACAAGAGACCACTTGTGAATAAAAGAACAAAAATCAAACAATGGTACGACCAGAACGCTAGCACAAAGAGAATTTCGTCCTGGTGATGAAGTATTATTACTACTGGCCCTCAAGACACCATCAAAAATGGTAGCGCCAGTGGAAGGACCTTATCGTGTATACGGGAAGGTAAATGAGAGGTGAACTACGAGATAAGCGTAGGCGGTCGACGTGGGAGAGTCGTGTATCACATCAATCACTCAGGAAATATCACCGAACTGTACCTCAAATAGGATTTGTTACAAAAAAAAGCAAATCTTGAGCCGCAGTGGATTTTCGGGGACGTATTGAACGAAATTACGGATGTCAAGTATGGCGCAGGACTCAATAGGTCACAGCGTAATGGAATTACGGAAGCTTTGTGAGGACTTTGGAGATGTAATAACCTCAGAACCAGGTAAACACATCTCTGTATCTCATACATCAAGACAACAAGCGAGAAACCCATAAGGGCAACAACGCGTACCGAATTCCTCAATCAAAACGGCAGGAAGTGAAACGGCTAATCGATGAATGTTGGAAAAGGGTCAGATATCGCCATCAAGCGAGTCCTATTCAGCACCCGTTGTTCTGGTAGAAAAGCCAGACAAATTAATCAGACTTTGTGTGGACTATCGAAAGTTAAATGAGATAACACAGTTTTGATGGTTATGCGATTCCGCGGATAGATGACATATTCGAGAAACTGGGCCAAGCAAAGTATCTCAGTACTTGGATTTAGCGGAGGATTCACAAGAAAAATCCAGCATTTGTTACTGAATTTGGCCAGTTCAAATTTCATGTGATCCATTTGGAATGAAAACCGCACAGCGACTTTCGCACGCATGATGAATGGAAACATTGATGGGGTTGACGAATGTTGTCGCCTACTTTGACGACATTGTAGTTTTCAGCGCCGACCTGGGATGACCACGTTAATCATCTACGTGTCGTATTTTAAAAGGCTTAAACAAGTTGGCCTTACTGTGAACCCAATCTTAAGTGTATACTTGGAGAGGAGGAACTGTAACTGTCTTGGACATGTGGTTGGACATGGCACCGTCAAAAGCGGATCCAAGGAAAATCAAGGCCATGACCGAATTTCTATATATATATATATATACATGTATAAGCAATTTTACATTTTTTTACATTTACAAAAAGTGAAGTGGATATACGTATGTATACTTGTAAACGTAGCAATAAAACGATCAACCAAATATCAATTTTAAGTGATACAATATTATGTGAACCTTAAAGTTTATTGACACAAGCTTTGAAAAAAGAAATATTATTTTAGAGTACTTGAACATTACAAATGCCATATACCATATCAGAATTTAAAAAAAAATGAAATGTTAGAGCTGAGACTTTGTCAGCATTTTTTTAAAGTGTTTAAAATATTTTCATAAGTTTAAAACAATTTCTTTATTTTAAAACAATTTTGCCATAGGTTAAAAAAAACATTTTCTCTTTTCTCTAAAGCTACATAATGTAAAATACATATATATTAATATACACTTAATTATTATTTTAAAAATCAGGTTTACAGCACATAAAGTTTGCTATAAGTGTAGACGAGTTATCTATCTTTACGGGCCCCACCAGCGCCGGTCCCAGTCAGCCCCGGTCCCAGTGAGGGACAGCTCAGCTGTTTGATGCCACTCATTGGAAAAGTAAATGCAAATCATATTTTCATCCTTTATCCACGAGACCCTTCTGTATATACAGATATGTATTGGATATATATTTAGGTTAATTATACAATAATTACATTATTGTATGACGGACAGAGAAATATTATCAGAGATTTAGATAGTGCTATCCGAATGAAGAAAACAAAAACTGTGGTATCTAAATTCAAAATTTAACAACATCTACCGGTACAACCAGTAGTAGAGGAAGAAACGTCAGTAATTGGCACGCCGTTTTGTCATAAAATACATATAAGGTCAAATCTTTTGCCGTTAAGTAGAAACATATATACATAGAGATTGGAAACTCCGTCTTTGTTGACAGGCAGCGGGACCTCCGGTTTATAGGCATTTCCCCTTGGCTTACTACTTTTAAGTGTATTCTTTTAAACATGATATTTTTTGCATCAACACAAAGTTAAACACAATATCATGGCTTGATGTGACCAGTTTATCAAATTGATGTTATTTATATGATTTTTTGAAAAAAAATCACATGACTGTCATACATGTATATATACTAATCAGTCCATCTACCAAATACAAAAAAATGTATGACAACAACCATTTTCATTGATTTGGCCCCCTGTGCGAAGTGTGTGAACTGAAACGGGTAGGCAAGTCATCAAAACTGGTCTTTGATGGTCCATCAGTTCTCTTTGGATATGAGCATTTGTCTCAAAGTACTTTTCAAAACTATGTCGCCGAACTCGTTTTAAAACGTAAGAAAAATTACACGGTCAGACATTTTAGAAAGGGTTCTTGTGAACAAACCAATATACATGCCATAAATGGAGAGTTATTTCGTTGCACTACTGATCTATCGCCATTTATTTATAGGTAATTTATTTTACAAACCGATTTTTTTACTTCGTTGATACACGTACGAACATACAGCACGCCAACATGGTTTTATTCCTGATACCCTATAAATCCCTCTAAACTGTATTTATCTGCACTATATCCACTCAAGTTCACCTATTCCTTGGATATCTCAGAGTTTCTCTAAATGTATTAAAAAATATCTTGGACCTTTATTGCTGTCGGGTTCAGGCCCCTAGTTGCTAACTTTAAAACGATCCAAAACAACGGATTCATTTCTCCATGGATTATCGCCAAACTCTATTCTGGAAAACGACAAGCATTTTGTTCAGATATGTTTCAGTTTGCATTCGGCCAACTCCATTTAAAGAACTATCGATGCACATTCGTTATTTTTATGACATGCATATTTTTTTCTGGCAATCCTCAGTATGTTAATAATTGCTGTCAGTACGACTCTTCTTATTGCCTTTGTGCCAATTTGGATGTTTCGATAAATAAAATGGTCAATTTGGTTTTCAGTTCCAAGATTGATCGTATCAAACATTTCATTATTTCAGCAATATTTGGATGATATTTGAAGGGATTTCCTTCCTAGCCCCATCACTTTCGTACTTACAATTATTCAATAAAACTGCCTTTTCGGCTTTGACAATATGGAAAATACTAGTGATGAATTGAGCAAATGTTTATCATATAGCTAACAAAATATTGAGCACATTAAGACATTTATCACTGGATCATGTGCTGACTGTGGCCAGTGTGGGGTGGATTAGCATTCGCTTTTCTGCGTTGGACAACAATTAAATGTATTTCACATCTGAAGTGATATTCATCAGACCATGTTCCATACAAGCGTACACACTAATTATCAAAAAGATTTTAGCCCCCAAAATACCAGAACCAGTTTAATAATTTTTCTTAAATCTATGTTTACATGGTTCATTTAGTCTGACAAATGTATAGCCCAACTTGAACACGTTTTGATTCTTTTGGATGCGATACCTAAACTTCGTCAAAACTGAACTTTAGCGCAACTTATCAAAATCATGAGTTTAAATCCAAAAACATTAGAAAATTTAGATATATTTCTCAATCTGTGTCTATGGATACTCATGAAAAAATGATTTGTTTAAGATTCAGTCATATCGGATGCAATTAAATTAACGTCAACTTTGATGTTATCGTTGCCACTGACAAGGCAGAAAGAAAACAACAACTTAGTTTCGCGTTATTAATAATCGTTGAACACAGGACAAAATGAGCTATATGAACGTTTCCTTACAGAAAGTAACTGTAGGGGAGATATGAACTATAATATATTTTTGGAAGTGCCTTCTTGTAGGTCTCCGTCGGACGGAAATGAACTGTACAAATGTCTCCGGGCAGAAGGCCTCTGTTTGGCTAAAATGAGCTCCACAACTGAGAAGAAAACCTCCTTGGGTTGAAAATACGTTATAGAAATACCTTCTGATAAGCTGTGGAACTATAGCCCCAAATAAGGCTTCTGGTAACGAAACTAAGCTGTACAAAAGTCTTCTTGTATAAGGATCGGACAAAAGGAGCTCTTGAAAACTCCATTGCAGAAGGCTTTTTATGGGACAAAAAGATTATATGATTGGTAAAGCACGAGTTGAAATAGTTTCTTGCATAGCAAAAGATCTCTGTCGTAGGAAAAGGAGCGAGGAAAATTTCTGATCAAAAATGGTTTCTGTATTGCGAAAGTGAACCGTACAAAAGTCATCTTCGAGAACACCTTTGTTTGGGCAAACCGAGTTGTATGAATTCCTCCTCTCAAAAGGCAAAATGAGCTGTCGGAATACCCCCTTTCAGTAGGCTTCTGTTGGGCAAAATGAGCTGTTGGAATGCCTACTTTAGTAGGCCTTTGTTGGACAAAATGAGTTATACAATTGCTTCCTTGCAGAAGGGATATATTGGTCGAAATGAGCAAGTTGAATGTCTCCATTCAGAAGGCCTTTAAGGCCTCTGTTTGACAAAATGAGCTATACAAATACCCCTTTTGGGCAAACCAAGCTGTTTGAGTACCTTCTTGCAGAAGGCTTCACATCTGTTTGGCAAAACAAGCTTTTCGAATACCTTTTGGCAGAAGGCCCCTGTTTGGCAAACCAAGCTGTTTGAATACCTTCTTGCAGAAGGCCTCTGTTGGGCAAACCAAACTGTTTGAATATTTTTTTGGCAGAAGGTTTCGCATCTGTTGGGCAAAACAAGCTGTTTGAATACCTTTTGGCAGAAGTCTCTGAGTACCTAAATGTATACCCAGAGAGCCTATATTTGGCTAAATGAATGTCTCCTTGTAAGAGGCCTCTTTAAGACAAAAAAGGGCAGTATAAACTTTTTGCAATAGAGCTATGACAATGTTAAAAAACCAACAGCAGAACTGAGTTTAAGTGAAACCTTAAAAAGAGGAGATGAAACAGATCTTTCAACAACAGAAACATTGTCAAACATCTAACAGTAAAGCTGAGACAACATCAAAATATCTACTGCAAATTTTAGACAAATTCAAACTTTCCGCAGCAGAGTTGAGACCAAGTAACATCTATAGCAGAGCTGAAAAATTCATAAAGGCAAACCTCAAGCAGCTGAGCTCTAACCAAGTGAAGATTATGTGAAGATAGAGCTGTTTGCTATATGAGAAATTTCATCACTTCTACCAAGTAAAATGTAAGTACAATGTTCAATGAACAAGGGTCCAAAGGTCCAGACTAGTTCACCTGTTGTCTGATTATCCTGGTGTATATATTAACTTGTTTTTGACTCATTTATTTAAGCAAAGTTAATTACTCTTCATCCTAGCATGCTTTGTGCTGAATATCAGGTCTCTCATTGTCGTAGTAACTGAGAAAAAGTCAATAAAAGATATAAAATTCTTTGACCAAAGAACCTTGAATGAAGATAAATGTAATTCACTCAAACAAACTTGGCAGTTCTTTATACTATACTCCAGGCCCAATATCAGGTCTATGTCTATCCTGTCACAGTTCATCTGTGTTATGATAATGGTAAACCATGTCTATCCTGTCACAGTTCATCTTTGTTATGATAATGGTAAACCATGTCTATCCTGTCACAGTTCATCTTTGTTATGATAATGGTAAACCATGTCTATCCTGTCACAGTTCATCTTTGTTATGATAATGGTAGAATTGCCAGATTACCAGGCAGTAAATGTAGCCACATCTCATACTCATAAAGGCATGTATACCTTTTCAAATTGTCAGAGAAAAATTCCGTAGCATACCCATTACCAAATACAAAGTCAGGTGCAGTTTGATTGACAGCTGACGATCCCTCAATTTGTCTTACTTACAGTTCTAGTTCTGATTGGGTGTATATTTACTACTGTCTATATGAGAAATGTCCATCTCTTAACACCTGTTTCAGTTGTTTATTTTTCCATTGAGATTTTAGATTAATATAACCTTTTCCACTCCTTGAGTGTGATATAGGGAAATCTCAGCCCTTGGGTAAGATACTGAAGCTGTCAAAACACAAGATTTGCTGATTGACAGCATAATAAACTTACTCCAAGGGTTGAAATAGATCTTATCTCACTTTCAAGAGGGTGAATGATTATTTCCTCTTAACATGTTTGCTTTTGAATGTACTTCCTGTCAACATTGTTTAATTGCACAACAATGTTGACGTGATGCATTGGAATGCTATTGTCATGACAGAAGTGTGTGTAGCTCTATCCAGGTTGTTGAAGCTGTAGAATGGTTACCAGTATATATTAATAATAACTTATATTTAATAAGCATATAAATGTAAGCATTGATAAAAATAGAAGTGCAGCTGTGGCTGTCAGGTGGTTAAAATCTCCCTTCATATTACTACAAGACTCTCATCATATTACTACAAGACTTCCATCATATAACTACAAGACTCCCATCATATTACTACAAGACTCCCATCATATTACTACAAGACTCCCATCATATAACTACAAGAGTTCCATCATATAACTACAAGACTCCCATCATATAACTACAGGCTCTCATCATATAACTACAAGACTCCACTCATATTACAAAAATACTTCCATCATATTACTACAAGCCTCCCATCATATAACTACAAGACTTCCATCATATTACTACAAGACTCCCATCATATTACTACAAGACTCCCATCATATTACTACAAGACTTCCATCATATTACTACAAGACCTCCATCATATTACTACAAGACTCCCATCATATTACTACAAGACTCCCATCATATTACTACAAGATTCCCATCATATTACTACAAGACTCCCATCATACTACTACAAGACCTCCATCATATTACTACAAGACTCCCATCATATTACTACAAGACTTCCATCATATTACTACAAGACTTCCAACTCTCGGTTTTGAAGTTTGCAATCCAATGTGGAGCAGTTACCAGATAGTGAGTGCAGGTTGATGGTTTTTCTATGGGTACTTTGGATTTTGTCCACCTCCCGAATCTGACACATCCTTCAATGACACTGGATGTTAATAGGACGTTAAACGACAGAAACCGAACCAAAAAAAGAAGACAAAGCCAGATTTAGTGTTATAGGTTTATTATAGATCTCTACCCCAGTACTATCTGTAGTCCCCGTGTAACGGTGTCATGTATTATAAAAGACAGGTTTGCCTATCATTCTCATGTGTCTAGATGTCCAAACTATCTATAAAATATCTATATACATAATTTACACTCAATTTTTTACATGTACAGTCAAACCTGTATTAAGCAGCCATCCATGGGATTGGCAAACATTGACTACTTACAGGCCAATATGGCTGCTAAAACCAAGCTCCCAAACATCACAACAAAGAACATGATTCCATAACATATACACTTGTGATGTTCTTATGATTCCATAACATGTACACCTTTAATGTTGTTAAGTTTTGAATCTCCTTTTATGCATTTCATAATTTTAACATTACACAAATCATGTTGCAGAAAAAAATATACTGTTAATACAGCACAAATCTATACTCTGTACACCATTAATGTCAACTTAAAGACAAAATGGCTGCTGAATACAATAGAAGACTACAATTCAGACCCAATCATAGTGTCAGAAGGCCATTCTAGATAGGTGGTCATTTATCTAAGGTTCATTCCACAGAATTATGTAGACTGTATACATAACGGAGGTGGCCGCCTATTACAGGTGACCCCCTCACACAAGTTTCACTGTATTTTCATATCACATACTGTCATAGTCCTACTTGTAAAGCACACATTCCATCATATTATTCTTGTAAAATCTCAAAGTTTTGATCTAATCCCCTACATTGTGCTTATAACACTCATCAATGCTATACTTTGTGAAATATATTATAAATAACATAATGTAGTAATGAAAAGTTCTCATCGTTGATAAAGAGAGTTAATTATACTTTAAATTGTAGCATTTAGCTGGCAGGCATTTGGCCAATCCACTAACCTATTATGAGCAGACTTTGTATAAGGTCATATGCTTCTTATTTTCTTCCTAATTACATAATCAAACATATAAGAATTGTGTTATTGAAAATACATTTTATACTTTTATTAACCATGTAACTATGTAAACATGCTTTTGTTTTAATTGTCTCTACAGATAATGGAGTAAAATTTTAACATTATGTTAAATGCATGTTTCTACAAAAGAAAAAGACAATTTCGCAACGACCTATACCTTATGCTAAACATAATACAACGAGGCCAAGCTTGTTATCGCTCACCTGGTTTGTAATGCCAAGTAATGTTTCGAATACAAGGTTCTTCGTTGTTTCTTTCTGAAGGAATTTTAATATTTAACCTTCTAAATCCCCTTTTGGTGGCCCACCCTCCCCGCCCCCAGGGGGGGTCAGAGGCCAAAATTTAACAAGCTTCTGTTTCCCCCTCCCCAAAGATATTCTGTGACCCTAATTTGGTTTATTTCCATTCAGAACTCTATGACTAAGTTAGCGATATTTTTAAAGGATTACCTCTATTACCCCTTATGGTCCCCCCCCTCCTCTTGCCCCGGGGGACCAAGATGCCCCAATATTTGTTACCAAGTTCTGTTCCCCCTCCCAAAGGATGTTTGTTGCAAATTTGTGTTACCATTTCCATTTCAGAACTCTAGGTGGACAAGTAGGTGAGTTGTTAAGAGGGATTAGCGCTGCTATGTTCCTATTGGGGCCCCCCCCCCTCCTCCCCCATGGGGTCAAAGCCAAAATTCTATACAAGGTCGTTCCCCCTTCCCCCCAAGGATGAAGTGGCCAATTGTTACTTCCATTCAGAACTCAATGACTAGTTAGCGATTTTAAAGGATTACCTTCTTACTATTGGGCCCCGCCCCTCCTCCCCTGGGGGATCAGAGACCAAAGTTTACTACACAGTTCTGTTTCCCTTCACCCCAAAAGGATTTTCTTGGGAGCCAGAGAAGTTGGGTTTACAATTCATGTAGATCTAGGACAAGTAGAGATTTAAAAGATTAAGCCTCTTTTCTCCTAGTTGGGCCCTTGCCGCCTCGCTGCCCCTCAGATGCGGTCAGAGCCAAGAAATTGGTTAAATCAAGTGTCTTGTTTTCCCCCTCCCGCCAAGGGATATTTGTGGCAAATTTTGTTTACATATCCCATTCAGAGCTTGATGACTAGTAGCATTTAAGGATCTACCTGCTGACTACCCCCTATTGGGGCCCCGCCCGCTCCTGCGCCCCGGGGGACCAGAGCCCAAAATTCTATGACATGCTCTGCTTCCCCTTGCCCAAAGAGATGGGTGGCCAAATTTTGGTACATTCCATTCACGACGTTTGACAAGAAGCGGATTTAAAGGAGTTATACCTCTATTACCCCTATTGGGACCCGCCCCTCCTGCCCGGGACCAGAAGCCAAAATTATACAAGTTCTGTTCCCCTTTTCCAAACAAGGATGTTTGTGGCCAAATTGGTTACATTCCAATTCAGAGACTCTAGGGACAAGTTAAGCGATTAAAGGACTTTACCTCTAATTCCCCTATTGGGCCGCCCCCCTCCTGCCCCGCGGGCGGGACCCAGACCAAAAAATGTAATACAAGGTCGATTCCCCTCCCCAAGGATGTTTGTGGGCACGACCAGTTTGGTTACTTCCATTACAGGCAAACTCTATGGCTTAGTAGAGATTTTAGAGGATTACGCTCTATTTCCCCTATTGGGCCCCGCACCCTCCTGCCCCAGGGGGAACCAGAGTCAAAATTTATAAAACAAGTTTCTCGTTTTCCCCTCCCCAAGGTTATTTTTGTGGCCCAAATTTGGGTTACACATTACATGTAAACTCTATGACCTAGTTAGCGATTTAAGGGCATTTACCCTATTACCCCCCTATTTGGCCCCGCCGCCTCCGTGCCCCTGGCGGACCAGAGCCAAGAATGTACTACTAAGTTCTGTTTCCCCTTCCCCCAAAGGAGTTTGTGGCCCAAATTGGGTTACATTTCCATTCAGAGCTCCTATGCGACAAGTAGCGATTTAAAAGGATTTACCTCATTACCCCTATTGGGCCCGCCCCCTTCTGCCCCCCAGGGGAACCAGAGTTCAAAATTTTATACAATTTCTGTTCCCCTTGCCCGCCAAAGGATCGTTTGTGGCAAATTTGGTACATTCCAATTCAAAGAACTCAAATGACAGTAGAGATTTAACAGGATTTACCCTCTATTTCCCCTATTGGCGGCCCCGCCCCATCTTCTGCGCCCAGCGGGGAACCAGGAGTCAATAATTCATATACAAAGTTCTGTTCCCGTTTCCCCCAAGGATTTATTGTGGGCCAAATTGTTTACAATTTCATGTGAACTCTATGACTAGTAGGCGATTTAAAAGGGAATTTACCCTCGTATTTACCCCCTATTGGCCCCGCGCCTCCTGCCCCCAGCGGGGAACCAGAGTCAAATTTATACAAGTTTCTGTTCCCCTTTCGCTTAACCCAAGATTTTTGTGGCCACAAATTAATTCTTAACAAATTCATGCTTAGAACTCTGAAGCATGCTAGTAAGCGATTTTAAAAGGATTACCTCTATTTACCCCTAAATTGGGGCCCCGGCCCCCCTGCCCCTGGGGGACCCAGAGCAAAAATTTTATTACAAGTTCTGTATCCCCTTCCCGTCAAGGATGTTATTGTGCCGAAAATTTGGTTACATTCCATTCAGAACTCTAGGACAAGTAGCGATTTATAGGATTTACCTCTATTTCCCCTATTGGGCCCCGCCCCTCCTGCCCCAGGGGGGACAGAGCCCAAATTTATACAAGTTCTGTTTCCCCTCCCCCAAGGATGTTTGTGGCCAAATTTGGTTACAATCCATGCAGAACTCTATGACTAGTAGCGATTTAAAGGAAATGTTGACGGACGGACGGACGGACGACGGACGCCGCGCCATGACATAAGCTCACCGGCCCTTCGGGCCAGGTGAGCTAAAAATAAAAGATTTTTGCATATGAATTACTTGTTTTTTCTTCTGAACGCTACATTCAGATAACAGTGTTATATTCCAATAACAGCGTTATATTCAGATAACTGTAGGATCATTTTAGCCCACTGTCTTAAAGAGTTGCTTCCCTTACCACATGGAAGGACAATAGAAAGTTTGATGATGATTTGATCAGACAGACATTTATAACAATGCCCCTTGTACTCACCAATTACTCACACAGAAAATGTGAAAATAAAATATCTTCATTTTTTAACAAAACATCAGGTAACAATTAGGATCATAAACTTGCTACATATTGTACAAATGTAAATAGAAACAATAGAAAATTAGGGAATAACACAGGGAATTGGCTCATCAATATGTTTGTAAAATTTTAATTTGTATCGTTGTATGCCAAGTCTCTGTGCTATTTACATCCTCTATATTCCAGGGGTTACTATCATCGTCTTAATATCAAACCCTTGACAATGTCATGGAAAAGTTGAAGGCATTTAAGGAGAAAAAACCCTGACCAATCAAAGGCCAGCAGAGGCAGAAAAACAATTATTCATATGGTCTACCATTATTTGATTCTTTTGATGTACATGGAAGGACCAAACTACCAGTCTCATCTGTTTTTGTTCAATTTTGCCATGGTTTAATATGGATATAATGAGTGTGATAGTAACCCCTGGAGTATCGAGAGTGGAAAACAACACATTGGTATGTTTGTAACAATTTAATTTGTATGTCTGTAGTGCCATGTGCCTGTGTTACAGTCTGTCAGTACATAAATACAATACCTCACTCTGTACATTATACATTTACAGTTGCACATCCCCAATGTTGTAATAAATACATAATTATTATACCCAGTATCCGGTCTTATAGTGCTGAACTTTGACCTTGCACACATACATTACATTATTATGTATGTTGTTATCAATACAATAATCCATATGTTTACATATATCACATATCATAAATCAGAAGATGAAAGACTAGAAAAGACTTTATATATTACATAATCTTTCCACAACAAAGAAAAGACTTTAAACATAGGTATTAGATAATGTTTCCATAACAACCTTCGTCATAGCTATCACCCACAACCAGTATGTGACCTCTGAACTCTGACCTCTATATAACAGGTCAGGCTCCGATTTCTCGAAACAAAAGTACAGACTTAAGTCAAAACTTAAGTTTTTCTCCTTATGTAACTTATGTTGATAAAATTGACTTAAGTCAAATTTTGACTTAAGTTTGTTTCGAGAAATCGGGGCCTGAAAACACAATGGCAGTGATGGATATTATCAATATTATTCTGATATGGAACAAGGAGCTTATTTAGTGAACACTTATTAAATACAATCACTTTATAATACCACAAAACTTAACTAGTAGTGTTATTTGACCTTGAACATAACAAAAGGTCACAAGAGTTATTTGACCTTGAACAGAACAAAAGGTCACAAGATCAAACGAGATAGAGAGAAAACATTATATAGTATCCTTTGGTGGTCACTTGCAGTTAAGATTTGTTCTGGAGAATGTCCATGTCGTTTTAAGTCCTTATGTATGAAGATGATTCCCTGTTCCATTGAATTACAGAGTAGGTGACCTTGAATCCTTACCCAAGGACGTATCAGTATTAATATCCTATGACCTGTCATAATGGCAATCCGAGATGAAACCTTGACAGATATGATAGTGTAACATTTCAGCCCTCTCCTATGTTGTGCCGTTGAGGGCGGTTGACATTGGTGGGACCAAGAGGGCGCGGTATTGGTGGAGGGCGTCCTTGAGGGCGCGACAGACATTTGGAGAGGAGGAGGTGGTACAGTCAACCAGGTAAGGGTAGAGCTGTATAACCTGCTTCCATACACTCAGCTCCACTGTAACAACCAATGGTAAATAGTAAGGGTTAAGGTCTAACAAAGGAATATGGGACGACAAAGCAAGTCCAACTGTGTAGACGAAATAGCTTGTCAAATTCGAAGTATTTTATCAAGACAAAATGAAACAAACATTGTTACATGATACAGAATTAATAATAGAAAATAAAAGAAGACAAAAGAAACAAATTTAATAAAGTTGAAAGCAATAAACACTATTGAAGAAAGATTGAAGGCCAAAGGAGGAATCTAGCCGGCTAAAGCCATGATGTTCAAATGAAAGGGATAAATATAGACATAGCACTATATACAGACATTATGATACAGAATTGACTACAGTATAAAGTTTCCATATATTTGTAGATCTATTGACATCATTAGTGGATCCCAATACTCCGTCTTTGCCTATTACAGAGTACTTTCCTGTAGAGATAAGTATTGATTGTGACATCATTATTTTGTGAGAAAAATACGATGTTACGTTTGCAAACACATGATGTCACAATCAATACCTACCCACAAGGGAAGATAACTTTATAATCTGCAAAATCCAAACTGTAAACCATCATAAGTTCCCATACACAGAACAAGGGACAATTAGACATTGTTAAACCTTACCATTTCCAGGTGGTGCCTTTTTCAGTGATACCAGTAGAGTTGTTATTGCCTTGAGTACTGACGCCATTTCAGCTAAACGTGGCCTGGAATGAAGAGATACATTCTGAGGGAGGTCTTTGTTACATCAGTTTTAATGGATTTAAAAATCTAATTCAAACATATTATCACGGAAGGTTTGGAGGATGATTTTTTCAGGTCATACTTTTGGAGAGAACCTTTACAATTTATACTGGGAAACTGTAAAATCAAATTAACCGATTCTCCTCTGGAGTTCAATTATGGACTGTTTCTATCCTTGAACTAGAAGAGTCCAAATGTATCTACAGGGTGAATGAGTATACACTATCACAGAAATTTTAGGGATACTGTTTCTAGTCATACCTCGGGAGAGGACATTTGCCGCTGAGCTTCTCATCATCAACATATTTCTTGACGACTTCCTGGCAGCGCTGCAGGAGAGACAGGACTGCCAATTTTGTGATGGTTCCCTCTTCTGATTTTGTCTGGCTGATGAAGGAGAACTGTAGTAACGTTTCAAAACAGGTTTTGGCAAACTCCTCTCGTAACTTTCGACTCGAATCAGTATCTATTGAGACAGAAAAGAGCAAATAATGGGTACATAGAGTTATGTATTGTTGGAGACCCATGGTTGATCGCACTAAGCCTCTGCAGAACATAATCAATCTCCGATGATAAAAGTTATGTAGTAATAATAGGTCTAAACAAGCAATTCCAATGTCTTAGCTTATCAAATTACAAACATGATTATCAACATCATATCATACAATAGTTATAGTTACCTGACTAAATCTAATAAACATTATACATGTATTATCTATATTTTAGTTTTACTTGTAAATCTTACTTCAATTTCTAGCTTGATTTCCCTATAAGGAGTTTTACAGACATTGGTTTACTTGTACTTGTATATAACATTTTGTTTTTAGCTTAATTTACCAATAAAATTGTCGGATGTTGTTGAGTGAATTGAGCCACGGTTGAGCAGCTGCATGATACGCTTAACAAAATCCTTTGGCATTGTACCAGCGTAGGGCAGGATGTCATCTCGGACCATCTGTATCACCTAAAACATAATCGGGCCAATTAACTTCAACAAATATAACAGTGTAACTATTATTTGAACAAAAGTTACTAAATGTTTATAGCGAAACTCATGACATAACTCATTTGAAATTAGTAAAACTTTAAGATACTGTATATTCAAATTAATAATTTGAGTTAGATGTCCTTTAAAAAAACCATATGTAACAAGACAAAGCAGAAAACCGATGTTTCGAAATGTTTCGAAATGAAGTAAAACCACATTTATGAATGATTGAGATAACTATACTTTCAACAATATAAAATATACCACAGTACATTGTAAATACTAATTAATGCATTAATGCAACTGTTTCAAGATTTGTGTAACCTTGACCTTGCATGCTAAGTGACCTTGTCACCTTGTTAAACAACCTTGTGTGACCTTACCTTACAATCAATAGCCTCATCTCTCTGGAAATCTTCAACAGACATGGTGGGTGGAGACGTACTGAAACAGAGTTATTTCCCTTTGAGTACCAAAGTTTTGTCAATGTGTAAACGTATCTTCTGCAATAGTTTGGATGATGCACTGATAATTTATGTTTAATTCAACACTTACCTCTTGGAAAACAGAAATTCCTCTAGAGTATGAGCTAGTTCTGGCCACATAGACTGAAAGGCAGCTTCTACAAAGGATACACATATACAGTAATATAAACATTGGCTTAGAAAATACAGTTCTCTATATAAATACAAAATGTAAATTTCACTATATAAATACTAAGTGTAAATTTCAATTCAATCTTGTTTTACAATGATTTGTAATTTCTTCATCTACTGTATTTTCTTACTTAAAATTATAACACAATAGCTCATATCTGTCTTCAATGAGTGGTACAGCGAAATGAGTTACCTGCCCTTGATTGTGAAGTCACCATTTTAAGAGTGAAAATTGCGTTGTCTCCTTAAGACATGCTCACAAAAACATCATTTAACAATCAATAACTACCAACAAGGGCAGATTAATTTGTAATATGTAAATGCAGAAACGATATCAACAACTTTCAGCTTGTAAGTATCTAAAAGCTGTATAGATACCAACTAAGAAGACAATCAGTAGAGAATGTAAGCAACTATCTTCTTGATGAAAGACACAAAATTCATGATTCTTTTTATGCATTGTCAGAACAAGTTACATACCATGTTTCCTAGCGACAGATAGGCCGACATTGAGGATGGTGAGGAGAGACTGAATGACGAGTGTCCAGGTTGTTGGGGACGGGCAGTTATACTTGTAACCCAAGGGTAACCGGAACGTCTGAAAATACAAAATTACAACAATAGTAAATCAAATAGGATTCTGGCAGTTAAGTCAGGACTAAGAGTATCCTTAAGTATCTAGGATAGTGTTTAGTCGACCTTTTCGAACTAGTAAATATAATTAGAGTTATTGCCCTTTTGTTTTGTATGCGTTTTGAATAAAGCCAAATTATCTGACATGTGTCATCTTTAAAGGCCCGCTACTTTTCCGAAACGGCTTTTAATTTTTAAAATGGGAAAGTAAAACGAGATCAATGTTTTTGTATAGTCGTTAAAGTTATTAAACTTACCGTTAATACTACACGTGTCATCACATTCTGACCAATTTGATTAAAATAAATAAAATGTTAATTTTCATAACGCGGGTCATCTTATGTTTCCCGCCGTCATCCTAAATATCGCTCGGTAGTTAACTATCACTGCGCCAGACGGCAAAACAGCGAAATAACTCTCCACTGTTAACATATATTACCCAGGAAATCTTGTTTGGTGTTGTTACCTCATCTTAGGTCATCGATATGTATTTTCTGATATTATTAATGTTTTTAAGAAACCTTTATGTTTTCCTGCGGAAAGGTAGTGGGCCTTTAATATTGGTGCTTAATTAATATTCTGAAAATATACTATGTTCCTGTAATGTCTATGGATGATCACTGAAAAAATCTGATCAACAGATTTATAACATGTTCTGATTTATTTGGTGTTTTGCAATGTTCATCGATCATCAAAACACAGGTTCTACTTTTTAAAAGTTAAAAGTTCTATTTACACATGGCAGTGGATGAAGCACAAGAACTACAGCATATATATGCTGATACAATTGGAGTACATATTTAATAAATAATGGAGTTCTGAATTAAGAAATCATCGTGTGAATAACAAAATTAAATATATAAGTGCAATACTACTTTGTAAAGAACTATGCATACTTCCTGTGTGTCAGCAGTAAGAAAAAGCTCTAAATGAGAGATAATGTACCCCCTGATGTAGAGAAGCTTCCTGATTTAAAATTTCTATCAGTATAAGTAAAAGCCTTAAGGGCTATGTTTTATTATGTCACTTTCATTACATGTGCAGGTACCAGCATTTTGGGTTCAACTTCTTGGTTGAGTGTCTATATAATTTTATTCAGTCCACAGGGGACTTGACATTTCACAAGTCACTAAATGTTTCAAATTAACACAATGAGGATTTTGTTCAAATAGAAATGTACCTGTATAAAAAAACATTTTCAGCAAACTTGTAGAATTGAAAGTTTATGTCATAGAATTGTTATCCTTGGATATTTTTTCATATTGAAACAACTCCACTCCTGAAGATAATTAATGTATCATTTCTGTTTCTACTGATTGTCTTCCTTTGACTTAAGTTGTCTCCCCTTACATGAGAATCATCCCAATCACAATAACCTGCAATCTCTATCCAGTGGTTGTCTCACTTTGAGAAAAGTCCCCCCCCCCTCTTACAGAGGATCGTCTATATACAGTTATCCCCATATCCACTGGTTATCTCCCTTTAACATAAGTTGTCTCCCTTACAGAGGATCGTCTATACACATTCATCCCAATATCCACTGGTTATCTCCCTTTGACATAAGTTGTCCCCCTTACAGAGGATCGTTTATACACAATCATCTCCATATCGACTTGTTACCTCCTTTTGACAGAAGTTGTCTCCTTTACAGAGGATCGTCTATACACAATCATCTCTATATCCACTGGTTACCTCCCTTTGATATAAGTTCTCCTCCTTACAGAAGATTGTCTATACACAATCATCTTTATAACCACTGGTTACCTCCCATTTAAAATTAATGTTTTTAAGAAACCTTTATGTTTTCCTCCGGAAAGGTAGTGGGCCTTTAATATTGGTGCTTAATTAATATTCTGAAAATATACTATGTTCCTGTAATGTCTATGGATGATCACTGAAAAAATCTGATCAACAGATGGGGAAATTTATAACGTGTTACTGGTTACCTCCTTTTGATATAAGTTGTCCCCTTTACAGAAGATTGTCTTTACACAATCATCTTTATAACCACTGGTTATCTCCCATTGACATGAGTTGTCCCCTCTTCCTGAGGATCGTCTATACACAATCATCTCTATAACCACTGGTTATATCCCTTTGACATAAGTTGTCCCCCTTACAGAAGATTGTCTATGCACAATCATCTCTATATCCACTGGTTATCTCCCTTTGATATAAGTTGTCCCCCTTACAGAAGATTGTCTATACACAGTCCTCTTTATAACCACTGGTTACCTCCCATTGACAGAAATTGTCCCCCCTTACTAAGGATCGTCTATACACAATAATCTCTATAACCACTGGTTATCTCCCTTTGACATAAGTTGTCCCCCTTACAGAAGATTGTCTATACACAATCATCTCTATAACCACTGGTTATCTCCCTTTGACATAAGCTCTCCCTCCTTACAGAAGATTGTCTATACACAATCATCTCTATATCCACTGGTTACCTCCCACTGGCATGAGTTGTCCCCCCTTAGTGAGGATTGTCTAATCACAATCATCCCATAGCCACTGGTTACCTCCCTTTGCCCCAGGTTGAACCCTATCCTATTAAATGAGTAAATCCAATATATTGTATTTAGACAAATCTTTTGCCAAATTACATCACTACTTGTTAATATATATATAGAGCGTCCAATTCAAATGTTAAAATGATGTCATCCATTTATTATCCGACTTTGGGTACTTATTGTCATCCGTATAGGTAATGACATGTCACATAAGTATGAAGTTACAATGACAAGTACTGTAATTAATTGAGAGATTATAGTGTGAAAAATGAGGTAACACAGAAAAAAGTACAGTTGGGGTCATTCTTTTACATGGTAAAATCTACTTGCCATAGAGTCATTATCCTACAGAATAAAATCATACCCAGTTGTCTATGGAAAAGTAACACATCTGCATAATATCTGGGTTTCATTTTTTTGTTTGTTTTTCATATGAATAATCAAGAATGTATCTTTTGAATAATTGACATAGAGTGAAAAAAGTACCTGGTGCATTTTATAACCTAATATGTTCATGTAGCTGGCAAGGGACAAAACTGTTTTCTTCATTTGGTTTGATAATGCCATTCTTAACTGACAGATAATTTCACCTGATTCTTTGATTTTTTGGGGTATACTATGAGTGTTCACATGCTTGTAGGAGTTCTGTGTCTACTTACATTATAGGTGATTTAGGTGATGTACACAGGTGTGATCGCGGTGACCTACAGGTCAGGTATATTTACTGTGAGGAGATAACCAGAGTGGTGTTATGTCACTCTTCCCACCATTAAATCATCTAACATAAGATAATGCACACACAGGTAACGTACAGGTGTGTAACAACCTGTCGGTCAGTGTCCTTATCCACTGCTGACCACTCAACTGACCACTGGTATATAAAGCGTACGCATTCTTCGGTATATCGTAGAGAAATTTAGTTCCTACATGGGTCTGTAAATCTGAGACAAGGTATCCTTACGATGTGTCATATATGTCCATAGATATCACCCAAGAAATAAAGGAATTAATGTACATTTGTAATATGGTACTGGTCTTCAATCGATTAGCATCACCATGAAAAGGTGGCTTAAAGTTGGGTTTTCTGATGATTTTAACAATGTAACTTGTTTAAACCGAATGTCTCCGAGATCAGCATATCTGGCTAGTATATATATATATATTTATAGCCAGGGTTCTGGATTATACATGGTGTTTTATTATTGTAAATTGGGAAGGAAATGCTATACATGGATAATTATGTCAGATTAGACAAGGATCCAGACTAGACAAGAGCTGGTTTTGACAAGTTATACTGAATATATAATAAAAGGTTCAACAATTAAGTAGTGATTTTATTTAAGACTCTCACGGAGCATCTGTATGTTGGTTGGAGTGGCTGAATCCTTCCCTTCCTGGGACACTTAGCCATTATTATGTCCATTTCAAATATTTTTAGTAAACATGTTATATGGACCGTGATATTGACCATTCAAGTACATCCACTTTGGTCCAATATAATAAACTATCACCTGACCTTGTTTGAGAGTGGTCAGTTTGACTGGACAAGGTCCAGTTCATTGATTGTAATAATAATGGCTGCTCAGTAAAACTGGGATTGGATTTCCACCCATCATTGTCTGACCAGTCTTTGATGTTGGTCAGTCAACAATCTAATGTATTATGGTCAGATGTCCAGAGTGGTCAGCAGTACTCTAATGTCATGGTCAGTGGCCTGGTGTGTCCAGGGTGGCCATAGTAAATGTAATTAGATCTAATCTGGTTGTAAATGCTTTTAACAGGGAGTAAGGTTACAGGGATATAGATATAAATTCTCTGTAGACTGACCACTCTGCTGATCATATTCTATATTATCTCTCCTAACTGGAAACTAAAATCACAGTAACAAACATCACCCAGCTACAATATACTTTAATAAGGTTGAGACTGCATGATGGCAAGTCAGCAATACTAGGGAGATGAAATATTGTCACAACTTATACATACCTATCATGTACACTGTATATTCAATTAACCTAGCCCGCTTTGATTTAATAAATCCCTTATTACGCAAAGCCATCCAAAAGCCTTTACTTCTACATTGTAATTCCTCCAAATATTTATTACCATGATGTAAATTGCCATCTTTGTGTCTTTGGGTCACAGTCAGTCAATACAGTGTATAGCCACCTGTTTATTTGTTTACAGCTATCATACATTATATTGCCATAAGCAATGACTACCTATATTCAATTTACACCATCAATTATTTGTATATGTGTGATATAAACTTAGTTATGGCACACCGTGTAACAACCATATGTATAACTTACAGCAATGTGTACACATTTACCTATTACATAGATATGGCGTCTTCAAATTAATAAGAAAATATAATGAACTTATGTAAATAAACAAATATACATTTACCCATTAAATAGGCATGACGTCTTGAAATTAACAGGAAAATATAATGAACTTATGTAAATAAGCAAATACATGTTTACTATAATGTAGCTAGGCCTGACATCTTGATTTTATCAGTTATCATCATCATTGGAGATTCAATTATTTCATATTTTGAAGTAATAAAAAAACTGATGTGTTATCACCTAAGTTTTCACATTCCTATAATGTTTTGTCATTTAATGGTATGGCAGTATGGCCTTTCATGGGAGAGTGGAAGGAGATTGTTCTCCTCTTTTTATACAGAACAATTTGGTGTGACACAATAGCCAATGGTGAGTAATTCCACACCACACTGTCTATTGGTCAGTCAGTGGTCAGTCCATGGTCACTCAGACCATGATTAATGAGGGACAGTATGAATGGGATATCCTGGCTGGCCTGTGGAGAAGAGAAAGAATTAAGGCCTGCCAGCTTGCTTCTGTAACACAGCTATCTCTATATAGATTTCCTGTATCTCTCTTTCATCACAAAACATACAATGCCCACCAGTCAAGCTGGTGAGGCCCTATTAAATTCTTTAGCTTCCTTTGACCACTCCTTTTCAAATTAAGACAAACTGAAGTTTGGGAGGCAGGGGTCACAACCTCTAACTTCTGACAATAAGGCAGAATGTTATGTAACACAGTGGAATCTAGCGCAGGAGGTCATCCCCCACTAATCCTGGCTAATGTTGACCATAAGTGACCAGCACAGAGGCTGACCTACACTTAAAGCCATGTGGTCAGTACTATAGGGCTGACCATACCAGACCAATGTAGCTATATAGGTAAGGCTCTGACAACTTGTATTTAATATAGCAGATTTTGTTATTTGAAATGTTACTATATATTTATTTTATCACACAATGGTAATATTTTAGGAAATAAGTTGATTTTTTCGTAAATCATTAATGGATTGATGTAAAGAAAACCTTTGATCTAGGGCCAAAAAACTGATCAATGCATGAATGAAATATGTGCAGCTCTATTCAAATCAAACATAGTCTTTAAATTAATTCACAGAAAATTTAATCTAATGATTATTAATTTAAGTTAATGAAGTATAAATGGATGAACTATGAACAGTAAAATGAATGGAATTGAATTGATTTTTAATGGTAAAACTATCTCAGCTGACTATTCTTAAAACAAATGATCTCCCCTTGTTTAATCTCATACACCCCTGAAATTTTATAATGAGCTGTTCCAACTTTAGTTTAGAAGAGTTCAAATGTGTCTGTAGGGGTGAATGAGTGTATCACCCAGACAGCCCATATATATATCCTCAATGCATATGATGATGTAATTTGTACCTAAGACCTGTGTAATTAGATTTCCTATATATAGAGCCATGGATATATGATATAAGCATGGTGAGGTCCCTTGAGAGACAACGTACTGGGTCCATGTTGATCCAGTGTATAATTAATGAGAAAAACTGACCATGATCCTATCAGTATGTTACAGTTACCTACGATCTGTTCAAATTACTCAAGTATGTAAACATTCGACCATGCACTAGTTCTAGTTCTCAAATACCAAATTGAACTTGAAATTAAAATATTTCTCTATGACATGACAAACGGCTCCAACCAGAAAAAAAAAAAAAAAAAAAAAATTGATGGATTTCTCTTGATAATTAAATTTAACCTTGTTCATGTAACATGAGATTAGGCTATATATAGATAGTTACCTACTGTACTGAACACAATAAGAGCCTAACATTTTAACCAATGTATAGTTTATAAATTGCAAACTTCAAGAAAAGTTTTTTCTTTTTAAATATTGAGGATTGTTTCAGATTTCTTTATCGTTTTGAATGAGTAAAGTTCAACATCACCATTGAGTGCCACAGACCATATAACATTGTATAGTAACACCGACCCACTCCTTTTACACTTGTTAGTAAATATTGATATTGCTTATTGATCACCAAAAACAGACAATCAATATATGACTGAAATTTGAAATAATATAGCTCATGTATTTACAGGATTTTGAACTTATTCAATTGATCTTGCATCGTTATTCGATATCCATAGTGTTGTCTTATAATTCACACATAGTTGTCACAAGCTGTGATTTGATGAATAGTATCTTACAACATGTTTATGTATTTTTTATGTGAACAGTTATACTAGTTTGTTACAATCTATATATAACTGTTACCTGTGATAGGTGTATTACTAACGACTATTGTCCACCTGGGCTGCCCAGTACTGATGCCCACATGACTTTACTAATCCCTAATCCTCCTCTCCTTTCATTATTTCGTAAACACACTTTAATCCTTCACTCATGACTGCCTGATACCAGGGTGCGATTATTTCCCCTAGAAAACACCTGTAAGGGGAAGGTGATTAGAGAGTAACTGTTACGTAAGTTTACAAGAGTGGACAGGTACACGCAGGTGATTCAACTCGTTCCTCAACAACACTTAAAGCCAGTCTGTTATAGACACTGGGCTATTGGCTTTTAGTTCTGGCATTTTTCTGTTTGTCTTCTAGTATGACGGAAAAATTCCATTCACATGATTAAGGTTGGGATTAATGAAATTCCCAAGCCCGTAAACACCTTCATACTATACCCATACAATATTCAGTACTTACTATAAAAGTATATTAGTACTACAGGGCGCCACACAAAATTAGTGTCTCTGTTTTGTTAAAAATACACAGCATACTTTTTCTGTTTACTCTATAATTAGCCCAGTATCATCAGATTTATGTGGGCTATATTCAAATTGTCCATCTCTATCCATCCGTAAACAATTATCAATTACCACTATGATATATTACTAAAAAGGTTCTAAAGAGATCGCTTAATTAAATCATATTTGTTTGAAATTATGAAAATTAATGCAAAATGCATTTGCATTATATATTTAAAGATGCTCCACTGCCGACAGAACATAAATGATATTAATCACTTGAACAATAATTGGTGTTTAATTGTGTATATATATGTCTAATTACCGGTAACACAAAAAATATTATAAAATAATTTATTTTGCCTTTGGTGCATGCGCAATCAGTACTTAATTCCATATAGGATATAGTGCCACAGAATTTTTTCGGGATGCAATTAATTATTTTTTGTAACTTTAACTTGAAGTGAAATTAGAAGCTCAAACTGTTCAATGGTGGTAATGGTGTAAAGTAAGTAACTTTTGTAACTGAAGAGAAATACTAAATCGTCTGCTCGTGTTTTTGATAGTGAAAAAATGTCATTTGTCAGCAATGGAGCATATTTCTTTAATTAATTTTGCTCAAATGTAATGGAAATTTTAAAGGTTCTGTTAGAACAAAGTTGTGCATAATATATTTTAGGGGCAATATAAAGATGGTAGCTACCTTGGATAGGTGACATTTAATTGGTACCACTTTTATACTGTCTGATACATATTTCATATGCATATAGTTTGATTTCCTTGGTGCATATCATATTTTGGGACCGATATCAGAAAGCAAGATAGATGACCAATCTCTGCATCTCTTGTATTAGATTTTCTCTTCACATTTTATTAGTCGATCAATTACAACAGAATGTTGAAATGACTTTTACCATTAAGGTCACCCAAACATTAATCTTCATCAGTTAACTTTTCATTGCAATATTTTTCTTAAAATTCCACATGCAATGAATGCATGCAGTTTTTTTTAGTTCCCAGCATATTAGACAAATATTGCTAATAGATAGCCATTTAAAATTTGACAATCAGAGTTTTTTTTTGGGAGGGGGAGGGGGAAGGGGAATCTTTGCAAGCTGATACTTATTTATTCAATTGTTCTCTTGAAATATTTTCCCATATTTACGTATAGCCTTTCGCAAATATGGTAGCGAATATCGGACACTATATATCCCTCAAACTCTGAACATGAACATGTAAGGACCCTGGCATTAAGAGTATATAGATACTATGCTAGTAGCCGGATGTTGTTTGGAGCTTTTTGTCAGGGAACTCCACCTATCACTTTTCTTTGCAAAAATCTGGTAGCTATATAAGGTCCTAATACCATAGCAGTTTCTAGGATTTAAAAGAAAGCAAAATCAAACAAATTTCAATACAAATTTATAATTATTGTAGCTATAATGGACTAGAAATTTTGATAGGCATTTGAAGATTTCAAGGTTACCTAAGGTCACACACTAGGTCTGCATCATTTGTCCTTGAGTAAGGTCACAGTGCTGTAACACTCTGTCATATATTGGTCTAATGTCCAGTTAAATGACCCCTGTCCAAACATTCTGTACAGTTACACAGATAGCCATAACACTGTGCCATAGTGGTGCTATTCTCATTGCATCACTGCTGGTAAGATTGCAGAAGGAGACAAACAAAATGGTCTGCTCACTGTGTGGGACCCTATACACAGTAGGTGTTGGGTGACCTTGACTGGGAGTAACATATAGCCAATATAAACACTAACAGAAATACACTGCCTTACATATTTATGAAAGAATATAACAATATTCAATATATGATAACTTAAGTAGTTTTTTAAAAGTATGACATTGAACATTGTTTGTTTATTTGTTTATCACAACCCCTCAACAAAGAATTGGAACAAACAAGCAAGGTCCTATGGAGTGATACATCCCAGTAGATAACAATAAGGATATATGGTCAGGCAGCTACCTATGGATATAGGGCTCTCATTGACTTGGAACCCCAGCTAGGTCAAACCCCTAACCAGACCCTCTCACTGATTTAGACCCCAACTGGGCCAAAATCTGGACTAGAGGGAACACTTATGATAAACAGGTTTTACATTAACCACACATCTAAATCACATCTGTTGGAATACCATGCCATTTCAATATATGAAAGAGGAACTCTGCTTATAATAAATTATCTATAAACATCTATAAAACATTTAAGGAAGACTTTATATGTATGGCCATGACAGCTAGAACAGGACTTCCTGACTTTAGCCACTAGGAAGTGACCACAAGTATTGAATTGACCACCAAGGGCTAAATTATTGATGAATGCTTATGTCAACTGACATGACAGGGCAGTGGTGGCTAATTTGTATGATGCCATGGCGACAATGATTGACCAGGTCCCAGTGGTCAAGACAGTTACACCAGCTTCCTGCCACCTGTAGTACACCATTGATTAATGTATATGGCTGAATGGTTCCTGGAACTATTAAAAGCTTCCTTCTGTCAACAGCTATATTCCCATAGAAATAAAGCACTATCTTGATTTTGTAACAGTGAACAGGTATTTAGTACTAGTATGCAAGACATTCAGAAAAACTCATCAAAGTATGATTAAAGACAAGACTTTTTTGTTATACATAACAATAAAGACATATGTAAAGATGGTTCTCATAACATGGGTATCATGTCTCATATATATAGATAGGTATCATGTCTCATATATATATATATATATAGGTATGTATCATGTCTCATATATATAAAGGTAGACGTCAATAAAAAACACAATTTTGAAGTTGCTTGTATGAATATGTTTATATTCTATAAAGCAATTTGGGTGTTTCTAAGTATATAAGAAACATGTCATTTTCTAATTTCATATGCATGGGTGTTTATATATCAAGCATGTTTTTATTTTGTGACACAACTTACATGCATGTTTGATTGCATTTTGTGTTTATAATACACCAGACAAAATTAGGACTATGTTTATAATAATATAAGACAACAAATGTGTTTACATAAGGTATAATTGTATACTCCTAAAACTTGTAATCTCCTAAAACTTGGGTTTTATTATGGTATAATTGGTAATTGTAATAAAGGAAAGATTCTAATTAACAAACTAGTTCTATACCCAACAAGTCCCTACAGGGGCCAGTAGGGCCCAGTCTACATTCCTAGAAACAACACACATGAACCTACTTGCTAAATAACAACTACAGGCTGACTGAGTACTTGTCAATGCTAACAGGTAAATAGTCCAGTAATCTCCATTGTACCTGGTCAGTGTGCTGTGATAGCTGACCATTAGCTAACATTGTGCTCCCTTTATTACAGACCATTATTCAACATTGCTGGTTGGGCTAAAGGGTCACATGACCTGTGCTATAAATAAACAGCCCAGGGGTTAGAGGTCATGCCTGGGAATACTCCATATAATTGGTCAGTTGATAGCAATGCAAACTTTGTGTAATGTTGACTGACCAGTGGTAACCTGTCGGTCATTCACTGTGTGTGTGAGGTGGACAACTGGATGGTCAGTGACATTTTCAGGAAGTGCTTGTTTTAAGTTGTATGGACTTAGTGCTACATCGGATTCCTAAAACCAACATTTTGAGAACTGGTCAGTCTGGCCACTGACCACTTCTGGAAGGTAATACTTAGTGCACTTGGACATAATAAGATGTGATTTCATTATTAGTTGGCTGTCGCTGGTCAGTTTGACCCACACCAGAGGTTAGAGGCCAACATGGGGGAATTATTTTACTACTAACTTTCAATGCTAAGGATATTGATTGTTTGTCACTCTGGGAGTATCTACTGTGGTCAGTTAATTTGGTCTTGGTGGTGGTCAGTATGACCTAACAGACTGGACATCATAATAATATAAGTTCTCTATTCACTCATGGTCATGCATGGACCCAAGAACTAACCCTGCTGTGCTATGTCTTATTGCATGGTTCTCATATTAAAAACACTCAAGTCGTGGGAACATTGCCAGAGTAGGATTAACACGTTTAGACTAAACTGTATAGATTATTATATAAACAGAAGAAAGTTATCTCATTCTATATTATGTATATATTTATGGCTGTAGCAATTGCAAGCATTACACCTATCCTATGGCTCTATGCTGTGAGTTTAAAATGCACAGTATAGGAATGCAAAAGCAACAATTTGATAATTATATGATTAAGGATATAGATATATTTTTATTATATATAATATCGAAATTATTTTGTTAGAAATAGATTAAGGAAAAAACCAACATACCACTTTTAATCAAATCTTTTTCTTTGTAATCTTAATCATCATAAAATCATATCTTTTAATAAATTTTATTTGGTGCCAAGAGGTCAGTTTAATAATTAAGTAATTAACTATTAAAATATTTTTAAATAATTCAAATAATTCTAAACATCAGGAAACTGTTTTAACATAATTTTTTAAGAGAGATAAATGTGAAGTATATGCATATAAATTCAGAAATTTTAATTCTTTGCTATGTTGAATATACATAGATAATTAAAATAATATAAAAATGCATATAGAGTTGCCAGAAGATAGATATATACTTCAAACAGTTTAGTAAATAGAGGGTTAATTTTATTTGGCATCTTTAGTCTCAAATTTGTCAGTCAATTAGTTTTCTGAGCCTTATGTATGACAAGCACAACTCATCATGTTTTGCCAATTTTATAAAAACTTTAATGGCTCAGATAATTTTTTATGCTATTATACCCTTATCAACAGTGACCTTTTTAACTCTATGACCTTCAGTAAAACCAATTACTGTTCATTTGCCAGGTGTCACCTAAAATATATATAGCAGTATACTATACATAGTTTCCTGTCAAAACTCTGTTCATAATTATTATGTGTACAATTTAAACCTATTTATACACATTGCAATCCAGGTATTCAAATAATTACATTTGTTATTGACATATTTTCCACTCTGGTCATGTCAGCATATCTGGCCAACCATCACTTGGTCAGTGGAACATCCTTTAGAGGAGGAGGATGTGGATTTGGCACAGTCATGTAAGCTTCAGGTATTTAGTATGTTCAAGGCCATATAGATCAAGGTCAGATATAGGACAGAAGCCACTGTGTATAGTGAATGTGACACCTAACACTTACAGTATGACATGTATATATGTATTAAAAGTAATTTTATTGTCAATACACATGTCATTAGGCTCATGTAGGTCAAAAGACAATTACAGAAATCATAATCCCTTTACAGGAAAGTAAGTAAAAAATGCAGAATACTCTTCCGTGAATTATGAACTGAGAAAATGTCCTAGCTACAGACTTAAAATAAACATTAGATCAACATGTACGTCCTTTAAATTACAAAGAAGACATGTAAGGGAAACTTTATCCATAATGATATAGAATTTGACTTCCACGTTTGACCTTGAACAAACTGAGGGTCTGCTTATCCCAAATACATAGGTGTCAACCTTTTGGTTATAGAGTTTTTGAAGGTCCAATTAATTCACTCCATACTGCAATTAATGACAAAGACTGACCACCAGTCTCTAGAATATAAAATACTTCAATAAAATTTGGCTTTATAATTTTGCCTCTGCAGCATGTTTGAGTAGGGGGAGATAATCTAGTATTAGAATTCTGTTGAGAAAATCTATAACTTATAGCTGGCCAGTCTGTGAATGCCATTGAATGGATGAAGTGAGCAAAAAACTTGCTATAAAAAGAAGCTGCATGTATATAACATTTAAAATACATTAGGTTAGAATATAACACTCTCATGATCAGTCAGGTCCAAAGTAGGAAGTCTCTTGTTACAATTTGATGTAATACCATATAAAGGTTGACCAACGTTTTTTGTGCATTTCAGAAAACAAAGACAGAGTCATGAACTAAATGTGATCTGGGCCGAGAGTGAGCAGACAATACATCAACCATTTATAGTAGTGTTACATCTGAACTGATCAACATGCAGGACCCCTACTCCGCCATGATGCACAGGGATGACAGATTCTTTAAACCATACAGTACAAATGTTCGGGGAACTAACAGCAGTGTTCCTACATCATCATACTACGGGATGGGCTACCCTGCTCCATCCCACACAATGAGCCATACAGACCTCGCTGGACTTATGCATGGTGCAGGGCCTTCCTCGACGGGTTTGGATTATTCGCTTGTGTCATCTACTAACAGTCATGACTTGATGTCATCGATCCCTCCCCCGACCCATACTCTCCACCATACCCCAACAACGACAAACACTGTTGATAACATGCACCAAGGCATCAAGTCACTCGGCAGTATGACAATGTCTAACCTTGGTGCAGGTGTACCGACAAGTCCACCCATGTCCAACTCAATGGTGAAACATGAGGTGGATGAGGAAGTAGACAATTCCGATTTAAATTCACCCTCTTCCACTGGCAGTAATACATCCGGTTGTCATTTAGACCTTGGTAACGGCGAAGGGGGAGACTCTTTTAAAATGCCCCCCAAGAAAAGACCTCTTTCTGTTCCTGATAACCAAAAAGACGAACTATATTGGGATAAACGTAAAAAGAACAACGATTCTGCCAAACGTTCCCGTGAAGCTAGACGTATGAAAGAGGAGCAAATTGCACTTAGAGTTGTGTTTCTTGAACAGGAAAATCTACAGTTACGGACAGAGGTATCCTTACTAAAGAGTGAAATAGAAAAGCTGCGCTGTATGTTGTATAACCCATGATCTCGCGTGTGATAATCAGACAAGCTCAATTGTGTTCAATGAAACTGTCAAAAGACTGGTTTTCTTGTTCAAAGTGGTTATAACTTTGTGTGGAGATCTTTTGGGATTTATAGAGAAGAAAGTCAAAATCAAACCAAATTACTGTATGTTGAATCAGAGAAATTGATAACCATATGTTAAATAGAGTTATCCCCTTTTTACATAAATTATATCATTGATAGGAACTATCAAATATCTACCAATTTTATTTGTCACGTTCTTAAAGGACCATTCATCCTCTAACTGATACTAAGTAATATCAATTAACTTCAGAAACATATAGACTTTATTGATAAAAGAGAATCGAACCTACCCGGTATATTTATTTATTAATAATTTCCCTATCCAATATAGTACATGGCATGACATGATATTGGTATAAACATTGTTGGTTCTAATAATTTGTAAACTGTCTATAGAAGGAAAATTTATGTGTAACAATCTAATATCTATTGTTTAACGAGTATTGAATTTAAAATCTTACATGATTTAATGGATTCAGTATTGTATGCATCATCTCATGACATAACTGTTGCCATGACGACGAAAGAGATTCACATGCTGAAATAGACAAATATTACTATTATACTTCTCTCAGGGTTATCATGGCAGCTAATAACCATTAACATTTCATTTCACTCTGGATGCAGCGTGACCATTCAAAACTTATTCGGAGTTCTAAATGAAGTATGATATACAAAATAAATTAAAATAATGTCTTAGTTCAGAGACAATCATTTAAAACATTTTATATAGCCTGTCTGTATAACTCATATGGTCGACTGAAGCCAAATGTGGTGGTCAACTGTAGCCACATGTGGTGGTCGATTATAGCCACATGTGGTGGTCGACTGTAGCCACATGTGGTTGTCGACTGTAGCCACATGTGACATGATCTACCTCCCATTGTTACCGGTGCTCTTCAGTTAAATGTGTATGATACAGCTGATTTCAATAAAACAGCGTTTATTTCTGTGATTTAGTTTATAACATTTAGTTATAACTTACGGTGAGAATTCCAGACGTGTTGGGTTAGTGATAGTCGTGTGGATGAAGAGAGTTTTCCTCGTTCCACATCAGTTTTTAAAGCGTTTCAGCTAAGCGGGCGAGAAATGCTTTGTAGATGAAAATACTGAATGTTGTGAGTTTTGAGAGTTGTTAGTTTTGTAGTCAACTTTCGACAGTTGATCTAAGCTACATAAATTGGTCATTTTTTGCATTTTTGTTTGGATGATGGATAAAATGTCTGATGATGTTATATAACTTTCCTATTACAATGTATTGTTACATAATGAAACACCATATGAAGTTAATCAACCAATTTATTGTCACATTTTTAACTCGAAAAGAATAAACCTAAATTGTTTTCTATAATTTTGCTTGTTACAGCCATTCCTAATCATCATTAAATTCGCTGGTCATAACTGACCTTTGAACTCAGGGAATTTTTCCTTTAATTTGTTTTTGAATAACGTATTGCTACCTCATCCTATACATGAGGTTTTATGTTAAAATTTGAATCCATTTTACAAATCCGCATTATACACAAAAATTCACTCAGGACGTCCCTCGTGTTTCGTTACCATGGTTAAGTGTTGCCATGGCGATAGGTTACAATTGTGAAGTGTTGCCACAGCGATTTTTAATTATGGTGAAGTGTACATGTTGCCATGACGATTGGTTATCATGGTGATGTGTAATGGAGGAAGATGGGGTTATTGTGACATTTGTGACTCAGGAACAGATAGACACAGCAAGATGGTGCTAATTCTTACAAGGTCACAATTATTAAATCAGCAATTTTAATCATAATGATTCCATATATGTTGTATGAACTGTTTACTTGTAACCCGGTGATAACTACATACAATTCATTACCTCATAACACTATATAACATGATTTTTTTTTCACATTCATGTTCTGTAATTATAATCACAATTTGAAAAACATTGTCCCAAATTTTGCCCTGAACATTTATTATTTATATTAGGTTACATCAATATTGTCATGTTGTTTACACACACAGCACACTATTGTTTACAACTACAGTTTCATGCTGTTCTATCATTCTGTTTTGAGAGCGTAGTTGTTTTGTTTAGAGAGTATAAATTTTTATTGTGATGACCTCAGCGTGCACTGACATACCCTCTGGTCTATTGTAATAAGTGGGAAGCAATAGATGTTTCTGATAAAATGAAAGTTGTGCTGGTCAGTGTAGATTTTAGAACACATCAGGGAATTGTTTACAATCAATGTTTTTGTTTTTTGTTTTTTTGGTTGATGTGGATGACTGATGATACTGGAATAAAACCTTGTACAAATAAATGTTATCTACTGTATACTGTTTTTGTTGTTGCTTTAATTAATTGTGATTAAAGTTCACAGGTCAATTATATCATACATGTTTATAATTAACTCACTTACCCCCGAAGACACATTCAGACTCTTCTACATCAAAGACCAGACCATGGCCAGTCTTAGACCATGGCCAGTCTTAGAATTATGGAATTATGGAATTTCAGGGGTAAATGAATTAATAAAGATCCATGGAAGATATGAGAATCGTGAAATATTAGTCAGACAAATTAAATTTATAACTAATCAGATGTGTTTCAGATCCATTTTTGTTTGAAAATTATGTGAAATGTTTAAAATAGGAAATATTGCTTATAGACTGAGAGAAATTTCATCTTATTATCATTTTACAAGATTTTGATTTTAATATCGGAGGAAACATTTAAAAATCAAAGCAATATTATAATGTATCAATTTCATGTGTCAACAACAAATTCACAGATACATTATATATACATTGCCTTAAGTGTAAAATGTGCACAAAGATTTATAGCTAACTGATATATTTAATTCAAGTTTTAAAGTCAATGCCCCCTGGGTTAGAAGAACCCTATACCTATGGGGCTGCATACCTGTGACACTGCCTGACACCCAGCAAGTTACCATGGTAACCAACACCCTAGGGAGTGGAGCAGCTGCCAAACCCAACAATTTGACACTCCTGTCTTCACCCATTCAGCTGGCCCCTAGGGACCTATGCCACTTAACTGATTGTCTCCCTAAGACCTTTTCTAAATTAGCCCTGTTTATAAATCTGGACCTCAATGGAAGGCAAACAAAACAGCTGGGTTAAGTGGTTAAGTTTCCAATATGGCTGGAGGCAAACAAAAATTAGTCCAGTGTTTACAACAGCACACCTGATAGGTGTGATATAAAGCAAATCTAATAGACGTTTTAAAGTCTCTTCTCTTAGAAATGATTTATAGAACTTGATATCAAATAATGTTCATGCGTGTTACTTTTGACAAAACAGTTACTGTGAAGAATCACATTTACTTCTATATGATATACCAGTAGATTTTTTCCCCTTTGAAATTGATGTACTGGGATTTAAAGAGCAAATCTCATAGACATAAAGTCTCCTTTTCTCGTAATTAAGACCAGATCTTGGTATCAAATATATCATTTATTCTGACAAAACAAATTTGTACAAAAGTATATGACTTTAAATTTCCAATTATGAAAGGTTTCATCAGTCTCCTCTACAAATATCTTGGATCATGTCTATAATATTTGTACATAAAGACTTTAATGTAAATTTTACACCATCATATGTCCCAAACAATCACATAATTTTTGTACATAATCGTGAGTATCGTGTATAAATCTAAACAGACTTATCTGTTTGCTGCTTGATGCTTCAATATACATAAAACAGAGATTAGTTGAAACCAATTGAAGACTCTACTTTAAATGACACATTTACATTTCTTCTCGTCCCAATGTCTGATTACTTATAACTACAGCGTAGTATCTGTTACATCTCTTTAGAATTATAACCTTTAAATTGTTCATAACACTGAATCTATGGAGTTTTAAAATCGAGCAACATGGATTGAAATTCTAGGATTAAAATTGAAAAGACAAACTCAAGGTTACATGTCAAATTTATAGAAAAGAAGTTGCTTATATTTACAAATTTGAAATCTAACATTGCTTGCCAACATGAAATTGTTAAACGAACCCAGTGCTTTATAAAACCTACTCGATCAGACATTGCCGAGCCAATGCTCGGAATGCGAAGAATCGGCGCAGGGATCGACAAAAAGAAACTACTATTTCTACAAGCTATTATCGCTTTGCCATCAAAAACATTAACAAAACAAATATTTTTGTCGCAATTATACCAGTATTTGGATCAACCTTCTGTACAAACTGGATTTATTCCTGATATTGTAAAGCTTTTGAAAAATTATACTCTTCAATGTCAGTATAACATATGTAAAGGCAGCACAATTTCCCTCCAAAATTATGTTGAAAAGGATAGTTAACTCATCGGTATCTAACAGTGAAAATATGTTATTAAGAGATCGAATGCACGCGGAAGGAGATTTCCTAAGATTCCAATATATACATTGTACATACAGTTCACCTCATATATTATGGAAACTACATTGCACACCCACAACACGATACGTTGCCAAAATGCAAGCCTTTGATCCAACTTGGAATGTAACAGTGTGCGAAAAATGTGAAGAACTGTATATAGATCCCGTCTTACATTTTACTACTAAGTGTCAGCATACAAAATTGGACAGGGTTCAATTCATGGAGAAGGTTCTCGCGACATATGGACCGGAAGTGTGCACTTATATTGATGATATATCCCACGAACACTTTTTGAGAATACTGTTTGGAATGGACTGCCAAGGATTCAAAAATATGTTTACCTCAAGGGCAGAATATATGCTGTTTCTTAAAGACGGCGTACAATTTCTGGAAATTTCGTCAAGACATTTTCACCAGTATAAAAACTTGTTCTAAAGAAGCCTTGTTAAATATCCTGTATGTAGACTTTAATAGAATCTGACTACTCATTTGATATGTAAAACTGTAAAGTTTTGAGAAATCGTTTTATTTTGTAAATCTTCATCTTTGAGGAATAAAAGAATTGATTGATTGATGATTGATGGATTGAAATTCTAGGATTAAAATTGAAAAGACAAACTCAAGGTTACATGTCAAATTTATAGAAAAGAAGTTGCTTATATTTACAAATTTGAAATCTAACATTGCTTGCCAACATGAAATTAAATATTGCTTGCTGAAATGAAATCTAACATTACTTAATACTGAAATGAAATCTGATGTTGCTTGCTGATATTAAATCTGATGTTGCTTGCTGATATGAAATCTGACATTGCTTTCCAACATGAAAACTAACACTGCTTGCTAAAATGAAATCTGACATTGTTTGCCAAAATGACATCTTACATTGCTTTAAATATGACGTTGCATACTGACATGAAATCCTAATGAATACCAACCTTGATAATGTGCTGTAGTATTTGGGAGTCAATCACTGCTGGGTGTTTGGCTGTAGACCGATACAAATCGACTGTAATCTCCACAGATTTCTCCGCAAATGGCACGAAGTTCATGGTCACCCAGTCAACCTGTTACACAAGATACAAATGTGTAGAGAAGGAAAGGTTAATAGGTCAAAGGTTAGAGATGGAAAGCTTACAAGGTCAAATGTTAGAATAGGAAAGGTTAAAAGGTCAAAGGATGGAGACAGAAAGGTTACAGGGTCAAAGGTTGGAGAAGGAAAGGTTACAAGGTCAAAGGTTAGAGAAGGAAATGGTGCAAGGTCAAAGGTTATAGAAGGAAAGGTTACAAGGTCAAAGGTTAGAGAAGGAAATGTTACGAGGTCAAAGGTTGGAGATGGAAAGGTTACAAGATTAAAAGTATGTAAATTAAAAATAAAAGTTGGATTCATGCACACCTTGTAAAGGTACACATCATATTTTTGTTGCCGTGATAACCACTAGTTACTGCCAGAGATGTAATCATATATCAGTAAGTGATACGTTATGATATTCTATTAATGTTTTTGTATTGGGATTGGACTGAGTCAATAATTGGTGACCAGGTAGATAAATATGTTGAGCATCTGGCTAGTGTTTTGAGGTCCTTATTTCAAATTTGGTGTCGCTGCTACAATATCCTTCAAAGTCCTTGTGGTATTTTCCTGAATACTACACTCATTGATTTTAGTCTCACCTGGGGTCCTTTGACAGATCCAATGGCCTTAGCATCCAGCTGACCATATTTAGGTACTCTGACGCCATACTCTATAAAGGTGAGGAGTTGGTGGAAAATTTCAGGGTACATAGATTGCATAGAGTCTGGCCCACTGTGGATAGCCTGAAATGTAAACATATAATTCTCAGCTTACTTTAATACATGTATGTAAGACACTATGTTTACCTGTATGACTTATACATTATACAGTAAGTTTACCTGTATGACTTATATGTTACATAGTAAGTTTACCTGTATGACTTATATGTTACACAGTAAGTTTACCTGTATGACTTATATGTTACATAGTAAGTTTACCTGTATGACATATACATTACATAGTAAGTTTACCTGTATAACTTATATGTTACACAGTAAGTTTACCTGTATGACTTATATGACTTATATGTTACATAGTAAGTTTACCTGTATGACTTATATGTTACACAGTAAGTTTACCTGTATGACTTATATGTTACACAGTAAGTTTATCTGTATGACTTATATGTTACACTGTAATTTTACCTGTATGACTTATATATTACACAGTAATTTTACCTGTATGACTTATATGTTACACAGTAAGTTTACCTGTATGACTTATATGTTACACAGTAAGTTTACCAGTTTACCTGTATGACTTATATGTTACACAGTAAGTTTACCTGTATGACTTATATATTACACAGTAAGTTTACCTGTATGACTTATATGTTACACAGTAACATACATATACACCTACATATACCTGAATGCTGTTTGTTAGATGCTATGCCCTGTATGACGTTCGTTAGCCAGTATTAACCTGTTATGATGAGACAGTATACATACCTGTATGACGTTCGTTAGCCAGTATTAACCTGTTATGATGAGACAGCTATACATACCTGTATAAGAGCCTCCATGGACTGTAGTGTGGCCTCCTGTAGGGGTGTGATAGTAACATCAGGGTAGGATGGAATGATAAATGGCGATGCATCACCGTGTACAGGAACCGTCAGTGCGCTCCGTAACACAGTGCAAAGTTTTTGTAAATCAGCACCCACAAATCGTACTTTTATATGCTCAAACAAGGATGGAAAGGTCTGAATCAAGGCAGTGAGAAATGGTTGGGATGGCACATAAACTTTCTCAGATCGGTGTGTAGTTTCAGGTGGTTTTGTTGCATTTGTTCCTATATTTAGCCATACTTTCCAGGCTGTTGCCCATAGTGACGGATCATAGTCCATGTCTGAACTTTGTGACAAGTGACCTTCACCTTCTGTGACTTTATTTTGTTCAGATCTATTCATAATCTCCTCCATGGGAGGAGCCATACTTGGCAGTCCATCCACAACTGATCCGTCTCCTTTTTCCTGGGGATCCCGACTTATTTGGAGAATTTCCTGGAAACTTTTCAGTGCTGCCAGAGACACTTCCGCATTGAGACAAAGGGCAGAGAACTCTATATATTCCAAGAGAAGAGACCAAGCTCTTGGAAAATCTCCAGCTGAATCAAAGCAAGGTCAAATATTAAAATTTGGAACTTTACATGCAGCTTGTCTGTTCATGTAAATATAGACAACAATAGATATGTAATAAAATTGATAACATGATTATTATTTTTTATAATTGACTTTTTCCTAATTATACCAGATAAAACAAAACCTCTTCAAACAACATGCAAATTCTGCATTATAATGCAGTCGAGACCTATAATCTTAAGCTGCAGTATAGATTTAGCTTTCAGTTTGAATGGGTTAATTTACATTCAGAGTTGAAATAAAGACTATAGAAAATAAGCAAAATCCTTTAGTTTTTAATGACCTAAAAGTTTGAAGACGTTTTTGTGTTAAGCGTTGAACTATAGAAAAAGCCATTGAATGGTTTGGCCTTGAAATTGAAATACAAGCCTATCACTTGCAGGGTTTTGTGTTTGAGTACTGACCTATCGTTTGAAGGGTTCTGCGTTTCGAGTTGAAGGTCCTAGCCACTCCTGCAAGTGTGAGGACCCTTGTCTCAGCCCACTGTTTCTCGGCTGTGTCCCTGGAGTGATGGATCAAGATGTTTCCTGTTGCTGCCTCATCCTTCACATTTGACGCAGTGCTTGACAGTTTCTGGACTTTCTCCAGTAACGGGAACAGAACCTGGAGTAATCAGGAGAGGACTGGGTTATGTATGACATAAAATGGTGCACACGTTAATAGAAAAAGAATCATTCACTCTCTTTGGGGTGAGACAGGAGATCTCAACACTTGGGATAAGGTTCTTAAGCTTTTTGAGCCTTGTGTTTGACAACTTGTTTGGAATATAACTCCACAGGTTGAGATTCACTTGTCTGACCCTAAAGGGGGAGAAAGATTCTAATCCTCATACCCATATGAAATCTAAATAGGATGCGACAGAAGGAGACGAGATGGATATATGCCCCCTTTATTTCATGATGGTATGCATAAAAAGGCTTAACTGTTATCAATCTACAAATCTTAACAAAAACATCTTTATCCATGTATTAAAAAATTAAGATTAACAATCATCTCCTTCCTATAAATATGCGCCTAAACGCTCGCGTCCTACCTGCCACAGAACCCGTTTCCATGTTTCCTTGTGAAGCAGACCTCCATGAGCCGATATCGTGGAGAACAACGTCTGTCCGGCACTTTTCCTGACAGCGGGCCTCTCGTCCACACACAACTGTCCGAGCTTCATAAATAGACACATCCACAAGGCATCAAATGCAGGCATCCCTAGCTTCTTCTTCTCAGCATCAGTCATATCTTTGTCGAGGTCCGTGTGAATTCGAGTGCGGTTCTGGTAGAAAAAGTCAGCAACATTCCACTAAAAAAAAAAAAAAAAAAAAACAATTTAGGAGACAGAATTCTTAAAAGCAGAAAACATCAAAACCTTCAGTGCATTTAGAACAGTATTTGACAAATGCTCAATTTGTGTATATAAACTGACATATACATATAAATATATTGTCATTCATTTTTGTTGGTTTACATTTTTGGCACTTGTCTTCAAACAAGAAGATTAAGTACAATATACATGTACTAACAAATCTAACTTTCCTGATTTGGTTATGTATGAGATTATAAAGAATTTACAAATACATTTTTCAATGATAAATGAGACCACAAGTGTATTACACAAACCATGAAAACACCATCCCATCGTATTACCGGTTATACATTATTTACAGTACTTACCAGTAACCCTATGGCAGTCAGGCTGATGTTCAGTTCTTGGTTCTGCAGCCCGAATTTGGCTGCGACTTCCACACACACTTGTAGATACATACAGGGAATGATGGGAAGGAAATCGGTCACAACCAGTTGCAAACTTTGGAAGGCTGTTTGTATCAGCTTCTCGCTGAAAACAAGAGCATTATATTTATTTTATTAACATGTGTTGTGGTGGAACATGAAGGCATTAATAGCAATACGTCAGTAAAACACAATGATCATAAGATTACTGGTAATTATGCTGTTTTTCCCCTATGACCTTGACCTTGGATCACAGTGGCCGGGTGGCTACGATGTCCCGGCTACATTCTACTCCGGCTTTTTTCCACCTATAAACTTGGCACATGACCCTGGTTGTTAAAAGGATCAATCAAACCAAACCCAAACTTACCTCTGACTGTTTACCACATGACCTACATACTCATTGCTGTTTCTCCCCATGACCTTGACCCCCCTTGCTTTAATGACCTCATATGTTCCTAATTATCCCCTAGCTGGCTTTTCCAGCTATAATTTTGCCACATTCCTATTGCCTTGACCTTCCCCTAACATCAAACATGACCTTCCACAGTTCATATTTCTTTATGACGTAACCTACGCCCCTGGCAGTTTTATTCACCATGACCTTACCAAGCCCTTTGAACTTACCCCTGGTTGTTATTGACAGCCCCTATGACCCCTAACATTAGGGGCCAGCCATGAAGAAGTGTGTCCCCATTGTTGTGTAAGATTTGTAGAACACATTCGAGCTGCCTTTGTCTGATGTCAGCCTGTGGGATGTTCGACAACTCCTGGAGCGGGGCTAACACGGACATCTGTAATTTCTACAACATAGATAAACACTGGGGCTAACACAGACATCTGTAATTTCTACAACACAGATAAACACTGGGGCTAACACAGACATCTGTAATTTTTACAACACAGATAAACACTGGGGCTAACACAGACATCTGTAATTTCTACAACACGGATAAACACTGGTGCTAACACAGACATCTGTAATTTCTACAACACAGATAAACACTGGAGCTAACACAGACATCTGTAATTTCTACAAGACAGATAAACACTGGGGCTAACACAAACATCTGTAATTTCTACAACATAGATAAACAGTGGGGCTAACACAGACATCTGTAATTTCTACAACACAGATAAACACTGGGGCTAACACAGACACCTGTAATTTCTACAACATAGATAAACACTGGGGCTAACATGAACATCTGTAATTTCTACAACACAGATAAACACTGAGGCTAACATGGACATCTGTAATTTCTACAACACGGATAAACACAGTGCTAACACAGACATCTGTAATTTCTACAACACAGATAAACACTGGGGCTAACACAGACATCTGTAATTTCTACAAGACAGATAAACACTGGGGCTAACATGGACATCTGTAATTTCTACAACATTGATAAATACTGGGGCTAACACAGACATCTGTAATTTCTACAACACAGATAAACACTGGGGCTAACACAAACATCTGTAATTTCTACAACACAGATAAACAGTGGGGCTAACACGGACATCTGTAATTTCTACAACACGGATAAACACTGGTGCTAACGCAGACATCTGTAATTTCTACAACATAGATAAACACTGGGGCTAACACAGACATCTGTAATTTCTACAACACAGATAAACACTGGGGCTTACACAGACATCTGTAATTTCTACAACACAGATAAATACTGGGGCTAACACAGACATCTGTAATTTCTACAACACAGATAAATACTGGGGCTAACACAGACATCTATGCCGTAAGTTTGTCGATAGTTTTTATATCTAGAGAAGACAACCAGAATTTATTATAATAGCCTGATAGTAATCTCTTAAAGTTATATGTGCTGTAACTGGGCGAAAATTTTGACATGATATTTTTTCATTGTTTATCTATTAAAAACCATTAGGTTTGATGAATAAAGCTTTTAAAATCATTAAAATGGCTTCAGATGACTTATATAAACGTTAGTTATAACACAGAAATTTTGTACTGTAAAATTGTTGTTTTTATGCCTTAAATATGTTTACATGGAAACAGACCTGCTGAAATCACTTTATAATTACTAATAACATTGTAAAAATGTGTAATGAAATTGAAGACCACAAGTTGGCTTCATGGTCTGACCGTATGTACTCATTTCACTTCACTATTGATGCTAACAAATGATTTTTGGCAGTACTGCCAAAAATCATTTTCAGCTCTTATTTGTACATGTAAAATTAAAACCTTTGCATTGAAAGCACTGTAATTTTCAAAAAGTTGGTAATTTTTGGTGATGAATAACATATTAAAAACTGATCTTGATTTGTGAGGATGAAAAATACGGCACATATAACTTTAAAGCACAAAAGACCACTTAGAACAGAAGAAATCATTTCGTTTCACTATTGCTAAAGTCTAAATTAAAATGAAAATCCATGCTCTATCAAAAATAATATGAGAATAAGTTATCTGGAAAATGACAAATGACAACGTTTAATTTCCTGACCGATTTTAAGGTCTGGGGAAAATTCTAACAACGTAAATCATTTGTGATGTAAGGGAGATAAGTCACATATGAACAACACTTGCTTTTATTAGGATTTTTTTTACTTCATTTCACGACTCACTTCATTTCCCAACAGATTTTAAAGGTCTAGGAAAAATTTAATAAACTTTGTGATATAAGGGAGATAACTCACACAGGAGATGTTTACTATATTATATTGCAGCCTGTCAGTTCATTCATGCATCAGCACGATGTATAAACCAATTTCTGAGTCCGATATATCACTACAGTTATTTTAAAACGATAAATCATATACATGTAATTGACTGTGAGTAGATGTGCTCACTGTCTGATGGTGTATTTCCCATTTATACATCAAAGGAGGAGAAATCTTCACACAAAAGAATTCATCTGACGATAATATTTACAAAAACGTTTTTATTTTCAATTTTGTCTAGATTTAATTTGATTTTAGAATTAGGGCAGGTTGCAGCATGCTATGATTATTGACAGGCTGTAAAATGTGCCTGATAGGACTCAGAGTTTGTTTCTGATGTTATAGATTAAACCTGATTTAGCGTAATTAAGTTAGGATAAAATCGTAATGTACATATTCAACACATATCAAGTCATTACATCACCAAAACAGCTCATTAAAAACATAACATAAGAGAAATTCTTTTCAGCTGAAATGGTTTAGCGTTAAAGCTAGTCAGTTCAGTCTCTGGTGGAAGCAGTTATTAAATTTATCTAAAATCCTGTACTGTTACATGTTGTCCAGTAAATTTATTTGTATTAGGGACAAATCCCGTTTCATTTCTCTAAACAACCCCCTCTGTATGAAGACCACCTGTTTAATATCACATTCTTAGGGGCCCAAATAGTCAATTTCATGTGTAGAGACCGTCTCTGCAGGTCAGTGTGATTGGTCAGTTTTTTTTTCTCCTGAACTGTCATCAGTTTTGTTATGACATCTAGGGGTGGATATAATGACAGTGATAGTAACCCCTCAAATATTGAGGATGGTATGTCATATGACAATGATCAAAGGTGATCAATGTGATCCAATATTTTACAGTGATCTATTAGTAGCTGAGCATTCTGATAACTATGGCTCACATGTAAGGCCAAACCAATCTGAGTTATCCCCCCTTGGTCAGAAAAAAAAAAAAAACGGTTAGCTTTACAGCATGCATGGAAGTATAAATACACACATATCTCAGCGAAATAGTTTACCCCCATTGGGCCCCGCCCCTCCAGCCCCTGGGGAGGGGGCTGTCAGAGCCAAGATTTACACAAACTCTGTTTCCCTTACCCTAAGGACTAAGAATGTTTCTGGCCAAATTTGGATACAATCCATTGAAATTTAATAAATAATTCATAGCTTCTCCTTAATGGGTAATCATTTAAATATACTGCTCCAGCGTTAGAAACAAAAAACACTTTCCAATGCAGTATTTAACATTGAGATGAATTAATACACTTCCACTGTCAACCAACTATAAAAGCCAAATGGTTGTTTCCCTGAAAGGAATATTGTCGGAGATAATGAAAACAGAAATATTATAACTTAAAAAAAAAAAAAAAATTGAAAACTGGAAATCATAACAGAAATAAATTGTTTCTCAAGATAATGTTACAACAGTGAAGAAAAACAGACAAAAGTCTTCATTATATTTTCAAAATTAAATAAAAAGTCTTGGAAGGTAATCTTTAAAATTGCATCGTAACTTAAGTTACTGTGACAAAGTTGATATGATTCTATGGCAATCTGTCATGGAGCAGGTCTGATAAACTGCCGGTTGTGTGGGCTTTGGACGACATTACATTATCACAAGCATTGTGTAGGTATGTATTATATCCTAGGAGAAGTAGATTTAAACTCCACCTTATATTTGAGGTAATGCTGTAAGGATATAATGATGCGTCTGCTTCACTGCTTATTTTCCTGTAAGTATGTGTTACGGAGATATACCCCCGCGGAACTCTTCAGGCTTCAGTTTACCAAGGACAAGCTTGCATTTACTAATGAATTTTTATTTCACCAATACCAATGATTGTCACGATAAATCTGCATCATAGCTCTTCATTGAAGAAACAACCTTCAAAAGACCTTGTAAAATATATGCTCGGTGATGGGAATTCTTGTCTTACGGAAGAACAAAAAACAATTTGTAAAAGAAAGAATGGCTACATATATTGGTTGGAATTATTCACAAGGGATTTTGCTATATTTAAGATAAAAAATATTGAGAAAATATTTTTGTATGATCTTGTCTCATACTGAACAGGAAGAAAACTATGATAAGCAATTTTACAAACATGTAGTAATGTTGATAAAAATCACAGAGCTGGATCCTGTGGCTCACAATGGAGCTTTTTATCTGTGGAAACTGATTTCTTCAAATTATAAATTTCTGAAGACAATCTATTATTTCAGAATTGATTTATTAATAAGTATTTTTACTTTATAAATAGTTTTCATTGTAAATTAATTTTCTGAACCATTTTAGGATCTCTATAAATATTCTTTAAATATCTTGTTATATTATTGTTAGTCAATTTCTTAGCTTTCTTTCTTCAGCTACTCAATTGAGTAATTTCGGCTTTTCAAAGAATATTTGCAAAGACTAACTCTTGAAGAATAAAATTTGAAATGATATAAATGTATTTTCCATCCATGTGAGGTACCATATTTTCCCTAAGAAAGGCACCGGGAGATCATTTTCAGATGTTTTTTCTGAAACAGACTATTGTCACCTTGCTTTTAGTTTACTATTTTTCTGGAACTTACTATAACTAACTAACGTTTTTTAAGACAAGTAAGTATTGATATTACCTAATTAAGAAGAAATGTATGCACCAGAAGTACTTAACATTGGTTAAATATGTCTGTTTCACCGAATTTTGACATTTCATGCTAGCCTGTTTGTTTACCATGTGTACACAAAATGGCAGACTGTGTTTTCGATTGCTACTTTCGTTTTGTGGAAGACGGGAAATACTGACAAGAGTACATAATAAAATTACTTAGAAATTATAGCATTACTGTTATTTAGGAACCTTTATACAGTATTTATTCATAAAACCTGTATAGACATCGCTAAAATGTTGTTGCCAGTTAGCCATCATCATACGTGTGTGGACATTCAAGTGACACTCGGCAAAAATATCCTTAGTTGTCCAATGCAATAAATTTAGTTCTTATACAAGATGATATAGATATGTTTAGCATCAAACTAATGTGAAACAGAATTTTGTTTAGCACCAAAGAAAAATCGTCACCCCACACCTGTAAAATCTCTTTGCCAGACCTATACCTTGCACTATTAAGAGTTCCCCCACAAATGTAGGCAGCCCCCCCCCCCCTCCTGACCAACCCATCCCCCAGTCCTGTACCCTGCACTATTAAGAGTTCCCCCACACATAGAGGCAGTCTCCCCCCCCTCCTGACCAACCCATCCCCCAGTCCTGTACCCTGCATTATTAAGAGTTCCCCCAAACATGTAGGCAGTCTCCCCCTCCCCCCCTTGACCAACCCATCCCCCAGTCCTGTACCCTGCACTATTAAGAGTTCCCCCACACATGTAGACAGTCTCTCTGACAATTGATATTCAGACCAAACTGAACCATTTGTCACAATAATAGCCAACCCTAAGTACTGTAGACTGTCCTGAGGGGGAAAAAGTCATTCTCCCAAATAGCAGAGAAAACAATTCCAATGTATACATCATTCACTTGAGGAATACCTTAAATTCTGTTACTTTGTATTTTTTACGTTAGGTGATGACTCTGTGTTGTGTTGGGGTTTGGATTGTGTGTGGTAACCATCCATCTCCGTCTCTTTAACAAATTCTACCCAGCATGCCATTCTCCACACCCATTATACGGGAATGGTTGTGGCTTCACTGATACAAACCCCAAATACTTTGTTACCTTACTGACTATAATTGACGTCAAGGGAAATTGGGAAAGAAAAAAAAGCAAATTTCATTATCAGTGTTTTTATAAAGAATTGAGACATCTGTTCCTGTGAATTCACTGCCATTATGAATAGATTACGTTTACCTACATACAGCAGGTAGGTGTTAGGTGTACTTTTAGTCCAACACTTACAGCAAAGTGTTGTTTATTGTCATATAAACACTTACAGCAAAGTGTTGTTTATTGTCATAGAAACTCTTACAGCAAAGTGTTGTTTATTGTCATAGAAACACTTACAGCAAAGTGTTGTTTATGGTCATAGAAACACTTACAGCAAAGTGTTGTTTATTGTCATAGAAACACTTACAGCAAAGTGTTGTTTATTGTCATAGAAACACTTACAGCAAAGTGTTGTTTATGGTCATAGAAACACTTACAGCAAAGTGTTGTTTATTGTCATAGAAACACTTACAGCAAAGTGTTGTTTATTGTCATAGAAACACTTACAGCAAAGTGTTGTTTATTGTCATAGAAACACTTACAGCAAAGTGTTGTTTATTGCCATAGAAACACTTACAGCAAAGTGTTGTTTATTGTCATAGAGATACTTACAGCAAAGTGTTGTTTATGGTCATAGAAACACTTACAGCAAAGTGTTGTTTATTGTCATAGAAACACTTACAGCAAAGTGTTGTTTATTGTCATAGAAACACTTACAGCAAAGTGTTGTTTATGGTCATAGAAACACTTACAGCAAAGTGTTGTTTATTGTCATAGAAACACTTACAGCAAAGTGTTGTTTATTGTCATAGAAACTCTTACAGCAAAGTGTTGTCTATGGTCATAGAAACACTTACAGCAAAGTGTTGTTTATTGTCATAGAAACACTAACAGCAAAGTGTTGTTTATTGTCATAGAAACACTTACAACAAAGTGTTGTTTATGGTCATAGAAACACTTACAGCAAAGTGTTGTTTATTGTCATAGAAACACTTACAGCAAAATGTTGTTTATTATCATAGAAATACTTACAGCAAAGTGTTGTTTATGGTCATAGAAACACTTACAGCAAAGTGTTGTTTATTGTCATAGAAACACTTACAGCAAAGTGTTGTTTATTGTCATAGAAACACTTACAGCAAAGTGTTGTTTACTGTCATAGAAACACTTACAACAAAGTGTTGTTTACTGTCATAGAGACACTTACAACAAAGTGTTGTTTATTGTCATAGAGACACTTACAGCAAAATATTGTTTATTGTCATAGAAACACTTACAGCAAAACGTTGTTTATTGTCATAGAAACACTTACAACAAAGTGTTGTTTATTGTCATAGAGACACTGATAGCAAAACCTTGTTTATTGTCATAGAGACACTTACAGCAAAACGTTGGTTATTGTCATAGAAACACTTACAGCAAAGTGTTTATTGTCATAGAGACACTGATAGCAAAACGTTGTTTATTGTCATAGAGACACTTAAAGCAAAACGTTGGTTATTGTCATAGAAACACTGATAGCAAAGTGTTTATTGTCATAGAGACACTGATAGCAAAATGTTGTTTATTTTATAGAGACATTTACAGCAAAACGTTGTTTATTGTCATAGAAACACTTACAGCAAAGTGTTGTTTATTGTCATAGAGATACTTACAGCAAAACATTGTTTATTGTCATGGAAACACTTCCAATAAAGTGTTGTTTATTATCATAGAGACACTTACAGCAAAGTTTTGTTTATTATCATAGAAACACTTACAGCAAAGTGTTCTTTATGGTCATAGAAACACTTACAGCAAAGTTTTGTTTATTATCATAAACACACTTACAGCAAAGTGTTGTTTATGGTCATAGAAACACTAACAGCAAAGTGTTGTTTATTGTCATAGAAACACTTACAACAAAGTGTTGTTTATTGTCATAAAGATACTTACAGCAAAACGTTGTTTATTGTCATAGAAACACTTACAGCAAAGTGTTGTCTATGGTCATAGAAACACTTACAGCAAAGTGTTGTTTATGGTCATAGAAACACTTACAGCAAAGTGTCGTTTATGGTCATAGAAACACTTACAGCAAAGTGTTGTTTATTGTCATAGAAACACTTACAACAAAGTGTTATTTATTGTCATAGAGACACTGATAGCAAAACCTTGTTTATTGTCTTAGAGACACTTACAGCAAAACGTTGTTTATTGTCATAGAAACACTTACAGCAAAGTGTTTATTGTCATAGAGACACTGATAGCAAAATGTTGCTTATTTTATAGAGACATTTACAGCAAAACGTTGTTTATTGTCATAGAAACACTTACAGCAAAGTGTTGTTTATTGTCATAGAGATACAGCAAAACATTGTTTATTGTCATGGAAACACTTCCAATAAAGTGTTGTTTATTATCATAGAGACACTTACAGCAAAGTTTTGTTTATCATCATAGAAACACTTACAGCAAAGTGTTGTTTATGGTCATAGAAACACTTACAGCAAAGTGTTGTTTATTGTCATAGAAACACTTACAGCAAAGTGTTGTTTATTGTCATAGAGATACTTACAGCAAAGTGTTGTTTATGGTCATAGAAACACTTACAGCAAAGTTTTGTTTATTATCATAAAACACTTATAGCAAAGTGTTGTTTATTGTCATAGAAACACTTACAGCAAAGTTTTGTTTATTGTCATAGAAACACTTACAGCAAAGTTTTGTTTATTATCAAAGATATACTTACAGCAAAGTTTTGTTTATTGTCATAGAGATACTTACAGCAAAATGTTGTTTATTGTCATAGAAACACTTACAGCAAAGTTTTGTTTATTATCATAGAGAAACTTACAACAAAGTGTTGTTTATTGTCATAGAAACACTTACAGCAAAGTTTTGTTTATTGTCATAGAAACACTTACAGCAAAGTGTTGTTTATTATCATAGATATACTTACAGCAAAGTTTTGTTTATTGTCATAGAAATACTTACAGCAAAATGTTGTTTATTGTCATAGAAACACTTACAGCAAAGTTTTGTTTATTGTCATAGAGATACTTAAAGCAAAATGTGTTTATTGTCATAGAGATACTTACAGCAAAGTGTTGTTTATTGTCATAGAAACACTTACAGCAAAGTGTTGTCTATGGTCATAGAAATCCTTACAGCAAAGTGTTGTTTATTGTCATAGAAACACTTACAGCAAAGTGATGTTTATTGTCATAGAAACACTTACAGCAAAGTTTTGTTTATTGTCATAGAGATACTTACAGCAAAATGTTGTTTATTGTCATAGAAACACTTACAGCAAAGTTTTGTTTATTGTCATAGAGATACTTACAGCAAAGTGTTGTTTATTGTCATAGAGATACTTACAGCAAAGTGTTGTTTATTGTCATAGAAACACTTACAGCAAAGTTTTGTTTATTATCATAAAAACACTTACAGCAAAGTGTTGTTTATTGTCATAGAAACACTTACAGCACAGTGTTGTTTATTATCATAGATACACTTACAGCAAAGTGTTGTTTATTATCATAGAGAAACTTACAGCAAAGTGTTGTTTATTGTCATAGAAACACTTACAGCAAAGTTTTGTTTATTGTCATAGAGATACTTACAGCAAAGTGTTGTTTAATGTCATAGAGATACTTACAGCAAAGTGTTGTTTATTATCATAGAAACACTTACAGCAGATTTTTGTTTATTATCATAAAACACTTACAGCAAAGTGTTGTTTATTGTCATAGAAACACTTACAGCAAAGTGTTGTTTATTATCATAGAAACACTTACAGCAAAGTGTTGTTTATTGTCATAGAAACACTTACAGCAAAGTGTTGTTTATTGTCATAGAGATACTTACAGCAAAATATTTTTTATTGTCATAGTGTTAAACAATCTTATAAAAACAAAAAGAATTTTATGTAGGAATGAAAATCAGTAAAAAGGACTAGATTCAGACACTCCAGGAGTGTTAGGGTTTTAATTGACTTTAAACCATTGACTGTTTGATTAGATACAGTAGGTACATACCAGATTGGACTGAAGTGGTGGGTCGTACCAATGTTCCAGAGCTGCCCGTACAAGGGAGGTAACTGCTTCTGCACCCCAGCACCGCATACCTTGGTGGGGATGCTGGCATACCTAGTAAAACAATGACAAGATATGTGAGTATATAAGACAATTATATTTTATTTAAAATGTTTACATAAACGCTCGATATATTTCACACAAGCCATGATGTTTTTTTAACATTCATTATTTTACAAATATTTTGAGGATGGATGTTATTAAGAGGCTGTATGTCAACTGTGTTGATGGATGCAGTTTTGGTAGGAGCGATGGGATTGAGTTCCAATTCACTATTCAGAATGTGTTTTTAGGATTGAGTTCCAATTCAGAATGTGTTTTTAGCTGTGAACATTGCCCCCTCGACTTATATTATAATATACTTCTGACACCAGAATTGGAACCCTAACTCAGGCAAATTGCTACTGATGGTCTCTACAGGGCCAAAACTTTAGGAAGTGCCATTATCTTCTGTGGAGAATGAGGAAATTTTAACTTGTGTTGTAATTGATATACATTTTGTATCCATGAAGAAACCTTGAATGACTAATGAATGGATAAGAAGGATGGCTGCCCTGGTGAATAATTAAGATGCCAAAATAAAACACATTATACTCTAAAGCTACACCAAACACACAAATTCCGTAAATCTTCTATAATCAACCCCAAATTTCATTAATACAAAATCTAATGATTGCCATAGATGGCAGAAGAAATCCTAGTACCCCCTTGAGATATACTAACTAATGGCAAGGTGGAAATTCTATCATTATCTCAATCTTTCTCGAGTTGTTATGAAACAGCAAATTGTGGCACGCGTTTGCACTGGAATCAGCCAAGCTCCTGTAGGTAATGCGATTTTAACATTAACAAAACAGGAAAAAGTTCACTGCTACCAATGTCAGCCCTTTAATTATAGCTATCAATTACAGATACGGCTATAAAATATATTATAACGAAGATGTTGAGGAAACGCGAGTCCCAGGGTGGGAACGAAAACAGCAACTTTGTATGTGTAATGAGTTTGTATTATACATGAGAGATACTGAATGTAATTAGAAGTGTTTTGGTGAGAACAATAAGTGTAGATTTAAGACCACATAAACTGTTTATATCACAAACGCTACATAATGTGCTGTGACAGCTATCAATAAACAGTTCTACATATATATGTTACATCATATTGAAAATTATACATTTATCAAAACATCACAATAATCATAATATTAACTGATATGAACATCTTGGTTTAACTCATTCACTCCTGAAATTTTATAATGGACTGGTCTAGTCTTTTGATTTAGAAGAGTCTACATGTGTCTTCAGGGGTGAATGAGATAAAAAGCATCAATGTATATATGTATTCAATGCAATATAACTTGTCTTAACCGGCCCTTGTCTTATCTATGTGTATTTCAGCGTCATTGTATGATGTTTTACTTTGCATAGTAATCAAAACATGGATAATCCTGAAACATGACAATACTCGGTCTCGGTGATATACGGTTTCGACAAGTTAAATTGTAAATGCTGATATACTTGCAAACAAAATGATGATAAAGAAATGCCCATCATTCTTAACTTACATAGTGGTGATAAACATATGATATTATAATAATAACAACAAACAAACAAATACTGTCATAAACAAACAAAATATCATTATGATGTTAATATGTAAACAAAAGCAGCATCGTTTGGTACAGTCACGTAACCTGTCAACAGAGAGCAGACAAATCAAAACATTCTTATAATCCAATCATTTAAACAATGTATTACTATGTATAAATATGCTTAGTTAAAGAAATTAAACACTTGCTAGGATACATATTTTTTTAAAAGTCAAGCTGTTACAATGATCGCATTTACATTTATTGTGAAATTCGATCAGCAAATTCGTCAAGGAAGAGAGAACAAAGGAAACGAGACTTTAACTACCTTTTCTCTCCGACACATTCATCATGTTCTGGAGAAGGGCCAGTCTGGAGGACCAGCTTACTGATCAGTGCCTCAGATAATCTCTGTGAAATCCTGAAAAATACAATAGTTATCATATTTGTATACTTCTAGTCATATATTGTATAACTTATGTTAATGTTCTTGAATTTGGAAACCCAAATGTCGGCTTCAATATGGCATCCGTGTTGTATGTCACTTGATGTCACTTGATATGTACCTTTGGTGTTGAAATAAATTGTGTATCCTGGAAAACTGTGAATTTGAAAAAGTAAGCCAGCAAAATAAAAATATTAATTTTGTCAAAATGATATACAATACTTGAATTCAAGTGGTAAATACTACCAGTGCCTCAAGAAATAAAATGGCTACCTCCCCTCCCAATACATTTAACATTTGCTTTGTTTACAATTCATCACTACATTATTTGATGCCTGTTTGGCTGTTTCTTTTTAAAATAGGTAAATATTTCATCTTTGTATAAAACATGAAATTGATCTCTCACTTCCTGTCATGACCGCCATGCTGGTTTGACCCCACACTGCTGATTGGTGTTAATCAGAAATCAACACCACGTTGAGCGTTGAAATATGTTCCATTTCGTCCTCACTAACACCTAATATATGTGATATTTCAATAAGAGACTCTCAGAACAATTTACTGACTGATAAAAATAAACACTTTGTTCTGGCATTATTAATTTTCCATACGTGTCTCACACACTAATCAATAGGTTTTCCCAATCAAGCCAATCCTACAACGATGACAGATCTTCGACTATTAACTCTGTGTCACAGTTGTAAGGAACCAAATCTTCAGAAACGTGATGGAGAATTCTATATATATCTCCGTACATCACTTTGTATTGTTTGTTGAATGCACCTACAAATTAAATTTCTAAGATTCTATTTTCATTACTAATAACCAAGGTCAAATAAATGGAACATACTCTTAATTTATTAGTTAAAGACAAAATAAATTTAGTCAGGACAGGATTTGAGTTTCAATGCAAAAACAATTCTTATCGTTCTATGGTGAATTACTTAAATGGCAAATACAGTAAAATCTGCATAAGCGACTTCCATGCAAAAATACCTGCTTAGTAAGACTTAGTGTTTTCTATGGTATTAAATAACCAATTTTAACACAATTCAACCTATATATATTTTATGTGAAGACCACCTAGCTATAAAGATCAGTTCTCCTCAGTCCCTTGGGTAGTTAATTATAGACAAGTTTGACATGTAGTAATGAATTTAAACAGTCGAGTTTTGGACTATTTCATACTATAGAACTTGTCTTCAGGGAATAATACAACATCTAGTTTTGGCAAGATGTTTTATTCTTGCCTTGCATAAGATTAAGTCGTCCAATTTTATCCTGGATGGTCTAAATTCTTGCCTCAGTTCTTGTCCAGTTTTGGCTTGTTTGGTTTAAATTCTTGCCTCAGTTTTTGTCCAGTTTTGGCTTAATTTGTTTTGTCTAAATTCTTGCCTCAGTTCTTATACACTTTTGACCTGTATGGTCCAAATTCTTGCCTCAGTTCTTGACCAGTTTTGGCCTGTTTGGTCCAAATTCTTGCCTCAGTTCTTGTCCAGTTTTGGCTTGTTTGGTCTAAATTCTTGCCTCAGTTCTTGTCCAGTTTTGACCTGTTTGGTCCAAATTCTTGCCTCAGTTCTTGACCAGTTTTGGCCTGTTTTGTCTAAATTCTTGCCTGAATTCTTGTCCAGTTTTGGCTTGTTTGGTCTAAATTCTTGCGTAAGTTCTTGTCCAGTTTTGGCTTGTTTGGTCTAAGTTCTTGCCTCAATTTTTGTCCAGTTTTGGCTTGTTTGGTTTAAGTTCTTGCCTCAGTTTTTGTCCAGTTTTGGCTTGTTTGGTCTAAGTTCTTGCCTCAATTTTTGTCCAGTTTTGGCTTGTTTTGTTTAAATTCTTGCCTCAGTTCTTGTCCAGTTTTGGCTTGTTTGGTCTAAGTTCTTGCCTTAGTTCTTGTCCAGTTTTGGCCTACGTAACACTAGAATCTTGCCTCCATGAACCCCATGGTCCAGTCTTTGACTGACTGTTTAGTGTCTTATAGTGGCCTAATGGTGCCCAATGATAATCCAGTGCCCTACTGTAGTATACAGCAACAGGTTCAAAGCATACTTTGGCCCAACGTCATCACATAATCATCATTTACTAAATCAAACTCTTATAAATGTCTTCCTTAACATTTTTCTAATTTTTTGAATTTTTCTGATAAGCTAGGGCACCAGGCCAAACAAAGCCACCATTCTAACTTGAATTAAGGATATGTGATGGCCATTTGTCAGTAGTTTTGGCTCTCAGAATCAAAAGGTGTCTATTTGAGTATCTTCACTGTAAGTGTTGGAGGGGTAATTACAAGTGTTGTGATGGGGTTTACAAGGACTCTGGGACCACTTGGCTTCTAACCTCTCCAGACACCTCTCCATACCTTTCCAACACCCCCTTAGGAAGATGCTTTACATCGTAGTAGCCCTACTGGACATCTAAAAGCTCTTCAAAACTAAATGAGTTAAAATACCAATAGCACTCTACCTTAAAAATGTGTTTTCATTTCATCATATGGGAGAGGTTAGCAGTACATATCAATTGGCTACAGTCTTCAGCTGCCTATAAGTACAGGCAACACTATTATTTTCTTATCTATACCCATCAGTAATACAGGACAATGTGTGATACCAGGACAAAGTGCCCATGGAAGGCTTATTATACCAAGACATGGATGATATATATACATGTCCATGAACAGATAGCATTCTGATTTCCTGAAGATGAAATGTTTAGGCAGAGTAAGATAGCAAGTCTGGCTTGCTGGCACCATGTAAGGGCATCTAACTAGTTAATATGGAGACAGGCGGGAGTGAATCACCATTTCTGTGAGGAATAATCTTTTATAACAGTATTCTGTCTTAAACTAAGATATATCTCAAATTAAGTGAAAAAAAAATATTGTCGAGAAGAAAGATATTGCTGTAACAAGGAAATCTAAACTCGGTTTCAGAGAGAATGGTAACTTGATATGAAGATCCATCACTTGTTTTACAGCCTAAACTGACTTTGTTATGTATAAAGTGACTTCACAGCCACCACTTAATATATATAGATCTTATAACCTTCACCAAACCCTGATCATCTACTCACCATTTCTGGTAAATATTATATACTGTATATTGACATAAAGACACAGTTCAGCATCTTTTTTAATTTCCTGATCTCCATGGTGCTGATAGCCATTAAGTAATTAGTGCCGATAGAGCCTGATTAGGATTTACAACACTGCTGTCATCCTCAGTCTGGTGACTTCCTGTTCAGGTGCGTTCTGGGAGTTAAAGTACATTTGTTCTCCTATAACCTCCCTGTGGTCCTGGCCTGTCTTCCCCTAAACTACTGACTTACTCTCTACTATATATGGACATATCAATTTACGAAGCTTTTAACTTAATTACTGTAGGCGACATTATAATTAAATAAATTCTGTGCCCAACAAAAATGAAATTATATTTCAGGAAGATAAGTAAATCTGATGTAAAATAACTAACACATTGGCCAACATTTAGAGAGGTTTATAAAATCTCATCACTGAAGAACAGACAATCTTATTTTCCTAAAAAAATTCCAGTAAAGCGCTAAGTCCTTCAGTTCTTGCTTACATCTGAAACATTTCTTTGGTTGGCATGGTAACATCAGCCAGAAATCCTATAAATGTCGCCACCTGTTACAGACAAACAACGTCCTCAACATTTGTCATCCACAAGTGAAGTTTCATAAGTGTTATGCTTCAAAATCTCACTGGAAAAAGCAATTTTCATTGAATGTTCAGATAAGTGTTCAGAACACAGTATTTTTCATTTCAAATTGATACATATTTTTTTCTGAATAGCAGATGTAAATGACATGTTTTGCAAGCAATGCAGACATGTTTTTCAGGAAATCTGAGAAGTTTCAATCTACATTAATGGTGTGGAATTGTTTCAGCTTTCAGGCACTGTAATAATATAGGTACAAGGATTAGAAATATGATGAACTGTGACGTAACCATGACTACTCAGACTCGAGTTTCCTACAAGTTAAACTAATAGAGTCTAAGATTTACTAAATGTGTCCTTCATGCTGCCATCATTCAGAGCTCACGTTGCAAAAGGTACAATGTTGTATGATGTAATACAATGTAATTAATTTTTGCAATTCGAAACCACAAATGCATCTGATGACATCACAATGACATCACTGTGACATTACAGTGTTTACAGATCCAGCATTGTATTTGCACCAGTTAACACAATGTGTTTACACAAGTTTTTAATTATTTACATGGATATCTAACATTTTATGCCAATTACTTTATTGAACAGTAGTATGTGTGATACAAAAATGATAAAATCACGTCTCTAGTTAAACTTTTGCTTTGATTATAGTTACTGTTGCTATGGTGCATTGTACAACACAGGAGAGTTCCAAAACTTTGGACAGCATTAACTTCCTCCCCATTAAGAGGGATGGTGCACCCTTTTCTCGGATATAAGAGATCAAAACAATAACACATATAGACTCTGTGGTCAATAACATGAATAGCAATATGTTGGAGCAGTTGTAAATCTGTCTTTGAAATTGAACATTTTCTGTTTATCTGGTCAGGTGTCATTTGGTGACCTAGCTGCTGTACAATTTCTTTATTTACTATAAAACTATTGCGAATTGAAACTGCTCCATATGCAGACACCTATTATTTGTTATAACGAACAATATCATATAAAATGTTCGAAGTGTAATATACAGGAAAAGGGTGCGCCGAGAGAATTTTTCGAAGGGTGTTAATATAGCATACATATGATGTCACATGACTACCCAAAGGAAAGATAATCACGTTATACATTTGCCGGCAATTCCCAACCATGGCAATGTAATGTTGGAAACCAAAGCGATTAGGTAATGCAGGTTGTTCTATTTTAATGTGACAGTAATTGACCTCATAGTTACTAAACAATGGTGTCCTGATGATCACCTGACAAAAAGGACATCGTTTTAAAACAGGGTTTTACCGTTCACTGGTAAATCAATCTCAACCGAACACAATTAAACTGTGACAAACTCAGACACACTACAGTACACCACTTTATAAAGGTCCATCAGAGATATTTGGAGAGAGATTAATTTTAATGACGCCTCTCTTTGACAAAATTACATATTATCCTTCTACAAGGTGATGCGAGTGTTTGTAACTTTGGGACCAATTACATAAGATTGATGATTGTGTGTAAATGGTGACCGAAAAATACCAGAAATGCACTTCTCAGCAGCCAGGGCAACAAGAAGCAAACAGCTTCATCTTCATCCATTAAGTTTATTTTTTACTTTTTATCTTAATAACAAGAAATTAAAACCTAATATTTGGATAACACATTGTTTATAACTTCTTGTTGTTTATATACAGGTAGAGTAACAATCCAAAACTAATCACAAAATCAAATGTCACAATATTGTTATTGGGGTTGCTATATAGACATCTTCAATTTTATTTAATGAAATCCATCAATAATGCACATAAGAAGAATATTTGCCCATCCAAGATGAAGTTGAACAAGGGAGACATAGGAATCATCAGAGAATTCAAAGGTTGTGTGAGGTCTGTAACGCCAATGATATTGAAGATAATTTCAATTTATACTTATATGCACATTAACATTTGCAAGGTTTTGAAATGTGCACTCATTGATATTATGTCTGATGAAATGGTATATATACATAATCATACATTATGTGCCTCTTTTGTTACGCAAAATGTAGTTATATGTAATCTGCATTGTTATATTGTATATGTTTATGTCATCTCTCAAATGTGTTAATAACAAGGAAATAAAATTACCTGAATCTGAATCTATAGTCTATGGGTTGTTAGTTCACCCCTGATTACCCCTGTCAATGGGTTGTGTGTACACCCCTGATTACCCTGTCTATGGGTTGGGTGTACACCCCTGATTACCCCTGTTTATGGGTTGTGTGTACACCCATGATTACCCTGTCTATGGGTTGTGTGTACACCCATGATTACCCCTGTCTATGGGTTGTGTGTACACCCATGATTACCCCTGTTTATGGGTTGTGTGTACACCCGTGATTACCCTGTCTATGGGTTGGGTGTACATCCCTGATTACGCTGTCTATGGGTTGGGTGTACACCCCTGATTACCCCTGTCAATGGGTTGTGTGTACACCCCTGATTACCACTGTCAATGGGTTGTGTGTACACCCCTGATTACCCCTGTCTATGGGTTGTGTGTACACCCATGATTACCCCTGTCTATGGGTTGTGTGTACACCCATGATTACCCCTGTTTATGGGTTGTGTGTACACCCATGATTACCCCTGTTTATGGGTTGTGTGTACACCCATGATTACCCCTGTTTATGGGTTGTGTGTACACCCCTGATTACCCCTGTTTATGGGTTGGGTGTACTCCCCTGATTACCCCTGTTTATGGGTTGTGTGTACACCCATGATTACCCCTGTCTATGGGTTGTGTGTACACCCCTGATTACCCCTGTCTATGGGTTGTGTATACACCTCTGAATACCCCTGTCTATGGGTTGTGTGTACACCCCTGATTACCCCTGTTTATGGGTTGTGTGTACACCCCTGATTACCCTGTCTATGGGTTGTGTGTACACCCATGATTACCCCTGTCTATGGGTTGTGTGTACACCCATGATTACCCCTGTTTATGGGTTGTGTGTACACCCCTGATTACCCTGTCTATGGGTTGGGTGTACACCCCTGATTACCCCTGTCTATGGGTTGTGTATATACCCCTGATTACCCTGTCTATGGGTTGTGTATATACCCCTGATTACCCTGTCTATGGGTTGTGTGTACACCCCTGTCTATGGGTTGTGTGTACACCCCTGTCTATGGGTTGTGTGTACTCCCCTGATTACCCCTGTCAATGGGTTGTGTGTACACCCCTAATTACCCCTGTCTATGGGTTATGTGTACACCCATGATTACCCCTGTTTATGGGTTGGGTGTACACCACTGTCTAAGGGTTGTGTGTACTCCCCTGATTACCCCTGTCAATGGGTTGTGTGTACAACCGTGATTACCCTTGTCTATGGGTTATGTGTACACCCCTGATTACCGATGTCAATGGGTTGTGTGTACACCCGTAATTACCCGTCTATGGGTTGTGTGTACACCCCTGATTACCCTGTTAATGGGTTGTGTGTACACCCCTGATTACCCCTGTCAATGGGTTGTGTGTACACCCCTGATAACCCCTGTCTATGGGTTGTGTGTACACCCCTGATTACCCGTCTATGGGTTGTGTGTACACCCCAGATTACCCCTGTCAATGGGTTGTGTGTACACCCCTGATTACCCCTGTCTATGGGGTTGTGTGTACACCCCTGATTACCACTGTCAATGGGTTGTGTGTACACCCGTGATTACCCCTGTCTATGGGTTGTGTGTACACTCCTGATAACCCCTGTCTATGTGTTGTTTGCACAACCCGATTACCCTGTCTATGGGTTGAGTGTACACCCGTGATTACTCCTGTCTATGGGTTGTGTGTACACCCCTGTCTATGGGTTGTGTGTACACCCCTGATTACCCGTCTATGGGTTGTGTGTTCACCCTTGTCTATGGGTTGTGTGTACTCCCCTGATTACCCCTGTCAATGGGTTGTGTGTACACCCCTAATTACCCCTGTCTATGGGTTGTGTGTACACCCTTGATTACCCTGTCTATGGGTTGTGTGTACACCCCTGTCAATGGGTTGTGTGTACTCCCCTGATTACTCCTGTCTATGGGTTGTGTGTACACCCCTGTCTATGGGTTGTGTGTACACCCCTGTCTATGGGTTGTGTGTACACCCCTGTCTATATGTTATGTGTTGTACACCCCTTTCAATGGCCTGAGGACACAGATACCCATCTGATGTCTAGATGTCTGATGCGACTAGTGGAGAATCAGAAGACAGACATGACCTGACCAGGTCCTAACACTATTAGTCCCTCACTATAACACAATCAAACCTAGTCTGTCTACATAAACACTGCTCTGATACTTATCCTGTCAGTCCAATGGTTCGGACACAGACAAATATATTGGCAAATTAGTTTTACAAGAAAGATTCTGATTCAAATTATCAGAGCATCATCTCAACAAAATGGGAACAAGTCAGAGAAGGAATGCTTTTCTCTACTTTGTTTTCCAATAAACATTTTTTTATGATTGATATCAGGCTAAATACAACATACATTAATGACATGCTTGCTCCCCTTACATAAGTGACATTACTCAGTTCAAGAAGGACATGATCCTTTGGTATTGTTCAGCACCACTGACAAGTAACCAACACCACCAGTTACAGAAAGCCAATTATGTGTCATATTATGAATAAAGTGCATTTGGTGCAAGCACACACAGATGGTCATATGGCCAATAGATTTGTATTTTTTTATCAGATTAGTCAGCTCTGAAGATGTTCATACAAAGAATGCAAACTTATAGGACAGCAGCAAGTGAGGTTTGTGTTGTATGACATATATTTTTATTTTTCTAATAATTAGCTTGTTGCCATATTTAAATCAGCTATGCAAGTGAAGATTATAACATAACTGACAAAATAATGCCAGAATACTGAAAAAGTATTGATATCATTCTTGTGATATCCTGATACAATAAGGAGACACAAGAGTTATCTCCTCTTGTGACCTGCTACACTGTGATAGTACCAGAGTTATCTACCCTTGTTTCCTGCTACACCTGACATAAATCAATGACAAGTCTTAATAACTTAGTAACACCAGAGTTATCTCCCCTTGTATTCTGTAATGCTGTGATGACACCAGAGTTATCTCCCCTTGTATCTTGTATTGCTGTGGTGACACCAAAGTTATCTCCCTTTGTATCCTGTATTGCTGTGGTAACACCAGAGTTATCTCCCATTGTATCCTGTATTCCTGTGGTAACACCAGAGTTATCTCCCCTTGTACCTTGTATTCCTGTGGTAACACTGGAGTTATCTCCCCTCGTATCATGTATTCCTATGGTAACACCAGAGTAATCTCCCCTTGTATCCTGTATTCCTGTTGTAACATCGGAGCTATCTCCCCTTATATCCTCTATTCCTGTGGTAACACCAAAGTAATCTCCCCTTGTATTCCGTATTTCAGTGATGACACCAGTTATCACCCACTTGACTCCCTAACATACATAGATAGAATTGTATTTTACTAACAGTAAAGGTGATCCTTTTAGTAAATGGCAGAATGCCGTAAAAAGTTTGCGAAGATAAACTATTGAGTTATTTTTTTGTGTGAGATGATAAGAAGCACTTTGATGTGAAGGTATTAGTAATGTTTGGCGTATCTGTTATAAGAGTTGTCCTCCCTAAACAGCTGCCTCACACAGCTATCTAATAGTTTATCAGATATGGCTAAGTGATTGAAGAGGAATTAATTGTAGTGTGGAGTGTTCATACACTCAGCAAATCATATATTCCGAATTCTCACCAGGAAATTAACAATATCAAGCTTGAAAAATAAAATATTTAAAAAGGTAACTTTACATCAATTTAAGTTCTTGAAATAATTTACATTTAATCTGTAAAGTGTAAAATTTCAAACAAAACAACCGTTCAGACATCATAATAATGATGATGTTGGTTGTAGGGCGATCATTATAAGATAAAACATGTTACGGTGGGTAAGGAGGCTTCAGAGTTATGTATCTGATTACAAGTGAAAATTCAAAATGTCTTTATAATGAAGGGGTACTGATAAAATATATATATATATGGAACAAAAGATCTGCCATTATTTGGGGATATGTCTTAATTAGTGTCTGCCCTATTCTATTTATATACTGACCTAGTTACTAACCTGACATAGTTACTGACCTTTCTTAGTAACTGCCTGTTTTAGTTACTGAATTAGTTACTCACCTGACCTAGTTACTAACCTGGCCTAGCTAATGTCCTGTTTTAGCTACTGTCCTAGTTCCTGACCTGTCTTAGTTACTGCCTGTTTTAGTTACTGAATTAGTTACTCACCTGACCTAGTTACTAACCTGGCCTAGCAAATGTCCTGTTTTAACTACTGACCTAGTTTCTGACCTGTCTTAGTTACTGACCTCATTACTAACCTGACCTAGTTACTAACCTGACCTAGTTACTAACCTGGCCTAGCTAATGTCCTGTTTTAACTACTGACCTAGTTTCTGACCTGTCATAGTTACTGACCTCGTTACTAACCTGACCTAGTTACTAACCTGACCTAGTTACTAACCTGACCTAGCTAATGTCCTGTTTTAGCTACTGACCTAGTTACTGACCTGTCTTAGTTACTGCCTGTCTGAGTCCATGTTTCGTTTTAATTGCTGACATGTCTTCAGTCTTTAATCTGTCTTGTCTCTGACCTTTGCCTAAGTCAATGACTTAATAACTTACCTTTCATGCTGATCAATTTTAATTACTCACCTGTCTTGTTTCTGACTTGTCTTAGCCACTTTCCTTGTTAAATGAATTCTGAAAAAAATGAATCAATATCACAAATTACAGACAAATAAGTAACAGTTACTATTATTACTTCAGATGTAAAATGAAGATGTATAAACAACAATTTCCCTTTTGTGATTGTTTAAAAAATCTTCATTTTGATGACAAACATTCATTGTCCTTTGATATCAAAATGTAGACTCTAGTTTCAACAACATGTAATAGCAAGTTAACTTTTTTAATCCCTTTGTTTTCCAGTGAATTCACTTGCATTTTTTGCAAGGTATTTATGTCTCACGCAATAGCTAGATAATGATAAGTTAAGAGTTAGAATAGAGAAGTTACAAAAGGGCCGCTTATTTCAACACAATTTTTATTTCAAAATCCACTTCAATGCGATCATATCATGTAAAGAAGAAAATGTTGCAGTCCTTTTCATTAAAAATTCTAGGATATTGTTTTAAAGAATTTCAATGTTGCTCCCTAAATAAGGCTGGCAGAATATTAAATTAATTCTGAACCTTATTGTATAAAATCTCAAAAGAAATAGTATGCTGTATGTAGATTCAAGCTGCTAGAAACATTGATTTGTAGTTTGTTGACATGTTTACATGTAGTTTTCCCCTTTCAGACTCCCATAAAAAGTACTCCGAATTCTCCACAATTCTAATGGCAATTGAAGCGAACAAAACTTAACCTCTTCCAAAAGTTCATGTCATTCAATTATTGAATTTATCATAATTAGTTTAAATTTCATTCCACATGATCAAAGACATAAATTTTAATCAGATTAGAAATGTTTTCCAGTGTTTAATACACATTTCAGGAGACTTGATGGAGACTGCTAATTAAATTGTTTGCCTTTTAATTGACAACATATTTTTTATTTAAAAGTACAAAGTACAGCTATCAGGAAAAGGAAAAGCATTCAGAAAAACAGCCTATAAATTATAGGCAAAGCTTTTTCTTCAAATCACACACACACTACAGCATTAGTGTGACCAAAAATACGTTTTGTAGTATTCATACATGAAATTAGATAATCCAATTATATATACCGTATCTCAGTTCAAATCCCATTACAAGTCATTTATAAGTTCCTATCAATAGTTAAATGACACATGTCTGTTTATATGGGGCACAAAATTAAAATTAATTTCTTTTCATATTTCATTCTTAGAAATAATAGATAATTCATCTTACAGAGATATAACACATAAGAAATAATAATGTAGATACACTCTAATTTTTATATTACATATATCTCCATAACATAGAAATTCAATCGTAACCACTGAAATTCCAAATTTCTTAGGACGTTTTTTTTTCTTTGAAACACTTGTGTCATAGTTTTAGCTAATCAGAGACGCTGTTACAAATGGTGACATCAATTTTTGGATTATGAGATGATAACAGAAATTCTAAGCCAATGAAAATGCTTGTTTCGAGCAAAATTTGTTTATCTGGAATATGATGATCAGCAAAAGTAGGTAAGAGTGCTGTTTGGTGATTTTTCTCTGGGGACTCCAGCTTTCCTTCGTCACCTGTACCTGTCTTTAAATGACTGACAGTTAATAGAACCTTATGTAAAAACAAACAAGTAAGCCTTATTTATTTAGCCAGTTGTTTACTTTTGCTAGCTCATCATACAGTAAAATGTGCTTTTTGGAAATTAGGAAATGAACCAGTCTGAGCTGTTATGACTGTTCATATAAACATGTTGCCAAAATAACTAGCGAGCGACTGATATAAAACATGTTGCCATATTTAGCACACAAGAAAGTGTCATCATTCACCGATTCAGTACAAGAAAGTGTCATCATTCACCGATTCAGTGATACTTTGGATGTGTCTAACACATCTTTTGTGTAGGGGTTTGACAGGATGCTGGATTCGGAGGAGAGAACATGACTGATGAAGGATGCTTGCCTCAACATGGAGTCATTAAGTCTAGTTGCTAAGAAGTTTTACTCCATTTTCCTATCTCTGGTTTCTGGCTGGGAAGGCACGCAGACTGAGCAGCTTCCTCTGTGTTCCCGCTCAGTGAATCGACAAATAATGCTTCCTGCACCAGGCTAATTGTTGGAGTGTGGAGCAGCCCTCTTATATTTCTGTGATACTGTGTTGCAGCAGCTTTCCGTGTCCCTCGGGGTTAGTGAATGATATGGTAATGAGTATATTGTACAGAGTGACAACTGAACACATAACTTAACATGAAGTGCCCAATAAACTCATCAAGGTGATCAGACCTGACAATGGTGTTCAGTTTTTATACTTTGTAGAAACAATGTGGAGATTTTAGTGTTTTTTTATGAGAATTAAATTTGCCAGAATTTATATGTTTTACTTCAGAGACGGGAGATAGCATAATGTAATATGACATAAAAATAGTACTGAATGGTACTGAATTTTACTGCAAAATATAGCAGGGATAACTCTACAACCAATAAGCATCCTAAATCATTCAGGATCTTGATTAAATTACCAGAGACCACAGATAAAGTATAATGAAAACATTCGGAGAGAAGATTTCTCTGGTATCTCAGATTTTCTGATGTCCCCACAAGGACAGTGTAATTGTTTATAGTAGAGCTTGTTCTACAATCATTCTGATTTTGTAGACCTGAATTAATACTGTACATAATTCTGTACAACCCTAGATATAGCTGGTGGATATTGTAATCCCACGTACTTTTCACTAGTTAGTCTCCTTCCAAATAATGACAAACAACATAGTTTACTACTAACACATAATACATACCTGGGTAAATACGATGTAACATTGATCATTGTAAATGATCATAACTTTTACTCATTTATAGATATTTAGTACATAATAATTTCATCTATGTTTGTATTTAGTTTTGTTTCAGTTGTACACAACAAACATATCATACTCTATTACAGATTCCACATTCAGAAATGAAAATCAGATCTAGATCACCATTGCGATTGATTCACAGTCGTTTTACATTATTGGTAAGAATCTGCCAACAACAAAAGGCAACCTGAAATTCACAGATATCGAAACATGTAACAATATAAAATGCGTATTATACTTCCTGCCACTCCCGATCAGATCTCGGTGAATTTTTGTGGTAAACACACAATGATCACCAATACATTGAATTTGAAAGCAAATCAATATCCTGCTGATAAATCACACCCCTGGACACGTACTTAAAAAAGAACACATACCAAAACACTATCAAGTGTTTAGATAAATTAGAAATAAATCAGGTCTTTGTCAGTTTGGCATGGCAGCAATGTCTACTAACAGCAACAAGTGTGAGAAATCAGCGTCCACTTATCATATATATGTTTCCACTGATTACCGTGGCAACAATTTATATTTTAAAAATATTTGTTACTTATACATTTGTTACAAATGCAGTGACAGATAGTGGGTTATCTTGTCCATGGGGAGAATCAACTATAATTAGTCGATACTATCTTACACAACAAACTGGGTAGATATAGCGGCCATTACAAGGGGACATAACTCACACTCCTCTACATAAACCTGTCAGACTCCTCTACAGGGCTCTCACCCACGATAAGGATGATGTATGGCTTCCCTGGACAACCTGATATTGCTAACTGGGAAAGGGAATGGGGGAGAGGAGAGGTGAGGACAACCTGATATTGCTAACCGGGGGAGGGGATGGGGGAGAGGAGAGGTGAGGACAACTTGATATTGCTAACTGGGGGAAGGGATGGGGGAGAGGAGAGGTGAGGACAACTTGATATTACTAACTGGGAATGGGGGAGGGGATGGGGGAGAGGTGGCCCTCCTAGAAAAACTGACATGCTAACTGGGTATGAGGGGATGGGGAGGGGGGAGGGGATCCCCACCCTCTCTCCAGTTAGCATTATCAGGTTGTCCCCCCCTCCCCACCCTCTCTCCCAGTTAGCATTATCAGGTTGTCCTCGCCACCCTCCCACCTCTCTTCCAGTTAGCATTATCAGGTTGTCCTCCCCCCCTCCCCAGCCTCTCTCCCAGTTAGCATTATCAGGTTGGGGGGGTGGTGGGGGGTGGACGGGGCGGGGAGGGGGCGGGGGGGGGTGGGGTTGGGGGGTTGGTGTGTGGGGGGAGTGTGCGTTGAGGGTGGGGGGGGAGGTGGCGGGGGGATTGGTGGGAGGTGGGTGGCGGGGTGCTGGGGTGGGAG
>SAYR01001526.1:27933-59586 GCA_004382745.1 Argopecten irradians irradians | reverse complement strand
CCCCTCTCCCAGTTAGCTTTTCAGGTTTGTCCCCCCCTCCCCACGCCCTCCTGCCCAGTTAGGCATTAATCAGGTTGTCCTCCCCCCACCTCCCCACCCTCTCTCCCAGTTAGCATTATCAGGTTGTCCCCCCCCCCCTCCCCAACCCTCTCTCCCCAGTTAGCATTATCGCAGTTGTCCTCCCCCCCTCCCCACCCTCTCTCTCCCAGTTACATTATCAGGTTGTCCTCCCCCCCCCTCCCCACCCTCTCTCCCAGTTAGCATTATCAGGTTGTCCCCCTCCCCCCCTCCCCACCCTCTCTCCCAGTTAGCATTATCAGGTTGTCCTCCCCCCCCCCTCCCACCCTCTCTCCCAGTTAGCATTATCAGGTTGCCTCCCCCCCCTCCCCACCCTCTCTCCCAGTTAGCATTATCAGGTTGTCCTCCCCCCCTCCCCACCCTCTCTCCCACGTTAGCATTATCAGTTGTCCTCCCACCCTCCCACCCTCTCTCCCAGTTAGCATTATCAGGGTTGTCCTCCCCCCTCCCCAGCCTCTCTCCCAGTTAGCATTAATCATGTTTCCTCCCACCCTCCCCACCCTTCTCCCAGTTAGCATTACAGGTTGGTCTCACCCCCTCCCCACCCTCTCTCCCAGTTAGCATTATCAGGTTGTCCTCCCCCCTCCCCACCCTCTCTCCCAGTTAGCATTATCAGGTTGTCCCCACCCCCCTCCCCACCTCTCTTCCCAGTTAGCATTATCAGGTTGTCCTCCCCCCTCCCCAGCCTCTCTCCCAGTTAGCATTATCAGGTTGTCCTCCCACCCTCCCCACCCTCTCTCCCAGTAAGCATTATCAGGTTGTCCCCTCCCCCTCCCCCCCACCCTCTCTCCCAGTTAGCCATTATCAGGTTGTCCTCCCCCCTCCCCACCCTCTCTCCCCAGTTAGCATTATCAGGTTGTCCCCCCCCTCCCCAGCTCTCTCTCCCCAGATTAGCTTATCAGGTCTTCCCCCCTCGCCACCCTCTCTCCCAGTTAGCATATCAGGTGTCCTCCCCCCCTCCCCACCTCTCTCCCAGTTAGCATTATCAGGTATGTTCCCCCCCCTTCCCCACCCTCTCTCCCAGTTAAGCATTATAGGTTGTCCTCCCCCCCTCCCCACCCTCTCTCCCAGTTAGCATTATCAGGTTGTCCTCCCACCCTCTCCAGCCTCTCCTCCCAGTAGCTATTATCAGTTGTCCCCCCCCCTCCCCTCCCACCCTCTCTCCCAGTTAGCAATTATCAGGTTGTCCTCCCCCCCCCACACCCTCTCTCCCAGTTGCATTATCAGGTTGTCCTCCCGCCCCCCTCCCCACCCTCTCTCCCAAGTTAGCATTATCAGGTTGTCCCCCCCCTCCCCACCCTCTCTCCCAGTTAGCATTATCAGGTTGTCCTCCCCCCCTCCTCACCCTCTCTCCCAGTTAGCATTATCAGGGTTGTCCTCCCCCCCTCCCCACCCTCTCTCCCAGTTAGCATTATCAGTTGTCCTCCCCCACCCTCCCCACCCCTCTCCCAGTTAGCATTATCAGGTTGTCCTCCCCCCCCCCCCCCCCTCTCCCAGTTAGCATCAATCAGGTGTCCTCCCCCCCTCCCAACCTCTCTCCCAGTAGCATTATCAGGTTTGTCCTCCCCCCCCCTCCCCACCTCTCTCCCAGTTAGCTATTATCAGGTTGTCCTCCCCCCCCTCCCCCACCCTCTCTCCCATTAGCTTATCAGGTTGTCCTCCCCCCCCCCTCCCCACCCTCTCTCCCAGTTAGCATTATCAGGTTGTCCTCCCCCCCTCCCCACCCTCTCTCCCAGTTAGCATAATCAGGTTGTCCTCCCCCCTCCCCACCCTCTCTCCCAGTTAGCATTATTCAGGTTGTCCTCCCCCCTTCCCCACCCTCTCTCCCAGTTAGCATTATCAGGTTGTCCCCCCTCCCCACCCTCTCTCCCAGTTAGCATTATCAGGTTGTCCTCCCCCCCTCCCCACCCTCTCTCCCAGTTAGCATTATCAGTTGTCCTCCCCCCCCCTCCCCACCCTCCTCTCCCAGTTAGCATTATCAGGTTGTCCTCCCCCCTCTCCACCCTCTCTCCAGTTAGCATTATCAGGTTGTCCTCCCCCCATCCTCCCCACCCTCTCTCCCAGTTAGCATTATCAGGTTGTCCTCCCCCCCCTCCCCAACCTCTCTCCCAGTTGAGCATTATACAGGTTGATCCCCCCCCCTCCCTACCCTCTCTCCCAGTTAGCATTATCAGGGTCCTCCCCTTCCCCACCCTCTCTCCCAGTTAGCATTATCAGGTTGTCCCCCCCCCCTCTCCCCACCCTCTCTCCCAGTTAGCATTATCAGGTTGTCCTCCCCCCCTCCTCCCACCCTCTCTCCCAGTTACATTATCAGGTTGTCTTCCCCATCCCCCCCCCCTCCCCACCCCTCTTCCCAGTTAGCCATTAATCAGGTTGTCTTCCCCACCCTCCCCACCCTCTCTCCCAGTTAGCCATTATCAGGTTGTCCTCCCCACCCTCCCCACCTCTTCTCCCAGTTAGCATTATCAGGTTGTCCTCCCCCCCTCCCCACCCTCTCTCCCAGTTACCATTATTCAGGTGTCTTCCCACCCTCCCCACCCCTCATCCCCAGTTAGCATTATCAGGTTGTCCTCCCCCCCTCCCCACCCTCTCTCCCAGTTAGCAATTATCAGGTTGTCCTCCCCCCCCCCTCCCCACCCCTCTCTCCCAGTTAGCATTATCAGGTTTGTCCTCCCCCCCCCCCCCCACCCTCTCTCAAGTTAGCATTATCATGTGTCATCCCCCGTCCCCATCCCACCCCCTCTCCCAGTTAGCATTCAGATTGTCCAGGAAGCCACCCCTTCGGGGGGGGGAGGACAACCTGATAATGCTAACTGGGAGAGAGGGTGGGGAGGGGGGAATTTGAAGGGATGAGGAGAGGGGATGGCAGGGAGGAAAGTGAGACTCTCCTGGACAAACTGACATTGCTAACTGGAGATGGGAAAGGGGGAGGGGATGGGGAAGAGGGAGGAGTGGCTGTCTTGGACAGCTTGAAACAACAGGAGATGGGGTGCAGGGCCAGTAGGTAGGAAGAGAGGGGAATTATAACATGATTCTGGCTTCAGACACAGTGATTCTTCTTACATTACAATAGGAGCCAATGGAAACAAAACAATAGTTTGTTACCAAATTGGTAAAAAGTGTCAAACACAATCATTCTCAACAATTAATAGGAAACCAATTAGTTATCATTAAGAATACTTTTATGTGTCTCTTTAATTGACTATATAACAATAGAAATGTCACACACAAATAACGATCATTTGTGGTAGTTAATTATTCTGTGTGAAGTGGAAATTAATTGTTTTGTTATTTTTCTGTACAGAATGAGAATGTGGCAATTTCAGGAGTTATATGGTTGTGGTAAATTTGTTGATGGTTTTGTAATGGTTTATTTGACTGACTTACAAGTATAAAGATGACAATCTCTATAATAAAATGAACAAACTACAATCTGTTTGTCTGCCATCTTGTATCTAACAAATTTTTATCTTTTCTGTGGAAAGGAACAGATTTTTTTACCTTGGTAAAAGATTTTTCTTGTCCTCATAGATAAAGTCCAATTTTTTCTTCAATTTGTAGGAAACATAATTCACATTAGAAAATAAGTTTATGAATGTCATATCACTCTATTTTTCTGTTTGTATGAAAATTGTCAGACACTCTCTTTAATGTCAACAAACGCATTACTGTAAATCAACTTTTTTCGTGGCTACTAAATTGCGCAATTTCCTTTTAAAAACATTTTCAGGGGAGGTATGTTTAGCTGATTTAAAACTAAATGGTATATATTTATATTCAATGGTGCAAGAATTTGCTAAGCTATTATTTCGCGGAGAAAAACTTTCGGGAATTTTCCTTGATAGCGAAAATAAATCTGCCGCCAAAGAAAGTTTGGTTAACAGTATTTATCAAGACAATGTTAATGTGTAATGTCAATAACCATTTTAGGGTACACCAAGACAATGTTAATGTGTAATGTCAATAACCATTTTAGGGTACACCAAGACAATGTTAATGTGTAATGTCAATAACCATTTTAGGGTACACCAAGACAATGTTAATGTGTAATGTCAATAACCATTTTAGGGTACACCAAGACAATGTTAATGTATAATGCCAATAACCATTTTAGGGTACACCAAGACAATGTTAATGTGTAATGTCAATAACCATTTTAGGGTACACCAAGACAATGTTAATGTGTAATGTCAATAACCATTTTAGGAGCACCAAGACAATGTTAATGTGTAATGTCAATAACCATTTTAGGGTGCACCAAGACAATGTTAATGTGTAATGTCAATAACCATTTTCGGGTACACCAAGACAATGTTAATGTGTAATGTCAATAACCATTTTAGGGTACACCAAGTTTGGTGGAGGAAAGTGTATAGTGCCCAGAGAAAAAACCATGAACCTATGGCAACCCTTGATTAATCCTCACATGAGATACTCTGATAGTGGTCATGTAAACAATGTTCTTAAATCAGTAAAGGTTATTGCATGGATTTTGAGTTGAAAGGAATCCCTCTGGTGTAATAAATCCCGAGTGACTAGAAATCATGCCATTACTTGTTTACTGCATACTTCTTAATCTCAAACAAAAAGACTGGTGGATAGAACAATACACACCTTTCCATCCCTATGATATCCCACTCACCCATTGTTCTCCGTTTGATTTACCTGTACCTATCAGTTTGGTACTAGGGTTTCTTGACTCATTGTTTATATATAACTTTGTCATTACACATCGTAAGGAGCACAAGGACTTTTGTCATGTGAAGAGATAATAACTTTGACTCTGAGAAATGCTGCACCAAAATATTTTTGTGTTGACATTGCCCATTGAGACCCAAGCTAGTGGTCTTATTAAGCAGGTGGTCGTTATATAGAGGTGGTCGCTAAAACAGGTCTGACTGTACATCTGTGAACATAGTACTGTTATCAAAACAAGTTAAACTTCACTCATGTGGACCATAAAAAGGAGGCCGGATCACCTGTGTCTATATTATAACATAGAATTGGGACTACTCTACGGTACGATACAGAACCTAAAATATCATACTGTTATGAGAGAAAGCAGTTATTCCAAGCAAATTCTTAATGTCCAACACACAGGGAGCAGTAGAAATAAAATTTCTATTTCATGACCCTGCTGTGGAAACTAAACCTGAACTTATTTTGACATCTCAAATCTGCTACAGGTCCAAGGCCAAAATGTAGGTCATACTACATGACCTACTTTTGATTCCTAGCTCAAACAATAAGAACCTATAGAAAATTGTGCTTGATAAGAACCTCAGATAAGATACCATTTATAAATCATGAGGAAAGGAGTGACAAAACATGGTTATCCAGGTATATCTACTCCCCCTATCCCTAGGGAACCAGATGGGGTGGGGGGCATTCTTTACAGCTATTGGATAAAAACAGGTTGCCACTGCCCTGGTGTAAGATATGAGGAGGATCTACTTATACCTAGTCTATAACCTCACAGTCATTGTTACTGGTAAAACCAATAACATCAAAGATTAGGCAGAGACACGGTGTTCAGAGGTTTTACATAGAATTCATAGAAGAATGGCAAAAATGTCAAACCTGGCGACTTTTAGCTTAAGTCTGGCCATCAAATGAAAATAACACTATTTTAATGAAATGGATAAATGTTTTTTAATTACAACTCAAAGTTCAATCAATTTAAATTTAATACAGTCTAACGTCTGCAATGATCTAGTTGACTCTTGTGTGAATGCTATAGAATAGTAACAGACTTAAAGGGGCGCCAGGGCATACTGGCACATCGAGCTGTCTCTCCTCACTGTTGTGGAATTAAAATCACGACTCACAGGGACGATCTCTTCCTGGTACCCCCCACAGATAATTGTAATCTTTAACAAACCATACAACTGTTAGGAATTCCCACTCAAAATTAAATGTCATAATTAAACATGATATTAATTTGTTTGCACTTGGAGTTTTTCAAATTACTTTCATTCAAATTATTATGAAAATGCATTAAAAAAATCCAATTTCCAAGATAATTTTTTTTCATCAGTTATACTGTGTATTATACATGTAATGGATGATGGAGTTTCTATTTTGAGCTTTCTGAAATAGGTTATACCAATTTCAATTCTGCATTTTATAAGCAAGACAAACACCTCTTATATTTTTCATAACCGTTTTATGTATCTACATTTTATAGGGATAGATTGATATGATGTCTTTTATGTACTATTTCCTGGTATCATGGAATTTTCTCCAAGAGTTGTGAATTGTCTTCCTTAATTGTCAGTATAAGTTATCTCCTTCTAATTGTCAGTATAAGTTATCTCCCTTTATTGACAGTATAAGTAATCTCCTTCTAATTGTCAGTATAAGTAATCTCCCTTTATTGACAGTATAAGTAATCTCCTTTTAATTGTCAGTATAAGTTATATCCCATTAATTGTCAGCATAAGTTATCTCCCTTTAATTGTCAGTATAAGTTATATCCCATTAATTGCCAGCATAAGTTATCTCCCTTTAATTGTCAGTATAAGTTATATCCCATTAATTGTCAGCATAAGTTATCTCCCTTTAATTATCTATCCTTACCTAAGTAATAGATGGCAACAGAATGGGCAGACATGTTAACTCATTCACCCCTTAGGCCAAATTTGAACTCTCCTGATTCAATGGCTGGAAGAATCCATAACAGGTTTTCAGGGGTGAATGAATAGTATTGCATGCAGCATTTTTGTGACATTTTGCAGTGGTTCAGAAACAAATTTTCTCCCGAAATATACACAATCAAATCAATTCAAAATCATTAAAAGATTTTGTATTGAAAGTGTACATACAGGTAAACTGAGTCTTACAAGTTTTAGTAATTACAGAGAAATAATTTGCCAGGTTGCTGTAAATAAATATTTATGAGTAACGAGATAAGAATTTATGTAACTTTTATAACCTCGGCTTGTCAAAGCCAATTTTGGTAATCTGAAGATGCTGTAAAAAGATTTTGACATCAACGCGGCAGGTGGTAGATTGTAGCTCTTAAAAATGATAGACATTTCAGTAAATCAGTCAGGGTTAATCTAACTAATAAAATTAGGTGGTATATTTCAACAATACAACTAAGAACCATGCAGGTTAACTGGCCCGAGTATGTTTTAAGGTCTAACAAGTTCATAATTAACTGTTGGGGGACAGTTTCAATTCTTGAAAATGGGCAAATATTTCCAATCTCTGTATTGCTGTTGGTTTTGAACAAAATCATCAGAATGATGAGCGCTTGTCCTGACAAACTGAAGTTTGATTAAGTTCACATGGACACATTAAGAGTCCATGGCATCACAACCAAGATTTTGTGACAAACAGCAGAAGAGCATTCTTGGTCATTCACAATAAAACAGAGCCATGAGTTACTGACATGGCTGAATATGATCGTGACAAGTGTCAACTTCACCCTACAGAACAGAACCAGGGGTGAATTGTATTTATTATAATGTCATCAATGTGCAAATGAAAACAACATGACATGTATAAAAATGGCAGATAATTCAAATGTGTCAAAACTGATTTTTTTCCACTGATTAACTGAACTTGAAATTAGATCAATGTAACCTTAAAAATGTTTCTCAATTTGTACAGCCCGAAAAGTCCTGACAAGTTTTATGATAATCCTTGGACCTCACAACATTCAACATACTGGAGAGTTGAGATGTCTAGTAATCTGTCGTCCTATTTTTGCAGACTTTAATACTGATAGCCTCCTCTGGAATGATAATTCCACAGATATTATAACCACAATTTAGACTCAGATGAACTTCTCTTATAGTCTTATACCTTTATATGTATTTGTATTTTTAAATAGGCACATCAGCTGCTGCATCAAACACCTTGTTACCTTCTCCACTTGACATTTTCTTGTCTTTTAAATAAACAAACATGTTTCCATTATAACTACTTACAGTCAAACCTGCTCTAATGACTGTATATAACGACCGTCTGTCTATAACAACTTTTTTTTTAAAGAAATTAATTAGATATATGGTAGCCATCTTTGATTTGGAATTTACCAGAGATGTAACAGCACTTTGTCAAAATCATATCAGGATCATTTCAGGCAAGTTTCAGTCAAATTCAAGTTGTAGAAACTGAAAAGTTCAAAATGTGTTTTCAAGATGGTGGCTGTGAGAGCCATCTTGAATTTCAGATCAACCCGAAAAAAATTTTAAGACTTTGGCGTGGCCATGTCATGATCATTTCAGGCAAGTTTCAGCCAAATCGTACAAGTAGAACTTGTGAAGAAGTTCAAAATGTGTTTTCAAGATGGTGGCTGTGAGAGCCATCTTGAATTTCAGATCAACCCGAAAAATAACAACACTTTGGCGGGGCCATGTCATGATCATTTCAGGCAAGTTTCAGCCAAATCGTACAAGTAGAACTTGTGAAGAAGTTCAAAATGTGTTTTCAAGATGGTGACTATGTAGCAGCCATCATGGATTTCGGATCAACCAGAAAAATATCAACACTTTGGCGGGACCATGTCAGGATCATTTCATGCAAGTGTCAGCCAAATCTCACTGGTAGAACTTAAGAAGAAGTTCAAAATATGAAAAGTGTACTGACGGCGGACAGCAGATGACAACAGACAAAGCATGATGACTATAGGTCATAGGATGACCTAAATACACAATGCTATTTCAAAAAGTGAATATTCTACCTGTGAATTGTAAATGTCTTGTATACCTGGAAAGATAGAGTTAGATTGTGGAAAGTGTATTACTGCTAAATATTCACACCACGATCATAAATTAAAGATTCTATCAAAATATCTGCATCCCTTTCAAAGCCGAGACATGGGCGCACTAATCTAAATGCAGAGTCAATGTCATTTTTTTTTTTTTTTTTTCAAAACTTTCAAATAAAAGTTCCATAAACAATCAGTTTCACTCCAGCATACACACTAACCAATGAACATCTCTTTATTTATTGGGAATGACAAACACAAATCACAGACAGAATTCATATTACACAAATAACTCGGGGCATCATTGATAGAATCTTAAAACAATTGTGGAGGATAGAGCGACTGGTAACATAAGGTTGACCTTCTCACATTTTAGGTTGGGGGGAAATTGATACACCATGGCGATAATTCTATAGATTGGCAATCATTTCTAGAAGACAGATCGTGTAAGCCAGAGCATTGAAGTACAGGCAATAAACTCAATAGCTATCTATAACCAATCACAGGCGAACAGCGTACAAAATGCTTGCTGACCAATGCCTCGAGATTTTTGAGCTAAATTAATTTTCTAGATTTGTTGTAAAACAAGCTTACGAATGTAGTTGGTGATATTGCAGGAAATCCTTCCTGGTCAGCCGGCAAGGTGTTTTAGCGAGTCAAGTGGAGATGTAGATAGCGTCTAGGAAACCAACTGACCGTCATGGTCAGTGTAGTGGACATAGAGTCAAGAGGATCACACTAATGAACCGATACCAGAAAGTATACCTGTAGATGATTGTTTGTGATAAAACCTAATCACCTCGAAACTTGTAAGATTGTTCTGTAGTATACCCTCTGGCTCACAAGTAATACCATGTAATGGATGTTCCTGTATCAGATGTGCTGCCCCTGTATCAGATATCCAGCCCCTGTATCAGCTGTGCTGCCCCCTGTATCAGATGTGCTGCCCCCTGTATCAGATGTGCAGCCCCTGTATCAGATGTGCAGCCCCTGTATCAGATGTGCAGCCCCTGTATCAGATGTGCTGCCCCTGTATCAGCTGTGCAGCCCCTGTATTAGCTGTGCTGCCCCCTGTATCAGATGTGCTGCCCCTGTATCAATGTTCAGCCCCTGTATCAGCTGTGCTGCCCCTGTATCAGCTGTGCTGCCCCTGTATCAGATGTCCAGCCCCTGTATCAGCTGTGCAGCCCCTGTATTAGCTGTGCTGCCCATGTATCAGATGTGTAGCCCCTGTATCAGATGTGCAGCCCCTGTATCAGCTGTACAGTCCCTGTATCTGATGTGCTGCCCCTGTATCAGCTGTGCTGCCCCCTGTATCAGATGTGCAGCCCCCATACTATAGATATGGTGATAATGAAACAACACTTCTAATATATATTACATCATTATTGTTATGAAGGGTTTATAAAGTTGATGAAATTTTGCATATTTCGCAGATGATGAGATATCATGAAAATAAATTGCAGTGAAAATGTTTCAAATACAGGTAAAACAATATTAAAGAAGTCTTAATCACAAAATTAAAGCGTGAAAAGGTCATTATGTGGGCCGTGATGGCTGAGTGGTTAAGATGTCCCAACATAATACCACTAGTCCTCCACCTCTGGGTCACGAGTTTGAATCCCATGTGAGGCAGTTGCAAGGTACTGACTGTTAGTTGGTGGTTTTTTCTCCAGGTACTCCTGTTTTCCTCTACCATCTAAACCTGACACGTCTCTAGCTGGCTGTTAATAGGACTTAATATGAATCCTGCACGGCATGGGATGAGTGAAGCTCTATTTGTTTATTGTCTTTTCTATTTCAAGACATAATTTACGAATAAAAAGACGTACTTTAGAGTAGATCTATAGAAGTATATGATATAATTATTGTCTAGCATAATAAAACTCAATTTAAACAGAACTGTGTTCATGACACAGGCCTGGGGTGAAGCATATGCGAATCCTATGATTTCGCGTCGAATGTTGACATGATGTGACGTCATAATTCCTTGTGCTCATCTACGCTGGGTGGATAATTTGACAGTATTTAATAGCTTTAAAAAAATAATAAAATGTTTAATTACTCCTGTTAATACCTTTGCATTAGTTTGGTGTATTTACTGTGGAGAGTAGTATTGGAGAAATGCTAACAGGTTAAACAGGAAGTATGAAATTATTTTAGCCATCCATGTATGCAGGTCTTTGATCTCAGTATGTACTTTTGCATATAGGGATTGAATGTATTTTTCTAATTTTCATAGCTGCTATGATTAGCAGAAGCTATATACATATCCCGTGGAGATCGTTAGCGCTCCTCGGAAGATATCTAGATAGCTTCTGCTATTCATAGCTGCTATGAAAATTAGAAAAATACATTCAATCCATATATTTACATTAGAATAATTTATGAAAATAAAAATTATTGAAAGGTTATTATATTATATTTAAAATCATTACACCCATATACGACGAGAAACAAGATTAATGGAACAGCTGGATGACAAAATCATTCCACAATGTCACGATTACAAGCTTCTGCCTTGTGTTTGTCCTTTTTTTTGCAAATGACAAACGATAAACAAGAAATATAGTTAAAGATGCTCCACCGCCGACAGAGCATAAATGATATTCATCATTTGAACAATAATTGGTATTTAATAGTGTAAATAATAGCCTAATTAACACAAAAAAATAATATGAAATAATTTATTTTGCCTTTGGTGCATGCACATTCGATCAGTACTTCATTCCATATAGGATATAGTGGTACGGTATTTTTTCAGGGAGCAATTAATTGTTTTTTATATTTTTAACCTGAAGTAAAATTAAAAGCTCAAACTTTTCAAGAGTGGTAATGGTGTAAAGTAAGAAACTTCTGTAACTGAAGAAAAATACTAAATCATCTGCTCCTGTTTTTAATAGTGAAAAAATACCATTTGTCAGCGGTGGAGCATCTTTAAAGTAAGATTTGATTGACGTATTATGGTAAACCTTATATGATTCTACATCAAGAAACAACACATTAAAGATTATACATTAAAATATTGTGGGGGACTATTTTTTTTTTATATGAAACTGGCGTAATGTTTGAAATCAGATGATCGATGCACAAGAATCGTTGTATTCATAGTGTAATGATGGTGTTTTCATAGGCAAATGTTTGTTTTTGTCAGTTGGTTGATTCATATAGTGACGAAACACTTAGAATGTGTATATATACGTACATGTTACTGGAACAGAGCTTTGAATTTCAACGTGCGAAGCACTTTCCAAAGAGCTTTGCTCTTATAAGTAGTCAAACCAAACCAAGTGAAAACACAAAATTAGGTTGGTTTACAAGAATCTCCATTTGAATTTCGATTATGTAATCAGAGATGAAGGTGGCCATCTTGTGAATGTTTGATAAAAAATGAAAACAAAAGAATAAAAGCTATCTTTTTATGTTTTATGCCTCATACATAAAATTGTTGGGTGTTGGGTATTGTCCATGTTATGACAACAATCTTGGCCTATCCCATAGAACTTAGTATTATATTTTATGTTTACAGCTATGATGGTAGCCATAGACAAGGACACTACTACACACCTAACAATTTCATTTAGGAGGTATAAAAAGGATAGTTTATATTTTTGGTAAAATAATTTTGAGTCAAATACCATACACATTACCAATATGGCAGGCTGCTCTCAATTAACTGATAGTCTATTCACATCATGACTCTTTAATAAAGGTTTACCGATATTTTAGACCAAAAAAGAGTCAGATTGTCTAAACGGAATTACAGTAAAGTAAGTTTCTTAGAAAACAAAATCCCTAGGAAACATAAGTCTGGCTTTTATATAACATTAGGATTTCATCATGACAGACAATATCAAATGTTGAACTCGGTCTACGTCACCAACAAAGACATAGCGCTGCGGCTAAACTGTATAGAACACCTACAGACTTAAACAGTAGCATCAAGTGTGATTCTATTTAAAGTTTATAAGTAGCATTCTGATCACGTCTCTTCTAATGTCTGAGTACTTGATCTGTTGGGGAGAAACTCTGGTCCAGGGAAGTCCAGTGCTGGAGCCTTTCTGGAGAAATCGGATAACAAGAGACTCCCGAGGATGATTAAAGGATGGATTTCATAAACCATAGGCCAGGAAACATGACATAACAGTCCATTATTTATGGAAGAAAGGTGATCTCAGTGTCACCAGAGACTACTGCAATATCCCAGTACATAAAACAAATCACCAAAATAATAACTTTATACATTGAAGTTTTTATATGAAAGCTGTTACATTTTAATATCTTATAAATTCCAGCAAAAACCAATTTCAAAAAGTAACCACTCATATATACAAATACAATGACAACATATCAATATACAAGCAATTTTGAAGACTTTGGTAACAAACTCAAGGACATTCCTGTCGCCCTGTGGGTCGATGAGTACCTTGGTTGTGTAACCTTCAAAATACATTAGGGGATAGTTTTCCTAACCATTAAGTAGATGTTTTCTTACTTATAATGGGCTCAATAGACCTTTCAATTTCACCGCTGGACTGCATCATTGGTCAGGGGAGCTAAGAGTCTATTGTCTATGTCAATATCACTTCTGTATCTTGAACATGAATTTCCTTCACGACATCAGCCATGTTTGTTTAACAATCAGTGTGGTAACGTATAGGGCCAAAGGGAACAGATTTAATAGCATTGTCTACCAAAACATTTATCGAAAAATCTAACAAAAAATCTAAAATAGAACAGTGTCCTTTTATGTTTATTGTAACGAGTTGAGGAAAATCAAGATAAAAAACTAGAACAGTCTGTTAGCATTGAATCTTCTGTGTATCTGACCATATCTGTCCCTAAATAAAATCTGTGTCCGATAGGGAAGGCTTGAAGTATACCAAGGTGGTCAAATATATACAACTCTACATTCTGGTCAAATAGCCAGAGACACTTTAGGTTGGTGAACATACAAGAGAACATGACTTAAATAGATGGTTAACAAAGGAACAGGGAGCTAAGACTATCTGATCAAATACCCCAGGGACTCTAGGTCAGGAATACCCAGAGCAGCAAGATAAAACAACCTGCAGATAATTACATCAGTTAAATAATGAATATAGGAAAACATAGAGGCACATGGCTATAGCTGGTCAAACACCCAAAGGAACTTTGTAGCTGGTCAAACACACAAAGGAACAAATCTGTAGCTGGTCAATTAACCAAAGGAACAAATCTCTAGCTGGTCAAACACCCAAAGGAACAAATCTCTAGCTGGTCAAACACCCAAAGGAACTTTGTAGCTGGTCAAACATCCAAAGGAACAAATCTCTAGTTGGACTAACACACAAAGGAACAAATCTCTAGCTGGTCAAATACCCAAAGGATCTTTGTAGCTGGTCAAACACCCAAAGGAATAAATCTCTAGCTGGTCAAACACACAAAGGAACAAATCTCTAGCTGGTCAAACACCCAAAGGAACAAATCTCTAGTTGGTCAAACACCCAAAGGAACAAATCTCTAGCTGGTCAAACACCCAAAGGAACAAATCTCTAGCTGGTCAAACACCCAAAGGAACAAATCTCTAGCTGGTCAAACACCCAAAGGAACAAATCTCTAGCTGGTCAAACACCCAAAGGAACAAATCTCTAGCTGGTCAAACACCCAAAGGAACAAATCTCTAGCTGGTCAAACACCCAAAGGAACAAATCTCTAGCTGGTCAAACACCCAAAGGAACTCTCTAGCTGGTCAAACACCCAAAGGAACAAATCTCTAGCTGGTCAAACACCCAAAGGAACAAATCTCTAGCTGGTCAAACACCCAAAGGAACAAATCTCTAGTTGGTCAAACACCCAAAGGAACAAATCTCTAGCTGGTCAAACACCCAAAGGAACAAATCTCTAGCTGGTCAAACACCCAAAGGAACAAATCTGTTGCTGGTCAAACACCCAAAGGAACAAATCTCTAGCTGGTCAAACACCCAAAAGGAACAAATCTGTAGCTGGTCAAACACACAAAGGAACAAATCTCTAGCTGGTCAAACACACAAAGGAACAAATCTGTAGCTGGTCAATTACCCAAAGGAACAAATCTCTAGCTGGTCAAACACCCAAAGGAACAAAACTCTAGATGGTCAAACACCCAAAGGAACAAATCTCTAGCTGGTCAAACACCCAAAGGAACCAATCTCTAGTTGGTCAAACACCCAAAGGAACAAATCTCTACTTGGTCAAACACCCAAAGGACCTTTGTAGCTGGTCAAACACCCAAAGGAACAAATCTCTAGCTGGTCAAACACCCAAAGGAACAAATCTCTAGCTGGTCAAACACCCAAAGGAACAAATCTCTAGTTGGTCAAACACCCAAAGGAACTTTGTAGCTGGTCAAACACCCAAAGGAACAAATCTCTAGCTGGTCAAACACCCAAAGGAACAAATCTCTAGCTGGTCAAACACCCAAAAGGAACAAATCTCTAGCTGGTCAAACACCCAAAGGAACAAATCTCTAGCTGGTCAAACATCCAAAGGAACAAATCTCTAGCTGGTCAAACATCCAAAGGAACAAATCTCTAGCTGGTCAAACACCCAAAGGAACAAATCTCTAGCTGGTGAAATACCCAAAGGAACAAATCTCTAGCTGGTCAAACACCCAAAGGAACTTTGTAGCTGGTCAAACATCCACAGGAACAAATCTCTAGCTGGTCTAACACCCAAAGGAGCTAATCTCTAGCTGGTCAAACACCAAAAGGAACAAATCTCTAGCTGGTCAAACACCAAAAGGAACAAATCTCTAGCTGGTCAAACACCCAAAAGAACTAATCTCTACCTGGTTTAACACCCAAAGGAGCTAATCTCTAGCTGGTTAAATACCCAAAGGAGCAAAAAGCAGGGGAAAAAAGATTTATATGTCTTTGTGTGGTAAAAACATGTTATTCTAGCTGGTCAAACATTTTTATTTTTGTACGACCAGAATTGATTCTCATCTTATCTACTTGATGAGTGTCATTGTTGACGTGTCATACTCTCCTGGTCATAAATAGCAACTCAGCAGATAAACGGGATCAAACATCAAAACAGACAAGGTTCAGCATCAAAACAGACAAGTTTCTGCCATAAAAAAACCATTTTGTGATAGGATTTCTTGTCAACAGAAAACTTTCAATATTTTTGAATTTCATAACAGACATAGAGAGATATCTTTTCTCATATTGTAACACATTTAAACTGAATAGTATAGATAAAGCTGAAAGTCATAGCAAAAGAAATAAATATCTCAACTATCCAGTCATATCTTTTGTTTAAAATTCAAGATTTTATTGAGAAGCTGAGTCAAGATTTTAGCATAATTGCCTTCTGGGTAGCCTTAAAATAATATTTATTTTCCCTTTAGCAATTATATTCACCTTTCCATACATTATATACAAATATAGAACAAAATGCTATGGTCACAAGAAGTCATAAAAAATCAGTAACATTAGTTTATGTGTTTCCTGTTGCCAATGATCAAGTTTCTAAATGAATCCCAGGTAAATGTTTAATGGGCATATGGACGGTGGGATTGATTCACCATTCCCCTTGGTAACCCGAAACTCAAGTACTGGTATAAACTGTCAAATATCTAGTGTCTGACCTTCAGTGGGCTGTTGAATGTGTAATCGCTCAGAAGATATGACAAAATGTTTTCATTAAAATAATGAGAAAAACAATTAGACACAATTAGACACTGGCACCATCTACAGAGATCAATCAAGTGACTCGGGGCTTCCTCCATCGCCACATAGCGTCATTGTCCAGTACCCATATCCGGTCTGCTACACGGCCCTGTTCATCGATTTTCAATCACCATCGTAGGCTGGGTTACATCGTGAAAGAAAAAAAAAAAATAAATGTATCCTGGCTTAAAATGACAGAAAATTTGGTATTATCTCTGGTTTCTACAGTTCCTCAGTGTAGTTTTATTGACACCGTGATAGCCCGGAGACAGAAATTATGTTTTCTTGATCTGAACCCAAGGAATTATATACCAAGGTCACGGTGATAAAGTATCGATCCTTAATTGTGAAATGTGACCTCCACTTATGTCAGCAACTGAACTATTTCTAAATAATCATATCCTTGACATTGGTACGAACTTGGCTTAATGGTGGTAAAAATGTCCTTGACCTTGACTATTCTGTGATAGAGCTGTGTCTCTGGTTTAGGACAGTTTTAGATATATGTCCCTGATTCTGGCCACTCTGTGATATATGTCCTTGACCTTGACTACTCTGTGATTTATATGTCCTTGACCTTGACTTCTCTGTAATATATGTTCTTGACCTTGACTATATTCTGTGTTATATGTCCTTGACCTTGACTACTCTGTGATGTATGTCCTTGACCTAAACACTCTGTAATATACCAGTATTGACCTTGACTACCCTGCAATATATGTCCTTGACCTTGGCAAATCTAAGATATGGATGTAGTCTGCATCAGAATGATAAAGTAGCATCTAAATTAATGACACAGACATGGAATAAAAGAGAAGTCACCAGATCCAGAAGAATGACCTCTGACTTGATGAGAAGTAATGACAATTTTCACCTTATCTGTTACTTTGGTAACCATCCCTTTTTGGCATCCAAGATCCTGATTTGTTATGTATAAGAAATTAACTCCAAAAGAGATATCTGATTAAACAATAGTATTGCCATTTATCTGCATGTAACTTCGGCTGACAGGTGTCATCGCCTTGACCTCAGCCGATTACATAGGATATCATCAACCTGTATCGGGGCTCAGTGTCTGCTACGGAATCGATATCACCTGACTTCCTTATCTCAGCCAATCATTTCTCATTTAAATATTTATGGAGAATAGGAATAGACAGCCACCATTTCCTCAAAGTTATAATCTATTTTTCTGGAAAATCGCAAGGAATTCCATCAACTGATCCAATCAATTAGAGATTAATCTAAGTAAAAAAAATCCATGTTTGAATAGTGTGCACTTTCTGATATAAGGAGTGCATCTTAGACCTGGGATCAGAGGGCTCTTTAAGTGGTCTCCAGATGGTAAGTTATACCGACTGCTGTAGCCTTCAATACATCTTTATGGATCTACATAGATTCAAAATGGCTATTTGAGATGAAAATAAAACATGATAAGAATTTCTGTGGCACATATACAAGTGAACTCTATGATATTGAATAAAAACCCTCAAATAATACAGATTTTGATATAATCAGGGAATAAAGTAAACAAAGGCAAGTAAGCATCATTCATTCACTTTCATTTTAAACTAAGGAGAGTATATCAATTTATCAAATTCAAACAAAGTAGCTCTGATATCTCTATATACTTAATACAACTTAGCTTATTAATATACCATTGCATCACTTTAAATAAAACCAGCATTGACTTAAACACAATTCACCATAATGAACTCAAAACCTGTGCATAAAATTATCACAACACTACTTTGAAGTGACCTTTATCCTAGATAGGCCTGACCTGAAACCATGGCAGCAGTGACCTTTAATCTAGATAGACCTGACCTGTAACCATGCCATCAGTGACCTTCACCCTAGATAGACCTGACTTGTAACCTAACAGCAGTGACCTTTACCCTAGATAGACCTGACCTGTAACCATGCCATCAGTGATCTTTACCCTAGATAGACCTGACCTGTAACCATGCCAGCAGTGATCTTTACCCTAGATAGACCTGACCTGTAACCATGCCATCAGTGACCTTTACCCTAGATAGACCTGACATGTTACCATGCTTGCAGTGAGTTTTACCCTAAACAGAACTGACCCCTGTAGATATTTCTGCTTGCAGTGACCTTGATATTGACTGAGGCAGTAGTGACCTTTAACCTGGTTAAAACTGGACTTTTACCATATCACCATTTACCCTTAACTTTAATATTTGTATATGAAACAAACTTTGATGATTCTACCACTGATTATATCATTACTAATTATGATCTATCGTTCATCAAGATTCTGATAATCTTTGATACTGTAAGGCAACTTTCTTTCGCATCCAACTTATTTTTTTTGCGAATTTTGCGATCAAGGTAAATTCGCAAAAGTTTATCTCTGCAAATAAATATTTTCCACATTTTTGCACAATTAGATTAATGAGTATTTCCATTCATTTTTATTATGCAAAAATTTCTGTCAAAATAATTGAAATCATGATGATCACTCGTGACCTTTAATGACCTTTACTACAATGACTACTGGTGATCTCTGATGGTCAATGGTAACAGCTGGTGACCTCTTATGACCACTGGTGACCTCAGTTCCTATTGTTATGCTAATTTTAACATGTAAACATGTCACCATATGAATGTGTTGTTTGGTAGATATTTAGATGTGATACTATAATCAGACAATGAAGTCCATTACTGTAAGTGACACCCTAACTAGAAAGAGACAGTGTTGTCAGTGTTATTCAGTGACTTTGTATTTTTCATGTTTACTTTCCACGCAGACAGAAACAAATCCATGTCGAGCACAAAATGGCTGCCATCAGTCTTATGTTTGACATATGAAACAAACAAAAATTTGGACTGACAAGTTTTGCAGCAGCGACACAGAATTTCCAATTGAACCCATACTGTTCCCATCTGTTGTTAGACTGGTATTCTAGGCTGCCATTAGATCTACCAAAAATATATCTGTATATCTTAAAAGGCACAAAAACTGGATCTGATAACAATTTGTGACAATATCACTTAAATATTGATAATCTCTTCACCGTCTCTTCATCGAAAAAATTCAAGAATGGGCGAGGCCTTGGATTAATACATTTACCTTTTCAAAATCCATTCCCTTCTGCGAGATTTGCCAAAAAGCGTAAACATGGAGATCAATCCAATGCTGTAAGATTTACAGGAAACAAGGATATTCTTGTGTGTACAAATTTTCAGCCTCCAAAATTTTCATGCTTATGAGGATTATCTCAATGTGGATCTAAAGTAAAGTTATTGACATGTTAAAATTTGTACTTAAATAGATTTTTACAGTCTCCAATGGACCCTTGATAATCCAGATGATTATAGTTTGAAAACTCACAATCTGACAGAATTATCTGGGAACAGATTTGAATAAAGACTAAGTAAATTAATCTGACCAAACAGAAAATATGCAATCTGGACAGTTTGCGCTTGGGGCGCAAGTGTTCAAATTATCGCGGGGCCACTGTATACCGGTATGTATTGCTACAGTAGACAGTGCACTGTCTGGTAAGGAGGGACATAACACACTATACTATGGAAGGTAATACCATCAACACTTCTGACTGTAAGAAATAGGAGATGTCTCCAAAGACAAAGGTTTATCTCCGATAACATTCCTAACGAACATCTACCTATAATAAACACTGACTGTCAGATCCAATCTACACATGGGACACGACACATCTAACATTGTACAGTTATAAGGTCCACTGACACATCTAACATTGTACAGTTATAAGGTCCACTGACACATCTAACATTGTACAGTTATAAGGTCCACTGACACATCTAACATTGTACAGTTATAAGGTCCACTGACACATCTAACATTGAACAGTTATAAGGTCCACTGACACATCTAACATTGTACAGTTATAAGGTCCACTGACACATCTAACATTGTACTTATTTAAAACTCAGTGTTGACTGGTTTGTACTTTTTTTGATCTCACCACATATTGCATTTCTACAGTGTTTACACACAGGAAAGAAATCTCTAATTGTCACATATTTCTGGAGAGGAAGCCCTTACATGCAGGAGAGAAATCTCTAATTGTCACATATTTGTGGAGAGGAAGCACTTACACTTAGGAGAGAAATCTCTAATTGTCACATATTTGTGGAGAGGAAGCCCTTACACATAGGAGAGAATTCTCTAATTGTCACATATTTGTGGAGAGGAAGCCCTTACAAATAGGAGAGAAATCTCTAATTGTCACATATTTGTGGAGAGGAAGCCCTTACAAATAGGAGAGAAATCTCTAATTGTCACATATTTGTGGAGAGGAAGCACTTACACATAGGAGAGAAATCTCTAAATGTGACATATTTGTGGAGAGGAAGCCCTTACATATAGGAGAGAAATCTCTAATTGTCACATATTTATTTTTGGAGAGGAAGCCCTTCCACATAGGAGAGAAATCTCTAATTGTCACATATTTGTGGAAAGGAAGCCCATACATATAGGAGAGAATTCTCTAATTGTCACATATTTGTGGAGAGGAAGCCGTTACACAAAGGGGAGAAATCTCTAAATGTGACATAATTGTGGAGAGGAAGCCCTTACACATAGGAGAGAAATCTCTAATTGTCACATATTTGTTGAGAGGAAGTCCTTACACAAAGGAGAGAAATCTCTAATTGTCACATATTTGTGAAGAGGAAGCCCTTACACAAAGGAGAGAAATCTCTAACTCTCACATATTTGTAGAGAGGAAGCCCTAACACATTGGAGAGAAATCTCTAATTGTCACATATTTGTGGAGAGGAAGCCCTTACACATAGGACAGAAATCTCAAATTGTCACATATTTGTGGAGAGGAAGCCCTTACACATAGGACAGAAATATCTAATTGTCACATATTTGTGGAGAGGAAGCCCTTACATGTAGGAGAGAAATATCTAATTGTCACATATTTGTGGAGAGGAAGCCCTTACACATAGGACAGAAATCTCAAATTGTCACATATTTGTGGAGAGGAAGCCCTTACACATAGGACAGAAATCTCTAAATGTCACATATTTGTTGAGAGGAAGCCCTTACATGTAGGAGATAAATCTCTAATTGTCACATATTTGTGGAAAGGAAGCCTGTACACATAGGAGAGAAATCTCTAATTGTCACATATTTGTGGAGAGGAAGCCCTAAGATCTGTAACACTTTAGGTGATTAAATTGAGAGTTGTAACAAGTAAAGTGACAGAAAAGATGTATTTGCATATTTAGCACAAGCATCAGCCATGTTTTACTATTACAAATTTCAACAATTAAGGATTGACAAATAGATGTGATAATCCTGACAATGTTGGACGAGGAACTCGCTGACATTAACAATGTTTCAGTTTGATGTAGAGCTCTTCAATCACGAGATATTGCAGTAAAACTATTGAAAGATGGAATATAAAATTCCATTTCTAGCAGGGCCCCACACAAAAACTCTCTAGTTGACTGAGTGGTAATAGTGAGGACCATTACTTAAATGGAAACCCAATTCATTCCACAGGATTCTACTCACTTTCATTTACAACAATTACATGTTTTTAACCTCTGACCTATTTAAATTGTTCCTAAACCATCGCAGTTCTAATGGAAGTAAACATCGCAGTGTCATGTTCAGAGAGCAATAAAATGTGTTCCCTTATTTTTGAATGATTCCCAAATCTAATAAAGGAATTGCCATTAAATATCTTGATATTTCAGAGTCAAATAATCTAAATTCAAATATATGATAAATATGAGAGAGTATGAGAAATAAAGTATAAAATTTGTTACATAAAATATTTCATTAATCTCTGCTGACTGTACGATATTCATGATTTACATTAGATGAATTGATGACCCTAGAATGTGTTGTATATTTTCAGCTATAACAAACAGCTTACCTTATCATTGTCATCATATTTGTGGGCGAAATATGTCCTCACTTGTGGGCGAGATACTGTCATATGTGTGGGCGAGATATCGCCACATCATGGCATTCTATAGATCTCACTGCACTCTAAGACCAGTCTGGAAAAAAAATAAAAAATCATACAGATAGAATTTACAGTTCAATACATAAAAACATCTTTTAAAGATTAATCAATACAATCTTGAAGAAAACAGAGTATGACCTGCCTTAGCGACTACATCTTTCAATATCTAAGATGACCTGGTTAATGAGACCAATTTCTCTAGACCCAAAAAGACCAATGTTAACACAATACAACCTGTGTATCAAAACAAAGACCAGCTAGCTATATATAAGGACAAGTGTTTCTACTTCATCCTTCAGATCAAGAGTATTGTAAGACAAGACAAAGGAAAAACAGTTGATCTCAGGCATCTTGACTTTATCAGTTTGTTACACGTACGTTTACAGAAGACAGTCATCATCTGATATTGTCGATCAATGTTTAAAACATTCTGCTGAGCTTTGCATCGGGGCTCGGTTGTTTAAATCACTTGATTTCTGAACTTTTCAATTCTTATTTGCTTCAAAACCTGTTGTTACATCTTCACTCAAATAAATATATAAGTAAAAAATGGAGATCTTACAAAATTAGCATTACAAAAATTATTTCACCTTGATTTGAAAACTGTCGTTAAAATGTGATTAGCCTAATTCCCTTATTAATTACAGAACTACAAGGCCTTGACCTTTTTATAAGTATACCAATTGATCTATCACCAGGAGCTGAGGTAGACATGCCTCATGCTCATAAATACACATGTACCAATTCTATAACATAGAAAATGTTTATTCACAATACAAAATGCGAAGTTACATGTGGTACCGTATGCTTGATTGACAGCTGGCGATCTATTAATAGTTGAGGTCAAGGTTACATTCCATGTCGTCCACTGCGTGAGTGGAACCAAATGAAACTTTTAAGTGACATCCCGTCAATAAGAGGAAAAGACCATTCTTTGATCCCCCTGATACATCAAACCAGCCCTAATACTTAAATGACAGTATTTGTCATCTTAATGTTATCATCAAAAGAAACACATCATCTTTTTAATGAAATGTTAAAATTCAAAAGAAATAAAAAATCAAAGACTAAACAGATACAATGAGGTCATGCTGAATTTCATACCATCAACCAATCAGAAATCTAGTCATATGGGTTTAGGTTTATTTTGTTAAACATTTTATTTATTGTCAAGGTCATCTAAGGACAGGCCAGGTTTAAGAGATGGAGAAAAGCCAGAGCACCCTGAGTAAAACTACTAACCTACAATCAGTATAATTTTTTGAGCTAATTAACGTAGAGGGCCATACATGCTGATACCAATGTTGGGACATCTTGTCCACTCGGGAACTGAGGCCAGTCATGTCACTTAAAAAGTCTGACTCTTTCAAATTAAATACAGTCAAAGTTGTCTATAAAGGTTACACAAGGGACCAAGTGAAACTGGTCGTGTAGCCAAGTACTCTTTATACACAGGTCAAATTATGTTGATGCTGACCCTGACAAGATGGTCGTATTAAGCAGGTGGTCTTTATTCAGAGTTGCTTCCTAAGGCTGTTTGACATTACCAAAAACGCATTCTCAACCTACCATTATTTTTTTCTTAATTTCCTCCAAATTTGAATTTCTCAAGGCATCAAAACCTTCAGTCAAACACGACTTACATACAACTTGTCAAAATTTTTTGATTGAACAAGTCTGTCCTTTACACAAGTTTTGTTATGATGTAAAGGGTAGGTTGATGGTATAATGTTTTTTTTATAATCATCTAATCATAGAGGGTAGCATCATTCCTAAGGGGCAGAAGTCACGTAATGATAACAACTGATATAAAGTTACAAAAGATTCATCTCCGGTTACGATGAAGTTATTACACGAGATGGCTTCAGAGGTTGCTGTACCTACAAGCTGTTTATGTAGACATATTGTTGCCATGACAATTGTCTAGACAACCCTTATTTGTTTAGTTTTGGTCTAGCGCTATTAAATGTTTCTTCAAAGTGTCAATATTGTAGGTCTTTATCGGCATTCTATTTTTGTTTCATATGTTCACAGATGAAGACAAAAGAATATAGAATTGCTCTGAGGTAGAAATCAGTGTTGTCCCAACCAGTGTACTGATAGAGCTTCAGAGCCAGGTGTCCTCCGTAGATATGACCGTACATTATAGGGATAGAATTCCCAGACAGCACCATCCCCTTTTGTCCTGAATGACCCCACCAACAAACAATCAAACCCTCTCACATCCATGTCACAAAAACCAACCTATCTCACAGACATACCAAAATATTTATCCTGGCAAATAGATTTCTGGATTAATTGCTGCCTCAAAATGGAATCTGCAGACAAGGGACAAAGGGAAAAGAGAACCTATAGATGAAATGTTTATAAAGTCCTTTCACTCTTTCATAGGAAATGATTATATAACTTAAATTGTCAAAATCCAAGATGACTCCCTGTAATAGCATGTCGCTCTCAGATTATTCAGATTCTGTAACATACAGGTATACTAGGTTACTGTATAGTGCTTTGACTTCGCGGGCCACATATTTCCCAGTTTCGTCAACAGAAAGATGATTGTGGGAGAGTATTTTCGTGCGATACAATAATTCCTCTATATGTAATATCAGCACTTTATATAACAGTAGTGAAATTAGAAATATTTCACAGATGTTTTGATTATTAAGATTTCAGAAAAAATGCAAATATCTGTAAATTACCCCCTGCTCTACAGAATTCAATTTTCTTACAGAAATCCCTTTGTAAAAAAAACCAAATGAAATACAGTCTCTAAGCAACTATATCTGTCAACTGCTCCAGACTAAGGGCCAGGGACTATTCAAAACCTTTTATTAATATATAATTTAATATTGATTTAGTACTTACTGTGAGCATCTTAATAAGCCATGACATCATTTCATACTTGCTTTTGTAAGGTCACAACTGTGATCAGAATCACACAGTGAGATGACTTTAGGTGTTAGCCAATCATGGTATTACCTTTGATGTTAGCCAATTATGGTGTAACCTTTGGTGTTAGCCAATTATGGTGTGACCTTTGGTGTTAGCCAATTATGGTGTGACCTTTGGTGTTAGCCAATTAGGATGTGTGACCTTTGGTGTTAGCTAATCAGAATGTGTGACCTTTGGTGTTAGCCAATTATGGTGTGACCTTTGGTGTTAGACAATTATGGCGTGACCTTTGGTGTTAGACAATTATGGTGTGACCTTTGGTGTTAGACAATTATGGCGTGACCTTTGGTGTTAGCCAATTATGGTGTGCCATTTGGTGTTAGTCAATCATGGTGTAACCTTTGTTATAAGTCAATCATGATTTGACCTTTGGTGTTAGACAATTATGGTGTGACCTTTGGTGTTAGCCAATTATGGTGTGACCTTTGGTGTTAGACAATTATGGCGTGACCTTTGGTGTTAGCCAATCATGGTGTGACCTTTGGTGTTAGCCTATCATGGTGTGACCTTTGGTGTTAGCCAATTATGGTGTGACCTTTGGTGTTAGACAATTATTGCATGACCTTTGGTGTTAGACAATCATGGTGTGACCTTTGGTGTTAGCCAATCAGGGTGTGACCTTTGGTGTAGGCCAATCAGGGTGTGACCTTTGGTGTTAGCCTATCATGATGTGACCTTTGGTGTTAGCCAATTATGGTGTGACCTTTGGTGTTAGACAATTATGGTGTGACCTTTGGTGTTAGCCAATCATGATGTGACCTTTGGTGTTAGCCAATCAGGGTGTGACCTTTGGTGTTAGCCAATCAGGGTGTGACCTTTGGTGTTAGCCTATCATGGTGTGACCTTTGGTGTTAGCCAATCATGGTGTGACAATTGATTTTAACCAATTAGTATGTGACCTTTGAAAGTTTTCGTGTGATGATCATCATCTATAAGAATTTCATTGACAACAAGGAGCCGCAAAGCTTGGCATTATCCCCCGCGCCCAGTTGTATTTTTTAATAAATTTCCATGGTAACAGAAAAAGTATTGAAAATGGAAGGTTCCCATTAGAAAAAGGCACAACTAGAGCACTAGCCTAACATGTACAGAAAGTTTCGTGTAGCCAAATTGAACGGTTTTTGAGTTATAGCCCGGAATAGAAAGGAAACTTTAATAATATGGTACTTTTGAATAAGTTTCCATGGTAACAGAAAAAGTATCGAAAATGAAAGGTTCCCATTAGCAAAAGGCACAACTAGAGCACTAGCCTAACATGTACAGAAAGTTTCGTGTAGCCAAGTTGAACGGTTTTCGAGTTATAGCCCGGAATAGAAAGGAAACTTTAATAATATGGTATTTTTTAATAAGTTTCCATGGTAACAGAAAAAGTATTGAAAATGGAAGGTTCCCATTAGAAAAAGGCACAACTAGAGCACTAGCCTAACATGTACAGAAAGTTTCGTGTAGCCAAGTTGAACGGTTTTCGAGTTATAGCCCGGAATAGAAAGGAAACTTTAATAATATGGTATTTTTTAATAAGTTTCCATGGTAACAGAAAAAGTATTGAAAATGGAAGGTTCCCATTAGAAAAAGGCACAACTAGAGCACTAGCCTAACATGTACAGAAAGTTTCGTGTAGCCAAGTTGAACGGTTTTCGAGTTATAGCCCGGAATAGAAAGGAAACTTTAATAATATGGTATTTTTTAATAAGTTTCCATGGTAACAGAAAAAGTATTGAAAATGGAAGGTTCCCATTAGAAAAAGGCACAACTAGAGCACTAGCCTAACATGTACAGAAATTTTCGTGTAGCCAAGTTGAACGGTTTTCGAGTTATAGCCCGGAATAGAAAGGAAACTTTAATAATATGGTATTTTTGAATAAGTTTCCATGGTAACAGAAAAAGTATCGAAAATGAAAGGTTCCCATTCGCAAAAGGCACAACTAGAGCACTAGCCTAACATGTACAGAAAGTTTCGTGTAGCCAAGTTGAATGGTTTAGGAGTTATAGCCCGGAAACGATACTCGGACGGACGGACGGACGGACGGACGGACGGACGGACGCACGCACGGACAGAGCCCAAATCAATATCCCCCGCAAACGCGTTTCGCGGGGGATAAAAATGTTGAGGTATACTAAGATGCAATAGCATTAAAATCGAAGCATTTTGGTCATCTGTGCCATAAGAGCCAATAATTTTGTTCATTTGTTTACTATTATGAATGTCTGAAAGAATTTATAAATCTAAACACGACCACATTTTATAGGTTTTCATCACTAAAGAAAACAGCTAGTATGTACATAATGAAATTTGAACTGAAGCTATTCCAAGAATACAACTCATCAGTCAGTAGGTAATAATTGGGAATGTCTCAAATTGACTATATTGATATACATTCAGATGTTCAGGAAATGATCAAACCATTCTTACACAGTTGATCTGTTTTATGAAAAACAAGGACATAGTCATTCAGATCCCCCGCCAATGGAGATATCAAAGCTGAAGTAAGTTTGATTGTGGAGACTTATGTGTATGAAAAAACCCAGGAAAAAGGAAGTTGAGCTAAAGAAAGATGGAGTATAATTCAAGTAGAGCGGGGCTGCAATTGTTGAATCAGGTATACAGCCTTGACATTTCTATTAGACTATATACACAAAGATGGGTGGAGTTTTGCAAAGTAACATTTACCATTTACCATGATATTTTCAGCAATGTTTTTATGGTTACAGAAAAAAAGCACAAAAAGTGAAAACCTAAAAATAGCAAAAGGCACTACTAGACCATAAGAACAATGTGTCTATGAAGTTTCATGGAAATATCTCTGCTGGTTTTAGAGTTGTGCTCCGGAAACGATTCTTACACAAAAATCTGCCATTTTCAGCAATGTTTCCATGGTTACAGAAAAAAGTACAAAAAGTGAAAACCTTAAAATAGCAAAATGCACTACTAGACCCTAAGACTAATGTGCCTATGGAGTACCGTGCATATATCTCAACTGGTTTTCCAGTTATGCTGCGGAAACGAACCTGGTACAAAAATATGATATTTTCAGCAATATTTCCATGGTTACGAAAAAAATGCAAAAAATGAAAACCTAAAAATAGCAAAAGGCACTACTAGACCATAAGACCAATGTGTGTATGAAGTTTCATGGAAATATCTCTACTGGTTTTAGAGTTATGCTCCGGAAACCATTCGTACGGACGGACGTACAGACGGACGTACAGACGGACGGACAGACGGACGGGCTGAACTCATTTGTATATCCCCCGCCAACTTCGTTGGGCGGGGGATAATAACCTTCTCACACTAGAATTCAATGTCAGATTTTAGACATTCTATCAAAAGCAGTTTCCAGAGGTCATAGACGACCTGGTGATTTAAATATATTGCAATATATGTGTTTGCCAAGTCAATAATACCCAAAGGTAGATTTCACAGTAAGTTAAGAACCTCAGGGAGAAAAAAAAACCTCTGAGCAGAAGAATAGAATTGTGAAAGCATCATTAGAAGACATTCATGGCCGTGAATTCCACCGTCATAACTACATAATTGTTGTGCAGAATAACCTAAAATTGCGTTCTATAGCTCACTCTGGAATCCGCCTTATTTCAATTAATCCAGCCGCCTTGCCATAACAATGCATGTTCTTACATGGTAAGCTCTGTCATGGTAACGTCCATATATCTTATCAACATACGATTCAATGTAGCGACTATAGGCTCGGGATACAGACATTGCCATAGGCGCTATATATATATATATATAAACTGGTAGTCCAAGACCAACTATTACGAATTTGTCTTTAATTCTGTTTTTTGTTTTTTTTTTTTTTTGTACATCATGTTCCATATTAAATGAACTGTCTTATTGTAGCGTTATCTATCACCAGTAAAAATTCATTCTTTAATCTACATACAAAACCTATACCTTAGAAACACTTTTGTTTCATTAATTCACGTTGCCAAGGTATTGCAGGAATGGCCATCAGCTTTGAAGTTGGGGAAAAAAGGGTCATCGATTAAAACTTTGGGGGAAATAAACAGAAGTTAGAGATACATGAATTAAAACCATCTTGACCCTATTAACAAGAGTATGATTAGTGTGCAGCCAGGGGTTTGAAACCACAACCAGGAAATACTGGTCCGCTGCTTTACCCAATGAGCTACCGTTAAATAACAATCACCTCTAGTGCAAAGCTAAATGGCCATCATATCACTATGAAATGTGTTAAAATTTAACAGCCAAATCAGCAAGTTGATGGCTTTACTTCATTAGAATTCAAAAGGACAGCAGAATATATTTCAGTTTTAGTACAGGTGCACTTGTTCAAAATGGTGTTTGGGTTTTTCGGATGTACAGTGGTAATGTACTAGCCTTTCAATGAGAAGGTCAAGGTTCGATTCCCCAGTCGGACATGTACAGGTCAAGGTGACTTACCAATCACGTGGGCTTTATCTTGGTAATACAGTATCCTCCCACATGACGGCCCCTTTTGGCTTTCATGCATTTGCATCCAATAAAACTGAGCAATTATATATGGTGTTGATATAATTTATTTGTCTCACAAATGTTGCAATATTTTTTTTCAGAAAGGTACAATTTATTTCCCAGTACGGTAATAATTCAGTATATCAAATAGCTTTTGCATATAACTAGCATTACCAGAGATCTAATTTCCCTATTAAACAACAATAAATCTTATATTTGTCAAATGGAAATAAAAGCATTTCACAACATAGATGATAAATGATATGGCATACAAACAAAATTAGGGAAAATGTCGAAACTAAATTTAAAACATGAAACGCAAAGAATTAATTTCCAAAGAGTTTGCAATTTATACCATCCATTAACATGTAGTTTTACAGATGAAATATCAGATGCCTTTATTGCAAGATTATAGATTATCCTTTTAATAATAGTTTTTGAAAGGATATGAATTGATTTTAAAAGCTTAGTTCATGCAATATGTATCTAATAGAGGATTTATTCAGAAATAAACTTTAAAGTTTATAAAATTATATGCATAAATAATAGTATTTTGTATGGTAAGACCTGAAGTATTTGTTGTGACACCCTCCCCTGGGGTTCTTGTATGCTTACCCTCTACCTCCCAGCCCCCCACTATCCCCCTCCCTCCCCCATCCCTTCTGTACTGATCAACCCTCTTTGTCACCCACCTACATAACCACAAACTTGAACCTAAGTTCTGCAATGACAAGAACACTTCACATCTCAAGTGCCAAATGTTATCCTGAAATTTGGAACTGATTGACGTCATAAAGATTTGTATAAATGGGTAAATCTGATTTCAATATCTAACCAAAGATATTGGTAAAGAATATCATTTCAAAGTATTTCTTAAAAACAAATTGCTGGCAGGGGCCTACTTAATTCTCTCAACACTATCGTAACCCATGCTGCCATGATACCTGGGTAAAGGTCACGAAGGTCGTATCTGACCTGGCTTTTAGAAGGAGATAGCCGTATCTAGATAGACTTTGAAGTAGTAATTCTAATGACAGGTTCAGGTAGTACTCTAAACTTCAGAATCGTAAACTTCCTGGATAATGTCTATCATCTTGTAGACTTCCGTAACATACTTATTCACTGGTGTCAACAGGCTCCAATATCACATCAAAACGTTTTATATCCTTTTCATGAGTTTGAAAAGAAAATTATGATTGCTTTGATTTGATTAGTTTAGCTAGTTTCAGTTTTGAACTGAGCAGTTATTTTCCATTTTTGCAATACATGTAGTAGACTTGTTTAAACTACCTTGGTACGCTGGTGTCAACAGGCTCCTATATCACATCAGATGATTTTATAACCTTGTTACGATTATGAAGAGAAAATTATGATTGTTTTCATTTGATTAGTTTACCTTCCTAGTCATAAGCAGGGTTATTAAGTACATGCAAGATTTACAAGGAAGGTACATAAAGCATAGTACCAATAGTATCCAGAGAAAAACCACCGACCAGTACTTGGCAACTGCCCCATGTGTGATTTGCACTCGTGGCCCAGAGGTGGAGGTCTTGTGGTAATATGTCTGAACATCTTAACCAATTGATCACTGTGACCCCCAAAAACAGGATGGGGTGGGTCCAGGATGGTATGGGGCAGGATGGGATGGGGCAGGATGGGGTGGGGACAGGATGAGGTGGGGACAGGATGGGATGGGGACAGGATGAAATGGGGCAGGATGGGATGGGGACAGGATGGGGT
>SAYR01001526.1:3470-18661 GCA_004382745.1 Argopecten irradians irradians | reverse complement strand
AAATCGGGACCGCAGAATTTTATGCAAATAACCGAAATATTCGAATAACCGTTATTCGATTATGTGGAGTCCTCTGTAAATAGTCTTACGCACGGTGCACGGCGCACGATGACGGACGAAACACGATGACAATAGGTCATCCTGACCTTCGGTCAAATGACCTAAAAAGCTGGACAAGTTCTGTAGAACACACAAGTAAGTTCTGTAAAATACATGGACAATTTCTGAAGAACACATGGACAAGTTCTGTAGAACACCTCGACAAGTTCTGTAGAAAAGCTGGACTAATTCTGTAGAACACTTGTATAAGGTCATTTAATTGTGTTAGATTGGGGAATGTATGAGTTATGAGGAAGTTCTGAGGAAAACCTGGACAAGTTCTGTAGAAGACATGGACAAGGTCTGTAGAACATGTGGACAAGTTCTACAGAACACATGGACATGTTCTGAAGAACACATGGACAAGTTCTATAGAACACTTGGACAAGTTCTGTAGAACACCTAGATAAGTTCTGTGAAACCCGTGTAAAAGGTTATCTAATTGTGTTAGAATGGGGAATATATGAGTTAAGTTCGAACACTTTGAGAAGCTCTGTATAATACCTGAGTAGTTTCAATAGAACACTTTGAGGAGCTCTGATGAATTGTAGAATATCTGGGTAAGTTCTGTGGAACACCTCGGGAAGCTCTGTAGAATACTTGAGAATGTTCTGCCAAACACACGACGACAGTTCCCATTCATCTGGACACAGAATTGGCGGCGTCTACAATAAAAAAAAGTGTTTTACTTTATAGAAAAATTTTGCTTATATATCTTACTAAAAGGCTTCTCCTTTGTGAAGTGTATAAATAGAATTATTGAACTCTTTTATAGTTTACTATGAAAGATTGCAATAAAAATTCCTTTTTATCCTGGTCATTTACTGGATGATCAAACGAAAGTGTTTGAGTATATATACCCTATGGATCAAAGATATTTTTACCATATTGATGCTTTACCACCAAGTAAATATCTGGATCCAATTCGGCCATTTTCTGTATTATCAGGATTGGCCAATGTATCTAGGCACTGACCCCAGTTACAATGCCTACAGAAGTGATAGGGGTGAGCCTAGCTGTAATAATGAAACTTACTACACAATATTAGGAGCGCTGGCTCAAACCATGACAGACAAGACAACATTAATCTGACCGCTGATCACATTCTAAACGACTTAGGAACAAATCATATAGTAGACAATGTATCAAAAGAAAATGTGTTCATCCATCATAAAAAGTCAGCCTTCATCTTTGTGTATAAGCCATCTATAGACGGTAATAGTTTGTGCATATCTCACATTCTTGGCCTGACTCTCAGATCAATGAGCCAGCCAAACTTAGACATCCTTATAGATTTGTTATTGGCACAGAAATGGGTCTTTATATATAGCTAAAGGCTTGAATCTTCCTTTAACCATATTGAACATATATTGGAAGGCTACCTGTAGTCATATTGACCACAAGCTAAATATCCTTTTAGCCATACTGACCACAGCCAAAATCTTCCTTTAGCAATATTGACCACAGTCAAAATCTCCCTTCAGCCATATTGACCACTGTAGCCTAAGTCTTTCTTTAGCCATATTCACAACATTCTCCCATAAGCCAATTGTTGACCACAGCCAAAATCTTCCTTCAACAATACTGACTACAGCCAAAATCTTCCTTCAACAATACTGACTACAGTCAAAATCTCCCTTCAGCCATATTGACCACAGCCAAAGTCTTTCTTTAGCCATATTCACAACATTATCCTTTTAGCCAATGGTTGATCGCAGCCAAAATCTCCCTTCAACAATACTGACCACAGTACCACAGCCAAAGTCTCTCTTTAGCCATATTTATTGCAGTTAACTCCCTTTAGCCATACTGACCACAGCCAAAGTCTCCCTTAAGCCATATTGACCAAAAGTCAAAATCTCCCTTTAGCCATTTTGCCCACACCCAAAATCTCCCTTTAAAATTAAATGCCAGACTGACCACAGCCCAAAGCTTCCTCTGTATCAACCTACAGTCAAAACCGATCAAATTTTCATTCAAATAAAAACATGGAAGACTACATGGACATTTAAAAAATTGTTTTTAAATATTTTACACAAAATTTAAAAATTATGATATGATTAAACAATTTTTTTTGGTTTTATAACAATTTAAGAAAGAATAAAAGATTCTTTTCTTAGAATCAAGGAAATGGGTACCAGCAATTAAGATCGTCTACCAACAAAAGTGTTAACATCATCCAAATCTGACCACGACCTCCTCCATCGCCCACATTCTGACCAAAATTAGACGGCCCTTCCGGACTGGCACTGTTACAGTACACAAGACTGCTTGTAATGAAGCTATGAATCAAAATAATGGTCTATAGTGACCCAATAACAAAACGGTTTTGACCTGAAAGCAAACAGAGCTGACCAGTCAGAGGTCACATTCAAAGTGATGCAGAGGCTGCTGGTGATGCCATTAATGTCTGTTAGCGTTGTCACGGCGCCCCATTGTTAGTGTCACCACATGTCACCGCACCACCGATGATCTAGTTACATCTACCGCTATTTATATAAAGTTGTTTGGTCTTCATTTCCTCACAACACCAATATAACGACATTTATTACAATAAATCAGTCATAAGACCTCGTTAAAATAATTAGATTTCCCTGGAGAGCTTTATTTAGAACGGTAACGGTTTAAGTTTCAGTAGCAGGGACAAATGTTTTCATTGCTATAAAGTTACTATTATTATTGTCCACTGCTAATATACTTGGTATTTAGATACAGTGTTATATAGCTGTATAGTTCTTGCATGGTTATCATATCTTAGTCCCTGCATGTTCACTTCAAGGTTTTGATTTTTGAAGTGCTGTTTAAGTTATGGTTTTGATATTTAATCCGCTGTTCATTTCATGGCTTTGGTATTTTAGTTTCTGTTTGATTTATGGTTTTGATATTTTAGCCACTGTTTAGTTCATGGTTTTGATATTTCAGTCGCTGTTTTGTTCATGGTTTTGATATTTTTATTGATGTTCAATTTATAATTTTGATATTTCAGTCGCTGTTAAGTTCATGGTTTTGATATTTTTGTTGCTGTTCAGTTTATGATTTTGATATTTCAGTCCCTGTTTAATTCATGGTTTTGATATTTCAGCCACTGTTATGATCATGGTTCTGGTATTTTGAGTCTGCTTTGTACACCAGAAATAACTGATACCACAGTCACAGCTGAGTGAGCTTATAGTTTACAAATATATCATTTACTAACGAGTGCACTGGTTTATCAATCAAGCCGAGGCACTGTACTGGAAGGCTTACTGCTCCCACTAAATACCTGGGTTACTGGCAGACAGCAAACAGTTGTCACGGTTCTGATCCCTCGCCTTACACTGATAACATTACCTGATTACAAACAGGATGAGTGACATTTCACTCTACTTACCTGCTAATGCTATTAATACCATCCTCTAATATCCTAAGATCATCCATGTTCCCCCCTCCCCTACCATCTAAATAATCATCAAACGTTTCCCGGCTCCCCCACCAATCTATACCATCCCATTCCCGACTCTTCCCCCACCATCTAATATCAATCCAACATTCCCCCCTCACCCCACCATCTAAGATGTCATGCGCAAGCACAACATTCCCCACTCCGCGCAGCCATCTAATTGTCCATCACGGCAACATATCCCGTACAACTTCTCCCGCCACCAATCTAAATATCAGGCCAACATTCCCATCCATCTCCCCAGCGCATCTAATATCATCCAGACATTCCCCAGGGCTCCCTGGGCACCCCACCCATGCTAAATGTCATCGCAACATTCACCCTATCCCCCACCATCTTAATATGCATCTCGAACATTCCCAAATCTCCGCCGCCCCATGACTTATATCAGTTCCACTTCCCCTCTCCCCCACGACATCTAATATCATCCAACATTCCATCTCCCCCACCATCGTAGATGGGATCATTCGCAACATTCGCCCAGCTGTCCGCCCACCAGATGCTAATGTTCTATTGTCCTGGCAACGATTTGCCGATCGCTCAGCCCCACCAGTGCAATGATCTCAAGCATTCCCCTCCTCTCCCACCATTCGTGAATATCATGCCAACAGTCCCCCTCCCCCACCATCTAATAATTATCCCAGCATTCCCCGCCTCCCGCCACCTCCTAATGTCATGCCAACCTTGCCCCTTCCCCCACGCAGCGTATCCTAATGGTCATCGCAACCATCCCCCTGCCCCCAACCAATCGTAATGTCAGTCCAACATTCCCCGCCCTCCCCCCACGCATCTAATGTGCATCACAACATTCCCTCCCTCACCCACCCACTCATAGGGCTAATGTCATCCAACGTTCCCCCTCCCACCACGCATCTAAATGTCATCCAAGCATCCCCCCTCCCCGACCATCCTAATATCGATGCCAAAGAAACTGACATTCCCCGATGGCTAATACTGATCCGACAAAGCATTCCCCTCGTTGTCCCCTCACCATGCTAATGTCATCCCAAAACAATTCCGCCTATTCAATATCATCCAATCATTCCCAGCTCTCCCGTCCACCACTCTTATATCATCCAACATTCCCGCTCTCCCCACCATCTAATGTATCCAACATTTCCCCTCAATCGCCCCCCCAATCTAAATATCATGCTGAAATTCCCCTCCCCCACGATCTAAAGTGGTCATCCAAACATTTCCAGGAGATCCCTCCCCCACCATCTAATATCATTTCCAACAGTTCACGACCCTGCCCCCAGCCATCTAATGTTCATCCAACATTCCCGCCCTCCCCACCATCTAACTATCATCCAAACATTCCCACTGGGTCCCTCCTCCCACGCATCTAGATGTCAATTCCAACATTTCCCACCCGTACCCCCACCAATTCTAATATCGATCCAACCATTCCCAATCCGCTCACCTCATACTATCATCCAAACATTCCCCCCTACCCCCACCAATCTAATTGTCATCCACCTTCCGCTCCTCCCCCACCATCTAATATCGCATCCCAACATTCCCCGCCGCTCCCCGCAACCATCTAATATCTATCTCCAACATTCCCCCCGCTCCCCCACCATCTAGAATGTCATCCAACATTCACCCCCCTGCCCCACGCAATCTAATATCACCAACAGTTTCCCCCTCCCGCACCTCTAAATGCTCATCCAAACGGTTCCCGCTCTGGTCGCCCCACGCATCTAATGTCATGCCATACTTCCCCCCTCCCCACCATCTAATGTCTCCAACATTCCGGCCCCTCCCATCACCATCTAAAATGTCATCACAACATTCCCCCCCTCACCCCATGCACTAATGACATCCAACATTCCCCCCAGTCCACCACCATCTAATATCAATACGAACATTCCCCCTCTCCCACCATCTAATATATCCACATTCCCCCCTTACCCAATCACAATCCTCCACTCTATATCAATCCAACATTCCCCTCCCCCACCATCTAATATCATCAACATTCCCCCTCCCCCACCATCTATGTCTCACAACATTGCCCCTCTCCCCACTTAATATCATCAAATTCCGCCTCTCTCCCACCACTTTTAGTCCACTTCCCCATTTATGTCATCCTAACATTCCCCTCTCCCCCCACTCATCTAATGTCATCCAACGTTCCGCTCATCTGCCCACATCTAATCGTCATCCCAACATTTCAGCCTCCTCCCACCCATATAATATATCCAACGTTCCCGCCTCCCCCACATTCTAATATCTCCAACTTCCCCTCCCCACCATCTAATATGATCAACGTTCCTCTCTACTCTCACATCTAATGTCAATCAACGTTTCCCCTCCCCAACCTATCTAATATCATCCAACGTTGCCGCTCTCCCTCCACATCTAGCATGTCATGCCCTAACGTTCCGCCCCTCTCCCAACGATCTAAATACATCCACATGTCCTCCCTTCTCCCCCAATTTTAGCCACTACATTCATATTCCCTCTCGCCCAACCCATCTTAATATTCCAAGTCTTCCATTTTACGCCGTCCCAACTAATGATCCAATTCCCTCCCATGCACATTCCACCTCCCAACCTCTAATATCATCCAATCCATTCCCTCTCGCCCAAATCTAATATCTCCACGTTCCCCTTCTCCAGCAAAGATTCTATTCTCAACATTCCCCTCTCGCCCGGCCACCATCTAATTACGATCACAACGTTCCCCTCTCCCCCCACCCAGTCCGCCCCCATCATTAATGTCATCCAACATTCCCTCTCGCTCACCATTAATACCATCAACATTCGCCTCTCCCCCACTATCTAAACTCATATCCCAACGTCCCTATCCCCAATCTAATAGCATCACAAATTCCCCTCTCTCCCGTCACATCTAATTACCAGAAACATTCCCCTCTCCCCAACATCTTATATCATCCAACATATCCCCTCTTCCCCGACCATCTAATATCATCCAACATTTCCCTCTCCCCCAATCTAATATACCATCCACATTCCCCTGCCCCCATATTCTAATATCATCCAACATGTCCCTCTCCCCACACCTATCTAAATACCTAACATCCCTCCCCGTCCCCACCATCTAATCTCATCACATTCTCCCTCGCCGCTACCATCTTAATACATCCAAACATTCCCGCCATCCCGCACATTAATGTATCCAAACATTCTCTCCCCCCGACCACTCTAATATCCATCGAAATTCGCCCCTTCTCACCAATCTAATATCATCCAACATTCCCCTCTCCCCCCACCATTATAATCATCACTAACAATTCCCCTCCCCACCATCTAAATACCATACACAATTGCCCCCCCCCTCACCATCTATGCCATCAAACATTCCCCTCTCTACCCACCATGCTTAATATCATGCCAACATTCCCTCTCCTCCACGATCTATACATCCAATATTCCCCCCTCCGCGCCACCATCTTAATTCTACATCCAACGTTCCCCCACTCTCCCCCCACCATTCTAATTACATCCAAATTTCCCTCTCCCCACATCTAATACAATCCAACAGTTCCCTCTCCCCACGCATCTAATATCATCCGAACATTCCCACTCTCCCCCAGCCATCTAATTGCAATGCCAACGTTCCCTCTCTCCCACTCATTCTAATATCATCCAAGCGATTCCCTCTCCCCCAACCATCTTAATACCATCTCAACGTTTGATTCCCCTCTCCCCCCATAATAGCCATCTAACTTCTCCAATCTGAAACGATCCACCCCTCTCTCCACGATCATAATATCATCCATGTCCCTCGCCATCCCCCACAATTGTAAACATGATTTCCGCCTATTCTGCAACATTCCCCCTCTCCCCACCATCTAATTTCAATCCAATATTCCCCCCTCCCCACCATTCTAATACTCATCCAAATTCCTCCCCTCCACCATCATCTAAATATCATCCAACATTCCCCTCCCCGACAATTTAATATCATAACATTCCCTCTCCCCCACATCTAATAATCATCCAACGTTCCCCTCTCCCACCACCATCTAATATCATCCAACATTCCCCTCTCCCCCCACCATCTAATATCATCCAACATTCCCACTCTCCCCCCATCTAATACCATCCAACATTCCCTCTCCCCACCATCTAATACATCCAACATTCCCTCTCCCCCACCAATCTAATATCATCCAAACATTCCCCTCTCCGCCACCATCTAATGTGCATCCAAATTCCCACCTCTCCCCACCATCTAAATGTACTCATCCACATTCCCTCTCCCTCCAACTCTAATACCATCCAACATTCCCCCTCTCGCCACCATTCGTAATACCATCCAAACACATTCCCCTCTCCCCCACCATCTAATATCATCCAACATTCCCCTTCCCCCACCATCTAATACCATCCAACATTCCCCTCCCCCCCCACCATCTAATACCATCCAACATTCCCCTCCCCCCCAACCATCTAATATCATCCAACATTCCCCTCTCCCCCCACCATCTAATACCATCCAACATTCCCCTCTCCCCCACCATCTAATAATCATCAACTTTCCCCTCTCCCCCACCATCTAATTACATCCAAACATTCCCCTCTCCCCCACCATCTAATATCATCCAACATTCCCCTCTCCCCCACCATCTAATACCCATCCAACATTCCCCTCTCCCACCATCTATAGCCATCCAACATTCCTCCTCCTCCCCCACCATCTAATATCATCCAACATTCCCCTCTCCCCCACCATCACTAAATATCATCCAAACTTCCCTCTTCCCCCACATCTAATACCATTCCAACATTCCCTCTCCCCCCCCACCATCTAATATCATCCAACATTCCCCCTCATCCCCCACCATCTAATATCATCCAACATTCCCCCTCCCCCCACCATCTAATATCATCCAACATTCCCCTCTCCCCCACCATCTAATATCATCCAACATTCCCCTCTCCCCCACCATCTAATATCATCCAACATTCCCCTCTCCCCACCATCTAATGTCATCCAACATTCCCCCTCTCCCCCACCATCTAATACATCCACATTCCCCCTCTCCCCCACCATCTAATACATCAAACATTCCCCTCTCCCCGCCCACCATCTAATGTCATCCAACATTCGCCTCCTCCCCCCACGCATCTAATGACCATCCAACATTCCCCCTCGTCCCCCACCATCCTAATGTCATCCAACATTCCCCTCTCCCCCACCATCTAATATCATCCAACATTCCCCCCCCCACCATCTAATATCATCCAACATTCCCCCTCTCCCCCACCATCTAATATCATCCAACATTCCCCTCCCCCACCATCTAATATCCATCGCCAACATTCCCCCTCCCCCCACCCATCTAATATCATCCAACATTCCCCTCTCCCCCACCATCTAATATCATCCAACATTCCCCTCTCCCCCACCATCTAATGTCATCCAACATTCCCCTCTCCCCCACGCATTAATATCCAATCACCAACATTCCCACTCTCCACCCCCACCATCTAAATATGCATCCACATATTCCCTCCCTCCCCCAACCATCTAATACTCATCCAACGTTCCCCCTCTCCCCCCACCAATCTAATATCATCCAACCTTCCCTCTCTCCCCACCATCTAATACCGAATCCAAACATTTTCCCCTCCCCCAACCATCTTAATACATCCAACGTTCCCCTCTCCCCCCACCATAAAATTTCAACGATCCTTCACATCGAATCTATCACATTTCCCTCGTCCCTCCCCATTTTAATTATCTCAACATTCCCCTCTCCGCCCACCATCTAAAATGTCATTCCAACGTTCCCCTCCCCCACCATCATATCATCCAACATTGTCTCACTCTCTCCCACATCTAATATCATCCCAACCCCTCCATATAATCTACTTCCCCTCTCCCCCACCATCTAAATATCATACAAACGTTCCCCTCTCCCGCCCACCATCTATGTCATGCCAACATTCCTCTGCCCCCCACCATCTAATACCATCCAACCATTCCCCTCTCCCGTTACCCCGATCTAATATCATCCAACGTTCCCTCTCCCCCCACCTCTAATACCATCCAATCCCTCCCCATCTAAATCATCCAACATTCCCCCTCTCCCCCACCATCTATCATCCTGCAACATTCCCCTCTCCCCACATCTAATATCATCCAACGATTCCCCTCCCCCACCAATCTAATACCAATTCCAACATTCCCCTCCCCCCCCACCATCTAATACCATCCAACATTCCCTCTCCCCCACCATCTAATATCATCCAACATATCCCCTCCTCCCCACCATCTAAATGTCATCCAACATTCCCCCCTCCCCACCATCTAAGTACATCCAACATTCCCCCCCCACCATATCTATGATATCATCCAACATCCCCCCTCACCACGCATCTAATATCATTCCAACATTGGCCTCCTCCTCCATCCATCTTAAAATCATTCCAACATTCCCTCCCCCACCATCTAATACATCCCAACATCCCTCCCCCCACCAATCTAATATCATCCACGTTTCCCTCATCCCAGCCATGCCTAATACCACCAACATCCCGCCCTCCCCTTTCATCAAAAGCAGTCGCAACTTTCCCTCTCCCCCACCATCTAATACCATCGCAACATTCCCCTCTCTCCCCACATCAAATGTCTCATCCAACATTCCCACCTCCCCACCATCTAATGTACCTCCAACGATTCCGCCTCCCCCACGCATCTCATATCAATCGAACATTCCCCTCTCCCCCACCATCTAATATCACTACCAACGGTTCCCCCTCTCCCGCCACCATCTAATACCATCCAACATTCCCCCCTCTCCACCACCCATCTATATCATCCAACGATTCCCCTTTCTCCCCACCATCTAATGTCATCCAACATGTCCCCACTCCCCCACCATCTAAAATACCATCCAACTATCCCCCTCCTCCCCCCTGTATAACATTGATACATACCTTAAATCATCCAACGTTTCCCCTCATCCGACCCCGTCTAATACATCAATGTACCACACACACATACCCCTCTCCCACCAATCTAAAATTCATCCAACATTCCCTCTCTCCCCCCACCATCTAATACTCATCCAACATTCCCCCCTCCCCCACCATCTGAAATATCATCCACATTCCCCTCCCCTCCATCCAATCTAAATATCATTTCCAATCGTTCCCCTCTCCCACCAATTTAAAATTACGTCTAACATTCCCCTCGCCCCATCATCTAATATCACAACCTTCCCTCTCCCCCCGAACCATCTAATGTCCATCCAACATTCCCCTCTCCCCTCCACCAATTAATATCAATCAAACATTCCTCTCTCTCCCCCACCACTTCTATACATCCATACATTCCCTCTCCCCCCACCGCATCATAATACCATCCACATTCCCCTCTCCCCACCATGCTGAATATCATCCCATTCCCTCCGCACCATATATCTCACTCCTCTCCACCGCACCATCTAAATACACATCCAACATTCCCCTCTCCCACAAGGATGTCTAATACATCCCAACATTGCCGCCTCCCCCACAGTTACCATCTAATATCATCCAACATCCCCTCTCCCCCACCATCTACCAATCATTCCTTCAATCTAATTCATCCAACATTCCCCTCTCCCCCACCATTAATATCATCCAACAATTCCCATCCCCCCCCCACCATCCTGAATTATCATCACAACATATCCCCTCTCCCCCCACCATCCAATACCAATCCAAACATTCCCTCTTCCCCCCCCCACTTCTAATACCATCCAACATTCCGCTCTCCCCACCATCTAATATCATCCTACATTCCCCCTCTCCACATCTCCTCCACATCCTCCACTCTAATACATCCAACATATTCCCCTCCTCCCCCCCATCTAATACATCCAACAATTCCCCTCTCCCCACTATCATCAACTATTCCCATCTCCAATCTAATTCCATCCATTCCCCTCCCCCCACCATTCTAAATATATCCAACATTCCCCTCTCCCCACACATCTAATACATCCACATAACGTCCCCTCTCCCCCCACATCTAATATCTCGCATAACGTTCACCCTCTCCCCCACCCATCTAATACCATCCAACATTACCCCCTCCCCCACCATCTAATACCCTCCAGACATGTCCCCTCTCCCCGCCACCAATCTTAATATCATCCCAACATTCCCCCTCTCCCACATCTAATATCATTCCAACATTCCCCTCTCCGCCCACCCATCTAATACCATCCAACATTCCCCTCTCCCCCACCATCTAAATTATCATCAACATTACCCCCCTCCCCCCACCATCTAATATCATCACAACATTCCCCTCCCTCCCCAACCATCTAAATATCAGTCCAACATTCCCCCTCTCCCCCCACCCATCTAATATCATCCAACATTCCCCCCCCCCCCCACCATTCCAATGTCATCCAACATTCCCACTCACCCCCACCATCTAATGTCATCCAACATTCCCCCCGCTCCCCAAACCATCTAAATGTCATCCAACATTCCTCCCCCCCCCCATCATCTAATATCATCCAACATTCCCCTCTCCCCCACCATCAAATAACCATCCAAAATTCCCCCTCCCCCACGCAATCTAATACCATCCAACATTCCCACTCTCCCCCCACCATCTAATACCATACCACATTCCCCTCTCCCCACCATCTAATATCATCCAACATTCCCCCCTCCCCCACCATCTAATATCATCCAACATTCCCCTCTCCCCCACCATCTAATATCATCCAACATTCCCCTCTCCCCCTCACCATCTTAATACCATCCAACATTCCCTCTCCCCCACCATCTAATACCATCCAACATCCCACCTCCCCACCATCTAATAATCCAACATTCCCCTCTCCCCCACCATCTAAATCACCCAACATTCACCCTCTCCCACCCATCTAATATCATCCAACATTCCCCCCTCCCCCCACCATCTAATATCATCCAACATTCCCCTCTCCCCCACCATCTAATACCAATCGCAAACATTCCCTCTCCCCCACCAATCTAATACATCCAACATTCCCCTCTCCCCCACCATCTAATATGATCCAACATTCCCTCTCCCCCCAATTATATCATCCAACATTCCCTCTCCCCCACCATTCTATGTCAATCCCAACATTCCCCCTCTCCGCCACCATCTAATTCAATCCAACATTCCCCCTCCCCCCACCAATCTAATTCCATCCAACATTCCCCTCTCCCCCACCATCTAATTCATCCAACATTCCCTCTCCCCCCAACCATCTAATACCATCCAACATTCCCTCCCCCCACCACTACTCCCCCTCCCCCACCATCTAATACCATCAACGTACCCCTCTCCCCCCACCATCTAATACCATCCAACATTCCCCTCTCCCCACCATCTAATTTCAAACCATATTCCCCTCCCTCCCCACCAATTCTAATTATCATCCAACATTCCCCTCTTCCCCCACCATCTAATATCAATCCACACATTTCCCTCTCCCCCCACCATCTAATATCATCCAAATTCCCCTCTCCCCCCACCAGTCTAATACCATCCAACATTTCCCCCTCCCCCACCATCTAATACCATCCAACATTCCCCTCTCCCCCACCATCTAATACCATCCAACATTCCCCTCTCCCCCCACCATCTAAAATACATCCAACATTCCCTCTCCCCCCACCATTCTAATACCATCCAACATCCCCCCCTCCCCCCACCATCTAATACCATCCAACATTCCCCTCTCCCCCCACCATCTAATACCATCCAACATTCCCCTCTCCCCCACCATCTAATACCATCCAACATTCCCCTCCCCCCACCAATCCTAATATCATCCAAACAGTTCCCCTCCCCCACCATCTAATATCCATCCAACATTCCCTCTCCCCACCATCTAATACCATGCCTTACGTTCCCGCCCTCCCCACCAATCCTCATCTAATGTCATCAAGTGTTCCTCCTGCTCCCCCTCCACCAAGTTATATCAATACAACAATCCCCCTCTCCCTGCCACCTATTATCATCCAACATTTACTCTCAACTCCCGGATTCTTGGCCCCCTTTTAAAATCCATGCCCACCCATCCCCTCCCAACTAATTCTCTCCTTATTTCTTTATTCACTACATCTAGACATTTTCACCAGAGACCATATGAGGCCAACCTGAGTATTTCTCCAACGTCTGCTTCTATATGTTTCTTAAAACTACTGTTTTAGGGTTCAAGTTTTTTTTTCTGTTTTATCCCTATTGATTTAACTGTATATGAGGTCCTTTGTCTAGAAAAATACTTACAGGTACTTTATCTAAGCTATTGCCACATGACTGAAAGCAGGTCCTTGAGGTTGAAGTGTTAATGACAAAAGACAAGGTTATTCAGGTGAATAAACTAAAATCCATAAGGTACAGTATCATATAGCATCCTGTTAATTGTATCTAGGCTATTTAAAAGGGGCTAAGATTACAGCAAATTGAATACAATGACCTTGAATACATAATTTCTATCCGTTCATTTTGATGCCATCATAATTTTGATGTTACAATTGTTCCACCAGTGATCACCAAAAACTGCTGTTCAAGTGGCAGTTCCGTCCTTGACGATAACAAATCATTTATTCATTACAGATGCAGAATCTCAAGAGATTTTCTTATAAAATATATTTAAGAATTGAACTGCATTCAGTTCAAGCCTTTAATGAGCAAAAACAACTTGAAATTAATATCACCATATGTATATGATCATGGTGCTTGTATCGATTGTAATATTTTCATTTCAGTAATATACATTACCATAACTTTAGTATGCAAATATGCTACCTACACCCATTTTTGTGACCCCAACAAACATAAGATTTGAGAATCCTGTCTCTCTACCATACCGTATTTGCAATGTACACTGAAAGTTAACTAGAAACAAAGTCTATAATATACATATCTACCAGTTAGTGTATCTGCAATCACACCACCAAAGTTATAATTAAGTAGTATCTGTACAAGTTATCTCCCTTTGTTATATAACCTATAATTAACCAGGATGTACAGATGTATGTCACCTACTGAAGGTTTCCATGCCAACAATACCTACAACCAAACTAAAACTTATCAATATCTCAGCCGATACCACCAAGGTCAACATGCCTTATCTAATAACACCCCTTAAAGGGTAATTATTACCAAGATCTTTGCCAGGAAAATAGCTTTTATTAAACATAGAGCAGACATAAAATTGGAAGGACTTTGTGAAGGAAGGTCAAGTTCAATTAAGGGACAGATTATATGATATAGTTGATAAGGTTACAGTTGAGAATTTTATTACACCAAACAAGTCCGCTTTTCTGTCTATGTATACAAAATCATATGTTCCATCCATGCTCTTTGCATCTGTGTGTTCTATCAAAGTCTATATACTGTACACACAAAAGGTCCCAGAGGACTGCCTGCTTCAGAAATTGCACACAACACAAGCATCACTTGCCTTTGACTTCACTACAGGCAATCTTTGAATTGCAGAAATTGTTACTGGACAGGAAAACCATGTTAACATACAATAATTGTGCCGATAGATAAATAAAAAATATGTTATAGTACATTTGTCTCAGATTCAGCAGTGTAATTACCGATAGATTGATGGTAGATCAACAAATTTACTACTGACTGCTTGGTGGTACATCATCAGTGTTACTACTGACTGATTGGTGGTGCATCATC
>SAYR01001522.1:573809-594515 GCA_004382745.1 Argopecten irradians irradians | reverse complement strand
ACAAAACATACCTGAACCTGATATAAAACATACCTATTACTGATACAAAACATACCTGTACCTGATATAAAACATACCTATTACTGATACAAAACAAACCAAAAACTGATACAAAACATACCTATTACTGATACAAAACATACCTGTTACTGATACAAAACATACCTATTATTGATACAAAACACACCTTTTACTGATACAAAACATACATGTTACTGATACAAAACATACCTGTTACTGATACAAAACATACCTATTACTGATACAAACATACTTATTACTGATACAAAACATACATGTTACTGATACAAAACATACCTGTTACTGATACAAAGCATACCTATTACTGATACAAAACATACCTATTACTGATACAAAACATACCTGTTACTGATACAAAACATTCCTATTACTGATACAAAACATACCTATTACTGATACAAAACATACATATTACTGATACAAAACATACCTATTACTGATACAAAACATACCTATTACTGATACAAAACATACCTATTACCGATACAATACATACCTATTACTGATACAAAACATACCTGTACCTGATACAAAACATACATATTACTGATACAAAACATACCTATTACTGATACAAAACATACCTGTACCTGATACAAAACATACCTATAACTGATACAAAACATACTTATTACTGATAAAAAACATACATATTTCTTTTACAAAACATACCTGTTACTGATACAAAACAAACCAATAACTGATACAAAACATACCTATTACTGTTACAAATAATACCTATTACTGATATAAAACATACCTATTACTGATACAAAACATGCCTATTACTGATACAAAACATACTTATTACTGATACAAAACATACCTGTTATTGATACAAAACATATCTGTCACTGATATAAAACATACCTGTTACTGATACAAAACTTACCTATTACTGATACAAAACATACCTATTACTGATACAAAACATACCTATTAATGATACTAAAACATACCTATCACTGATACAAAACATACCTGTTACTGATACAAAACATACCTGTTACTGATACAAAACATACCTGTTACTGATTACAATAACATACCTGTTACTGATCAAAAATACATGTTACTGATACAAAACATACATGTTATGAATAAAACATATATATCACTGATACAAAACATATCTGTTTATGATACTGATAAAACATACCTATTACTTGGATACAAAAACATACCTGTTACTGATACAAACAATACATGTTACTGATATAAAAACATATCTACTCACTGATACAAAAACATATCTGTTACTGTTATACAAAACATACCTGTTACTACTGATACAAAACTTACCTATTAACGTGATACAAAACATACCTGTTACTAGATCAAAACATACCTATTACTGAATATAAAACATCTATTACTAATACAAAACATACTGTTACTGATACAAACATACCTTACTACTGATACAAAACATGTCTATTACTGATACAAAACATAATTTACTGATTATAAAACATTACCTATTTACTGATCAAAACAGTACATGTTACTGATTACAAAACATACCTATTGACTGATACAAAAACATACATATTACTGATACAAAAAATACCTATTACTGATACAAAACATACGCTATTACTGATACAAAAACATCTATTACTGATGCAAACATGACAATTATGATACAAAACATACCTATTACTTGATACAAAACATAATCTGTCACTGATACAAAAACATTATACTTCAAATCCTGTTACTATACAAAACATACCTATTACTGATACAAAACATACCTTATTACTGATATAAACATAAACCTATTACTATACAAAACATACCTGTTACTGATACAAAACCATACCTATTAACTGATACAAAACATACGCATTACTTGATAAACAAACATATCTATTACTGATACAAAACAGGACTACTATATCTGATAACAAAAACATACCTATTAACTGATACAAAACATACCTTATTACTGATACAAACATACCTGTTACTTGATACAAAACAATACCTATTACTGATATAAAACATAAATATCACTGATACAAAACATACCTTTTATTGATACAAAAACATGACATATTACTGCATATAAAAACATACTATTACGATACAATATCCTCATTACTGATAAAAAGCATGCCTATTACTGACCAACAACTGACTATACCCAAAACATACCTATTACTGATACAAACATACCTATTACTGATACAAACATACCTATTACTGATACAAAACAACCATCGATCAAAACTTATTAAACTGAATAGACAAAACATACCTATTCACTGATACAAAACATACCTATTACTGATACAAAACACATACCGTATTACTGCATACAAAACATACCTATTTAGCTGATAATAAAGGCATAACCTGATTAACTGATATAAAACATACGATACTGACAATATATCACTGACACAAAACATACCCTTGTTACTGCATACAAAACATACCTAATTACGCATACCAAAGATATACTGTTACTGGATACAAAACATACCTATCACTGATTACAAAAAATTACCCTATCATCGTACAAAACATAACCTGTTATTGATACAAAACATACCTGCTTACTGATACAAAAACATTAGCCTATTACTTGATACAAAAACCTACGATAACACCTATTACTGATACCAAAACATACCTATTACTGATACAAAACATACCTATTACTGATACAAAACATGTACCTATTACTGATACAAAACATACTTTACGAATACAAATTCTAACGGTATAACAAACATTACTGTTACTGATACAAAACATACTTTAGCTGATACCAAAACATACCTATATTCTGATACAAAACATACCTATTACTGATACAACCTATAACAACTATAAACAACTATAACAATACATACTGTTTACTGATACAAAACATTACCTGTTACTGATACAAAACATATACCTTTACTTATACATAAACAATAAACATACTTTCACTGATACAAAACATACCTATTACTAACAGCATACATATACAACATACCTGTTACTGATACATAATACTATATGACAAACTTCCTATTACTGATACAAAACATACCTATTACGATACAAAACATACCTACTACTGATAACAAAACATACCTATCCTGATACAAAAACATACCTATAACTGATACAAAACATACCTTATACTGATACATCATAACTTTTACAAAATATAACCTATTACTGATACAAAAACATACTCATTACTGATACAAACATCCTATTACTGATACAAAACATACATATTAACTGATACAAAATAATCTCCCGATACCCATAGATATACTGATACAAAACATCCTATTCCTGATACAAAACTTACTATAACCTGATACAAAACATACATATTACCTGGATACAAAAACATACCCTATCACTTGATATAAAAACATACCTGTTAACTATACAAAACATACATACTGCACATAACCGATACTGATAAAAACTTACCTATTACTGATACAAAAACATACCTGTACCTGCATGCAAAACATACCTATCACTGATACAAAACATACCTATGTTTACTGATACAAAAAACATATTACTACTACAAATAACTATACTGATACAAAACATACCTATTACTGATACAGAAACATACTATTTCACTGATATAGAACATACCTATTACTGATACAAAACATACCTATTACTGATGCTAAACATACTATAACTGGAACAAAATACCTATAACTGAATATAAAACATACATATTACTGATTACAAAACATACCTATTAACAAATACCATCATGACACAAAACATACCTATCACTGAATAACAACATATCATATCTTCTCAAAATACTGTTACTGCATACAAAACATACTATTACGATACAAAACAAATAGATACACTTACTGTACTATACAAACATACATATTACTGAATACAAACATACTTATATACAATCCGAATACCGATAAAACATACCTATTTACTGACACAAAACATACCTATGTACCTGGATAAAACATTACCTATTACTGATACAAAACAACATGCAACAACTACCTATACTGATATAAACATACCTATTACTTGATAACAAAACATACCTATTATTGATACAAAAACACACCTATTACTGATCAAAACAATACCATGTTACTGATACAAAACATACCTGTTACTGGCAACCAAAAACATACCTATTACTGCATAAAACAACATAGCTATTACTGATACAAAACATACAATTCTGGTAAAAAATATTATTCTTGATACAAAACCTTACAATTATGATAAAAACATACCTATTACTGATACAAAACATACTATTACTGGATACAAAAACATACCTGATTACTGGATACAAACATCCTATTCTGTACATACCTATTAGATACAAAACATACAATATACTGGATACAAAACATACCTATTAACTGATGACAAAACATACATATTAACTGATACAAAACATACCTATTACGATTAAAAACTGATACAAAAAATACTGTACCTGATAATACCATTCTGATACAAATAAACCAATTACTGATACAAAAACAATACCTATACCTGATACAAAGACATACCTACTAACTAGATACAAACCACCTATTATACACATTATTTACTGATAAAAAAACATAACATGTTTTACTTTTACAAAACCATACCAATTACTGATAACAAGAACAAACATTACTGATACAAAACATGTCTATTACTGTTACAAATACATACCTATTACTGATAATAAATACTACTCATTTAACTGATTACAAAACATACCTGTTATGTATGTACAAAACATACTTTTATTACTGATATAAAAAACAAACATGTTACTGATACCAAAACATACCTATTAGTGATATAAACATACCTGTTACTGATGCAAAACATTACTTTAACTGATACAAAAATATCCATTACTGATACAATATACATACCTTACTGGACACAAAACATAGCTATTACTGATACAAAACTTACTGTTACTGATACAAAACATACCTGTTACCTGATACAAAATATACCTATTACTGATTACAAAACATACTGTTTACTGATACAAAACATACCTATAGCTGATTACACAATACTTGATACAAACAAAGTCAAATTACCAACATTAAAATACTGATACAAACATACGCTTTACTGATACAAAACATACCTATCTCTGATACAAAACATATCCTATACTGATACAAACAATCATTCTGATAAACCTATTACTGATACAAAACATACATGTTACCTGATACAAAACATACATGCTTACTGATATAAACATATCTATCACTGATACAAAAACATACTTATCTGATACAAAACTACCTGTTTATCTGAAACAAAACTTACCTATTACTGATACAAAAAACTTACTGAACACCATTGTTACTGATACAACCAATACCCTATTACTGATAAAATATACTATTACTGAAACAAAACATACCTGTTACTGATACAACAAACCTGATTACAGTACAAATAGATACAACACATGTCTATTACTTGATCAACAAATACCGATACTACCTATACTGATCATACTTGATACCAAAACATACCTGTTACTGATCACAAAACTTACATATTACTTGATACATAAAACTTACCTATTACTGATACAAAACATATCCTAATTACTGATATCAAAACAAACCCATTACTGATACAAAACATACATATGTTAACTATGCAAAACATACCTTACTGAAACAAAAACTACACTGTTACTGATCAAAACATACCTGTTACTGATAACAACTTACCTATTACTGATACAAAAAATACTCTACTGTATACATCTATGATACAAAACACCTGTTCTATCAACTACTAGATACAAAACAAACCAATTACTGATACAAAACGATATCTGGATCAATATATATAACTGATACAAAACATACCTATTAGTGACCAAATTATACGATACAACACATACCTATTACTGATTACCCAAAATACATGAAACAATACTAAGTTACCTGATACAAAACAACGCTATTACTGATATAAAACATACCTATCACTGATACAAAACATACTGTTACCTGATACAAACATTTTTGGGTTCTAATTAACTAACAATACTTACTTGATAAAAGCAGTAACTAACAAATACTATTTAACTGATGACCAAAACTACCAATTATAACAGATACAAAACAACCTATTACTGATACAAAACAGTCAACTGCATAGTTACTGATTACAACGTTTCCAAACAATTACCATGATACCAATACACATTAGATGTACTGATACAAAAACATCTCATTTACTGATACAAAAATACCTATTACTGATACATAAATACATAAAAAAATACCTATCAACTGATACAAAACATTACCTACTTACTATAAAAACATACCTATTACTGCATTACAAACTAACATACACTGTTACTGATACAAAAACTAACTATTACTGATACAAAACATACCTATTACTGATACAAAACATACCTTTTACTGATAAAAAACATTACCTGTTTATCTGATACAATACCATATTACTTATACAAAATATACCTATTACTGATACAAAACATACCTGATTACTGATACAAAACATACTGTTTACTGATACAAAACAATACCTATTTACTGTATACAAAACATACCTATTACTGATACAAAACAAACTATATACTGAACAAAACAAATACCTTGTAACTGATACAAAAATCATACCTGTAACTGATACAACAGTATAGATACAAATATACCTGTTACTGATACAAAACATTACCTATTATGCATACAAAACTTATCCTATCACTGATATTAAATCATACCTAATTACTGATAACAAAACATAACCTGTTACTGATACAAAACAACATTACTGCACACTTAGCTTTACTGATACAAAACTACCTGATTACTGATACAAAAAATACCTATACTGATAACAAAACATACCTGTTACTGGGATGACAAAACATACCTGTTACTGATACAAAACTTACTGCCGCCTTTACTGACACTAAAGCCTGGATACTTGACTGATACAAACAACCATATTACTGATACCAAACCATACCTCTACGAAAAATTATTCTCGATGCAAAACATACCTGTACCTGATACAAAAACAATACCTAAACTGAAACAACTTATCCGATAAACAAAACTTACAAATACCTGTTACTGATACAAACAAACCAATAACTGATACAAAACATACTAATACTGATACAAAACATTTATCATCAACTACCCTATATCAAATATAACTGATACAAACATACCTATTACTGATAACACCAACTGATACAAATACCTATAACTGATACAAAAATACATACTTACTGATACAAAACAAACCAATTCAACTGATACAAAATCATACCTGTTATGATTACAAAAACATTTATACTGTAACCACAAAACTACTATTACTGATTACAAAACATACCTGTTTAACTTGAATACAAAAACATAACTATTACTGATACAAAACATACCTGTTACTGCTACACCTCATACTACACAAAACATACCTATTACTGTAAAATATTCTATATGATACCATGGCACCACCTAATGATAAAAGCCTACTATACGAAAAATCTTGATACAAAACATACCCTATACTGACACATACTACGATACACATTTTGGAGCGCAATTACGGATCAAGATACTTTATCCTGATACAAAACATACCTATTACTATACACAAAACCATAACCTGTTTACTGATACAAAACATACTATTACTGATACAAAACAAACCTATTACTGATAACCAAAACATACTATCTGATCACTCATTACTTGATACAAAATCATTACTATAATTACCTTACTGATACAAAACATACCTATTACTGATACAAAATATACCTATTACTGAAAATACGACACAATACATACCTATTACTGATACAAAACATACCTATTACTGATTAAAAAACATACCTATTACTGATACAAAACATACCTATTACTGATACAAAACATATCTATTACTGATACAAAAAAAACCAGCTATTACTGGACAAAAACATGCACTATTACTGATATCAAAAATACCTATTACTTGTACAAAAACATACCTATTACTGCATACAAAACATCCAATTCTGATACAAAAACATACCTATTTACTGATACAAAACATACCTATTACTGATTAAAAACATACCATATTACTGGATCAAAACATACCTATTACTGATACAAAACTACCTATTACTTGATTACAAAATACCTTACTGACACTATATACTGATACAAAACATACCTATTACTGGTACCAAACAAAAATATCTCACTACCTATTACTGATACAAAATATACCTATTACTGATACAAAACAACCTACTGGAACAATACATATATAGCTGACTAAGCAATACACTCAACAACACTTATTACTTACAAGACCACTATAGATCTAAAACTGGTTACTGAAAAATTAATGAGAACTGATACCAATACAGTACCTATTACTGATACAAAAATACTCTAATTTACTGATACATAACATACCTATTACTGATTACAAAAATTCGTATGATCACTACTTTACTGAAAATACTTATTACTATAAAAAACAACATGACTATACAACTCCTAGTGATAAACATACGTACTGATGAAACATACTTGATATGATACGATGAAAGGTTTATCCCTATTACGCAACCAATACTAGTATTACTGGATACAAAATCATTACCTATTTACTGATACAAAACATACCTATTACTTGATAAAAAATATACCTATTACTGGATGACAAAATAACCTATTAGAAAAATCCTCTTAGAACAAACATAAATTACTGATACACTACTTACTGAACAACAATATATATACACGGATATATATTATCTGAATACAAAATCATGACGCTATTACTGATACAAAACATAAATTTATGAACAAAAGTTATTATTATTATAAGTCATAGCATATGAATATATAATATACTATAAATAATTTTAAAATTTATATGATTACTGATAAAAACATAAATGAAGTTATTTGTCTTTGAATTAAATACTGTACAAATAATTAGTCTTAAATATCAGTATATTCGAACTCTTTTATAATAGATACTACCAATTGACTGATAAATCCTACTATTGTACTGAACAGAGTCAATGTACTGATTGTAAATAATCCTTGTTGATTATCTTTTACTAATGGAATCTATCTGATACTAAAACAACTATTACCAACAAAACATCGCGTGTTACTGAACAAATCTAATATCCTATTACTGATACAATCAACTTATTCCTATTACTGATACAAAACAACCTATAGCAACATTGTTACCTGATACAAACAACACTTGTCATACTGATACATATAATGCGCGTATTACTGAAGCAAAACATACCTGTTACTGATACAAAACAAAGTTTACAGATTACTGATGCAATCAACATATACTGAGTACACATTCTTGTACTAACAGAATTCGATACCTGTTACTGATAGCAAGAAACATATCTATTACTGATACAAAATACTTACACATGACAACTACCTATTTACTGAAATACATATTTACTGTCAACATACCTATTACTGATACAAAACTGACCTTATGCGAAACCATTGATTACAAAACATACCTACTACTGAGCCAGAAACATACCTGTTTACTGATACAATAACTTACCTATTACTGATATAAAACATAAATGTTACGATACAAAACTTACCTTATTACTGATACAAAACATACCTAATTACTGATACAAAACATATCTATTGAACACTTACTGATACAAAAACGTACATATTTTGATACAAAACATACCTTTATTACTGATACAAAAGCATACCTTGTATTACTGAACAATACATACGACGATGCAGTATCATACTGATAACTAAAAACTTACCTTTCACCGTAAAACTCCTTTCTGATACTAAACTTGACCTATTACTGATATAAAGCATATCCTGAATACTGATACAAAAACATACTATTTACTGATAGATCCTTCAACAAAAACAAAACCATTACTTGATACAAAACATACCTATTAACTGATACAAAAACAAACGGATTCTCGACAACATCGATATTACTGAAAACAAGATATTAGCTGTATACAAAACTATACCTTAATCTGTAAAAATTACATAAAACATACCTATTACTGATTACAAAAAGCATACCTCATATTGATACAAACATAGCTATTTACTGATACTAAAACATTCACAACCATACCATTACTTGGATATAAAAACATAGCCTATTACTGCTACAAATCATACTATTACTGATCAAAAACAGTACCTGATTACTTGATACAAAACGCTCGATTGTATACTTGATCAAATACTCTAAGATACAAAACATACCTATTATTGATACAAAACATGCAACCTATTACTGATAGCTCAAAATCATACAATTTACGTTGGAGGATGTACAAAAAAACAAACCTGTTTAAATCCTCTTTACGATACAAACATATCTCATTACTGATAGCAAAAACATCACATTTACTGATACAACAACATCCTTTACTGATACAAAACATATGTACCTATATAAAACTCTTATGATAAAAACATACCCTTATACGTGATACAAAGACAAATACTTTACGTGATACAGAGAAATACATATTACTCGATAACGACCTTCCTATGAAAAACATACTCTGTCACCCTCTGAACTATAAACAAATATTGGATCAAACATGCCTGTTTACTGATACAAAATATAACCTTATTACTGATACAAAACTAACAAACTGGGCAGTATACAAAACTTACCTATTACTGATACAAAACATACCTGTTACTGGGGGATCAAACATAACCTATTATGATAGCAAAATACATTATACTGATATACAATAAATACTTATTACTGATACAAAACATACGCTTGAACCTGATAGTAAAGACATACCTATTCTGAATACAAACATACCTGTAACCTGATATAAAAACATCCTATTACTGATACAGAAACAAACGCAAAAACTGATTACAAAACATACCTATTACTGATACAAACATACCTGTTACTGATACAAAAGATACGCTATTACTGATACAAAAGCATACCTATTCTGGATATAAAACATTACTTATTACTGATACAAAACATACCTATTAATGATAAAAAACATACCTATCACTGATACAAAACATACCTGTTACTGATACAAAACATAGATATTACTGATACAAAACATACCTATTACTGATACAAAACATACTTGTACCTGACACAAAACATACTTATTACTGATACAAAACATACCTATTACTGATACAAAACATACCTGTTACTGATACAAAACATACTTATTACTGATACAAAACATACATATTACTGATACAAAACATACATATTACTGATACAAAACATACCTGTAATGGGGCCGCGGTGGCCGAGTGGTTAAGATGTCCCGACATATTACCACAAGCCCTCCACCTCTGGGATGCGGGTTCGAATCCCATGTGGGGCAGTTGTCAGGTACTGACCGCTGGCCGGTGGTTTTTCTCCGGGTACTCCGGCTTTCCTCCACCAACAAACCTGGCACGTCCTTACATGACCCTGGCTGTTAATAGGACGTAAAACTAAACAAACCAAACCAAACATACCTGTAACTGATACAAAATATACATATTACTGACACAAAACATACCTGTTACTGATACAAAACATACCTATTACTGACACAAAACATACCTGTTACTGATACAAAACATACCTATTACTGATACAAAACATACCTATTACTAATACAAAACATATCTATCACTGATAAAAAACATACCTATTACTGATACAAAACATACCTGTTACTGATGCAAAATATACATATTACTGATACAAAACATACCTATTACTGATACAAAACACACCTATTACTGATACAAAACATATCTATCACTGATACAAAACATACATATTACTGATACAAAACATATCTGTTACTGATACAAAACATACCTATTACTGATACAAAACATATCTATTACTGATACAAAACATACCTGTTACTGATACAAAGCATACCTATTACTGATACAAAACATACCTATTACTGATACAAAATATACCTATTACTGAGACAAAACACACCTGTTACTGATACAAAACATACCTATTACTGATACAAAACATACCTATTACTGATACAAAACATACCTATAACTGATACAAAACATACCTATTACTGATACAAAACATACCTATTACTGATACAAAACATAGCTATTACTGATACTAAAACATACCTATTACTGATACAAAACATACCTATTACTGATATAAAACATACCTATTACTGATACAAAACATACCTATTACTGATACAAAAAACAAACCAATTACTGATACAAAACATACCTATTACTGACACAAAACATACATATTACTGATACAAAACATACCTATTACTGATACAAAACATACCTATAACTGACACAAAACATACCTGATACTGATACAAAACATACCTATTAATGATACAAAACATACCTGTTACTGATACAAAACTTACCTATTATTGATACAAAACATACCTATTACTGATACAAAACATACCTATTATTGATACAAAACATACCTATTATTGATACAAAACATACCTGTTACTGATACAAAACATACCTATTACTGATACAAAACTTACCTATTACTGATACAAAACATACAACATACCTGTTACTGATACAAAACATACCTATTATTGATACAAAACATACCTGTTACTGATACAAAACACACCTATACTGATACAAAACATACCTGTTACTGATACAAAACATACCTATTACTGATACAAAACATACCTGTTACTGATACAAAACATACCTATTACTGATACAAGCATACCTATTACTGATACAAAACATACCTATTACTGATACAAAACATACCTGTTACTGATACAAAACATACCTATTACTGATACAAAACATACATATAACTGATACAAAACATACCTAATAATGATACAAAACATACATATATATCTGACGTTTGTATTTTTCTGTCAGATGATCAATCAATCGATCAGTTGAGATTCGGACCTTGTCACTTATAACAAAAGTCGGTCAAGTACCAATGCACCGTAATAACCTGGGTTTTTTTAAGTATAAATCTAGTTTTATCAACTTCTGCTTGTTTCAGAACCTCATAACTGTACGGGGACGTATGTCTGTTTTCCAACAAAGAAGCAATCAATTTACTTGGATCTGGAGAATACAGGTGTATCAGTTCTTCCGGTTCATGTTTTCAGTGGACTCTCTGTACTTACCGACCTCAAATTGTCTGAAAACGAAATTACAGTTCTTCCAACCAATGTATTCCGTGGTCTGTTTGAATTGACCAGTCTCAATATCAGACGGAATAGGATGGAAGCTCTCTCACCTGATCTTTTCAATGACCTATCCAATCTTAATTCACTGGATTTATACTACAACAATTTAAAAGTAATTCCAAAAGGTCTATTTAGTGTTACAACTAACCTTGTGCATCTCTCTTTGGTTAACAATAGAATATCACATCTTCCACCTGATCTTTTCACAGGACAGACAAAACTCAAGTGTCTTCTTTTGAGTAAAAACAACTTAAATATTCTTCATGAAAACTTGTTCGCGGGCCTGTTTGAACTCAATGAGCTTGATTTACGACGGAATCAGATATCAGTCATTCCGCCTAATCTGTTCAGTGGGCTCTCTAAACTCGACTTTCTTGATTTGTCTCAAAACAAGTTTACGGTGCTGCCTCGCAGTTTGTTTCAGGTTTTAATTAAACTGAAAACGTTCATGTTATCATCAAATAATATATCAGTTCTTCTGCCTAAAATTTTTAATGGACTCTCAGAACTTCTTCGTCTTGATTCGTCGCAAAACAATATTGCAGTTTTTCCTGACGGTTTGTTTCATGGTTTAATTACACTGGAAAGGCTCAATTTAACATTAAATAATATATCGGTTCTTGTGCCTAATATGTTTAAAGGACTCTTTGAACTTAATCGTCTTAGTTTGGCTGGAAACAACATTACGTTGCTTCCTGAGTGCTTGTTTAATAGTTCGGTTAATCTCGATTATCTGGATTTATCAAGGAATAAGATATCGATTCTTTCCTCTAAACTTATCAATTTGCAAAGACACACACTTATGGAGATTCCCCACGACTTTTTTCGAGGTTTATTTCGTTTAAAGGTTCTTTATTTAGATCACAACCGTATACAAGCTACCCCATCTAATCCATGCAAGGCAACCATTTTCACTACCCAACAGCGACTGGAACGTTCAAGCAGTAACACAACATCGTTGTTACCTACTAACATTTTCTTTGAAATGGATGTACGATACCTGGATTTGCCATACAACAAACTAACATATTTACCAAGTTTGCCGAGGAATCTACATAGTTTGAATATCATGGGGAATGAAATAGCAGTGAGAGAACACATGTATAAAGGTTTAATTAACATGCAATATGTAGACACTGATGTCCCCTTCATGTGTTGCGTTAGGCCGCCGTCGGTGGGAGAGGGAAATTGTGCAGCTACGCAACTGTCATTATACGAGTGTTATCAAAAGAAAGATGAATGTAAACCAAAGAATGATGTAATATCCTCATGTTTTGCTTTGATAAGTTCGACAGGATTGAGAGCTTGTCTTTGGATAATAGGAATTTGTGCTTTGCTCGGTAACCTGGCAGTCATATTCTACAGACTATTCGTCGACAGAGACAATATTACAAACAACTACTCGCTGTTCACACTGAATCTAGCCGTGTCCGACTTATTGATGGGTGTCTATTGATGATAGGAGTTGTGGATATGTACTATGATGGGGAGCATGCCTGGAATGGCCAGGATTGGAGACAAGGTGTATTATGTACGTTAGCAAGTACACTGTCCACTATATCGAGTCAGATGTCCACATTTCTTATTCTCATGGTCACACTAGACAGACTCGTCGTCATTATGTTTCCACTGTCCCGTCTTTCAAAGAGAAGCATCTGGTGAAACCAGGCTATGTTTATGTCATTGTTGTTATGGATCATTTCCGTTACACTTGCTATTGTCCCCGTTGTTGCCGTGCAGTCCTACTTTAAGGGTAAATTCTACTCACAATCAAGTGTTTCTCTATCACTTCCACTGATAGGAGACAAACAGCCCGGGACTGATTATTCTTTCGGACTCTTTGTCTGCCTCAATAGTTTTATATTCATTGTAGTTGCAGTTAGTCAAATGTGTATTTGCAAAAGTATGAGGAAGAGTGGTCGCCGCATCGCCTCTTCTCATCATCGCAAGAGAGAAACGGCGGTCGCAACGACATTGTTCTTTGTTGTGGCGACAGACTTCTGCTGCTGGTTCCCCATCGGTGTCATGGGTAGGTGTTGTCTACGTAATATAATATACATACATAATACAATATTACCCAGGGGCTACTGAAATAAAACGTTTTGTGATACGATATTTCCTCCATTCGTACTTTTCTCATATACAATGCAATGTTCAAAATTTTCGAGATATTTCAAACTTGAAACATTATGTAAGAGGGCATATCGAAATAACTCACCCGACTTCCCCGGATTGACCCATTTGATACATTTTAAAATACATAACTCGATTACCCCACCGGGTCATTATTTTACCAGGGTTCCACCACAAGGACCAAAATGGCAAAAATTGCACAAAAATGACATATCAAGCCATATGCGCAATATCAACTACATCTCCCGGCTTAAGAGTCATATTAGGTCCTTGTATAATATCCATATTTTTCTTTAAATTATTATTTTTTTTAAACTAAGATTATTACAAAAGCATTATAAATGGTGTTAAATAATTAGGAGGAAAAGAGTACTTGTATGTACACATATGACGCTTGTTATGACACTCTTTCATATGTTTTCAAGGGTGATTACCTGATTTCTACTTACGGCATTGACATCATACTTAAGGTATCATGTATGTGTTGACAAACGGTTATATTTTATTTTGGGTATCATTTCCCGCTGTGGAGTCAATATCCCGGATACTGTATATGCCTGGGTGATGGTGTTTGTCCTTCCGGTCAACGCCGCCATCAATCCTTTTCTGTATACTGGTACGGCTGTTTGGAGGAACAGAAAGGTAGATGTACCACCAACCCGTATTGTGCTAGTAATGTTAGTCGTAGCGTGAGCATGTTCGCTCTCTCTATTCCGTCTTGGAATATTACAGATTTAGCTCCCTTGCGGGCAAGTATCGATTGTTACGTCATTATCCTGTGAGCGCAGTTCACTTCGTTTTCTTCGAAACGTATGACGTCACGCTCGCAAAGAAATGACATCACACTCAATTCCTACCTGTAAGGGTATAAAACTCAGATAAATACAGAATATATCTTCGCAAAATATTCAGTACAAATATATGCATACTTTCCGATGCACAGTATAAAATCGAGTTTGAAAGCTAAGCGAAAACATCTTGTTATGCTAGTTGTAGCTTGGGCATATTGGCTAGCATCCTTGCAAATATATTCAGGGGTGAACAAATCGCAATATTTAAACATGGAGAACTTATTTATACTAGATGAACAGTATAAACGATACACGATGTGTAAAATTACACGAGAACACATTCAGGTGATACAATAGAGGCGATTCTGTATAATTGTTTAACTTGTCTTAGATAATATTTCCAGGTCATGAATTTAATTTCTATAAGTAATAATCTATCTTTACATTCTTTTCAATTTGTTTTGGCATTTAAGTTCGCGGAAAAATTAATAAGTTTCATAAACACACACACTCGTCGAAAGCAACACGGGTAACCGTTCTTAACACGCATGACAGGAAGTTAAGTATAATCAGCCAAGCAACTCTTTGGAGTCTGTGTAGGGACTAGGACCGCTTTGGTTTTATTTCTTGTTATTTTTATGTGTTCTACGAATGCAAATACGACAACATGGCAAACAGATAATTGTTACCTAGATCAAATAGATTTTGAATTCGTTTGATAATGTCCTGAAAAATGTAGAACTCATTTATCTGAAATCAGTAATTCATGCATTTTACAATATTTACATTAATTTCTTACATTAACATTTAATTCACCATTCATGTTTTTTATTTGAATTGAAATGAATAAATTGCGTATCTTTCAGAAATAGCAAATGACGTCTCTGATGCGATCGCAAGTTTGCGAAAACAGAAAACGACCGTCAGTTGAGAAATGATAACACACCACGTAATCTGGCAGCGTTGGGTTTGGAAAGTTGGACTGACACATGTTTCATGGGAAGGAGATATCCATGATCAGAAAGAGTGTAATCTTAAATATGATGAGGGCGTTATAAGTCTAAGAAGGGACGATAAGTAAAGCAAGTAAAGACTTATTTGTCGGATGAGGGCCCTGCAGGTAGGGCGTTAAAATTGTACCTGCTGCCCCTATTGCATGATCGTAAAAGGCGACTAAATTTAGGATCTTATCTTTTCTCTTCTTCCTAACTGTCTTTATCTTTCCTAATGCCTCCCTTGGCACCGCCTCACTTTTGGCCTTGAGTTGAGCGTTCGCCCCTGTGAGGAAGGCTCTGGGTTCTGTCCCCTGGCCGAGACACACCAAAGTCTATTAAAGTTGTAGTTTCTGCTCCTGCTTAGCGTTCAGCATACAGGGAGTGGGACGACTGGTTCGCCCGTTGTCAGTATAATGTGACCGGGTGGGGTGTGTTGCTTGGTGTCTTCGGCGGCATGCTTCAGTGATATAGCACTATAAAAAGGGCAACAGTTCCACTATACAAGAAGACACAACACGAACATACTGCAGTCTCCCAGTCCACTCACCTCGCACAACATACACGCAACTCACCTCTTACATGGGAGGCCGTCCTTACATGACCATAGCTGTTAATAGGACGTTAATAAATCAAACAAACAAACAAACAATAAGTTTATTTGGAATGAAAATGTGTCACCATTCAGGAACATTACGGAATCAAATTAAATTTTAATGGAATTAGACTTGTGCTCCTCTATGCTTTTGTACGATACGCTAAGACAAATAGATGATTGACATACAATTTTAATTAGGTTGGAATAATTGGTTTGCCTTGGTTTATAAGTTTTAACGTCCTATTAACAGTCAGATAAATTTAAGGACGGCCGTCCATGAGTGTAATGTTAGAAATTAAATATTATTGAAGTCTAGAAGGATAAATAACCTTTAATGAAAAGTCTGCTACGTTTATAAAACTGCAAAATAGCAGGAACTCTGGCTCTGATGGTTACACATCTGAATTTTGTAAATGTTTGGAAACAGGTATTTTTGTGGCTATATCAATTAATTATGGTTTTTACAATGACAACTTACAGTTACTCAGTGTCAGGGAATCATTACTTGTATTTCAAAAACAAATAAATCAAAATACTTCATACACAACTGGCGGTCTATTTCTCTACTAAATATGGTTTATAAAATTGATACTGGGTCAAAATTAAAGGGAATAAAAATATCCTGAGTAAAATTATTAATTCTGATCAAACAGGTTTGATATCAGGGCGTTATTTAGGTGAGGAAACTGGAATTGTATACGATAATATGCATTATACGGAAGAAAGTGACATACCTGGAATGTTACTTACTATAGACTTTGAAAAAACTTTTGACTCGGTATCATGGAAATTGATGAAGCATGTAAATATTATAAATTCGTTACGAATATGAGAATTTGACAGCATTTGACTCATTTCCTATAACAGATGATCAAATAATGTTCAAAAATGTGCTTTCCCTATATAAACTATGGTAAATTTAATTCCTTCCCCAGGGAACTCATAATTTTTGTAAAGGACCTTTAGACATTTCTATCTATGAAGATTATTTAATTCTACCGCATATGTAAGTTGATAAGTAGATTTTTTAAATTTTAGTTAATTTTACACCGTTTAGTTTTTCCCACAGTCTCCTGGGGGTGGGGATCATATAATTTACTATTTTGATCGGCCTTATGCCTTAGAATGTTTGTGCAAAATTTTATTGAATTTACTTCAGCCTTTTTGGAGATGAAGTCGAAAATGTAAATTGTTTAAGAACACACGACGGACGACGCACGACGACGGACAAAAGGCGATTACACTTCGTCTCAGGTGACCTAAAAACGTTACTCATAGGAAAATTTTGATTTCTCAGTAGAGAAGATCCTTCAGCGATTACCACAACATTTAGAATAGAAGCATTATGTTCAAAATTGAGTTTTGTTGGTACAATAATAGGAAGAATCTGCCTCCAGGCTGGGGTATAACAAATTGAATATGACACTATTTTAATCTGCATTATCTGCTTTAATTCCTGTATTTCAATATCTTTGTTTTGAGAGTTACCTCTCTTAGACTCGGTTTGCCGTACTATGTGAGTTTTCCATGTATAGTGTACTCAGCACTGTCGTTATTTCCAACCCTGGACTATCTCATGGTAAAAGAAAAAAAACATTGAAAAATCACAAGCACAGAGACTTCCTTTGAAAATTATGTAGAAAGCGACTTCAAAGCCACACGATTAAATGGACATGAACCTAAATAAACCATGCAACTTTGAGTAAAATACCTATTTATGACGTGCTAGATACTTACTTTTAGTTATTGTCCAAACATGTAAAGTAAGACAATTTTAATAGAAATTCCATCTTTGAAACGGCCCGGTCGAGATTTGTTGACGGACTGCGATAAAAATAGTAACATTGAACTTAGTGACCTCCCACAATGCACTACACAAATGAATGAATATAAACAAAGTGGTGGGTCGAAAATGTTGGTGAAGCAAACACAAACAAATTCCGATAGAAAATGTTGTACAACAAGGGTCAGTAACGAGCGTTATTGGGAAAGTAAGTAAGTATAAATGGATCGCTGAAATGCAAGAGACAGGAACAACTTTCCACTCTACACTTGCGTGATGTAGATGTGCAATTAAGTCAAGAACCTCCTTTCGCGGTGCCCCGTCGAATGAAAACTCTCGATTGACTTTGATTTATATCCTTCTGACGCGAAACATAAATTGTTTTATAACAAATATTTACAAATATGACTTATACTTCATATGTCAACGATCGTAAATTTAAAAAAAATCTAACAATGTGGACAACGTATGTTCCTTATGATGTTAGCAACTTTGTTGTTCATAATAGCCTAGCTCGCTTTCGACCGACTTTCGATTTGTGTTCCAAACATATAATATGACTGTCTATTTTGAACATATTTGGTGTTGGTATTCCCCATGTTTTTTTGCGTTTTAGATAACCAGTCATTGTTATGAAATCTTCGATAAGCATTCAAAAATCATATCAAAGAATACAGAACTATTTAATTTAGGTCCATGTCACTTTAACACAATGTGCCGTTATTCGATTCTTTTTAAGTATTTCAAAGGGCTCAATTAACTGCTGCCTTCAGTTTTGTTATGACATATTCTAGAATCACCTTCGCTAACCAAGGGTATTTAGGTATCGCAGAATCAAACCAAAAATAGATTTATGAAAATCACCTTGTGATTTTATGGAGAGGTGAATGTTTCGGAGCCTGCTGATTGGGCATTAATGGCGCATCAGTTTCAAATGTTTAATGTGTGGGTAGGGCAATATGTTTAGAATATATGTTAAATATGTTCCAGACAGTGGAGATAATCAAGATAGGATTTTTTTGAGAATTTAGGTCTTTTAGTGCGGATTTCAACCAAAAAACGCCCCCCCCCCC
>SAYR01001522.1:537872-573669 GCA_004382745.1 Argopecten irradians irradians | reverse complement strand
TTTTTTTTTTTTTTTTTTTTTTTTTGATAACCAGTCATTGTTATGAAATCTTCGATAAGCATCCAAAAATCATATCAAAGCATACAGAACTATTTAATTTAGGTCCATGTCACTTTAACACAATGTGCCGTTATTCGATTCTTTTGAAGTATTTCAAAGGGCTCAATTAACTGCTGCCTTCAGTTTTGCTATGACATATTCTAGAATCACCTTCGCTAACCAAGGGTATTTAGGTACCGCAGAATTAAACCAAAAATAGATTTATGAAAATCACCTTGTGATTTTATGGAGAGGTGAATGTTTCGGAGCCTGCTGATTGGGCATTAATGGCGCATCAGTTTCAAATGTTTAATGTGTGGGTAGGGCAATATGTTTAGAATATATGTTAAATATGTTCCAGACAGTGGAGATAATCAAGATAGGATTTTTTTGAGAATTTAGGTCTTTTAGTGCGGATTTCAACCAAAAAACGCCCCCCCCCCCAATAAAAGTTTAAGAAGATGGTACTTTTTTACCAATTTTTATTCACATTTGTGTGAGATCACCCTCATCAAAATTAGCCATGAATGATGGACGAACATGCAAAACTCCATTTAACCAGGACAGTGGCAAACGTTAACATTGTCGTCTATCGAAAATCATTTGGTTCTGCGGTCTCTATATTGAATACAATACTCTCCCTGATACTATGGACTAATAAGCAAATATGCCTGTTTTTGGTGTTTTGAATGAGTCGCATATAATATATTTTTCAAAGTGCGCTGCCATTTTCTAAATCCATATATCACTTAGACGATTTTTTCATTGGTTGCTTATTATATAGGTGGAACGGGCGCAACACCGATAATCCAGCAGGTGGCGCGGCGCAGTGCGGGTACTTCAGTTTTGACCTGAAACAACAGTGGTTTTTTGTAATTGTTTTATTTTTCCAAAATGCCATTTCGTCAATACAGTAAATAAGCATATAATAATTACACGCAAACATACATACTTTCTCACCAACATTTTCAATTCTGTAATAATCACTAATTCAATTTACTCACTGTAATATTTTCTCACTCTATCATACTGGGTTTACGATGAAAACAAAATAGAAAAAAAAACATAGGATATATGTAATAACTGTATTTAATATACATTTATATATATTTTTCGAAGGACAAGTGGGCATACACTCACACCCACTTTCGCCATCACACACACCAAACACACATACCAACACAGATAAGAAGCAGAAAAAAAAGGAAAAAGAGAGATGAAAATATAACATACAATAGTGTTAATAATATAAAAATCTTAGGGTAATCGGGTACATTATTACATATATGATGGGTTTTCTATGCATCTGTATGGTTGTTGCGATATTACAGTAAACGGTCAAATTGAGATTAGTTAAATCGAAGTGTATGAGTTATTCCCCTAGGACAAAACCATTTTAAAAAATAGCAAAATGAGAATATTATCACAAAATTTGATTATAGGAAATGTTAAGATCCCATTAAGGGTCACATGCTGGTGACCTCTTGTCATGTCCTCTATTGAACGAAGTTAAATAAGTAAACGGAGCCTTCGATCTAAGCGGATGTCCTCGTGTTATCTATCATTAATTATCCCCCAATTTAACTTCTCGTACATCACAGATAATATGCACCATTGTTTTAATATCGTAGAATGTAGGGGGCGATTTATATATAACATCAATATATTTAGAAAACTGACACGCGAACAGGACAGTGCTCGATCACCCATTTTATTTTGCGACTTTTGTTCATGGTGCATGATAATTGTGGTGTGTGTTGACACTTTGCTTATCTAATAAGAAAAAATTGCTTACCCGTTCCGAAATTTGAATATGAGCAGGCGACGTCTGACAACAAATCACAAAACTGACTATCGCCAAAATAACCATCGTCGCATGAAAAGTTAGAAATATTCTTAAAATATTTAGTTATGTTAAAATGATAGCAAAACTTCTCTTCATAATGAGAAATAGCGTTTACAACATGATTTTGGCAGGAATAACGGAATGTAATTTTCTCAGTTTTGGTTCACTTCCCGCCCCGTTAAAACGCGTATTATATTTTTTTTAAGTAATCCACGATTACCGTAGTATTACCAACGCAATAGTTGGCTTTATTATTTGTCGAATATGAACAGGTTGTGGATTTAGAAAATATCTTTATGTTGCTGTTTTGAGAAATAGAAGTCTAAATAGATCAGAATAGGTAGAAAATGTTTCAGAACACAATGTTTAATTTTTGATTGGGGTGTTCGAGGACTGGTCTGCTATTTTGATGCTGTTCTTTAACTTTCTGCCGTAAACAAACAAACACATGAACTTTATTCTACTTTTGTTGAAAATATTCGCAATAAGTCTGGCCCAAGTTAGAGTAACACAAACTTAATAAGTGCTTATCATATCTAATTTTACGGTCAAATTCCATGTTTTTTATTCAAGCACTGGTCAGGGACGTCTATACGTCGGGTATAGTAGGCAGCTGGAAGTGTTTGCGTCATTTTAAAAGTACAACAGCATCGTAAATAGGCATTATCGATGCAGGTTTCCACATATGGAGAAATGCATAGGGGGTTGATTAACATATACATTGTTTCCTTTTGACATTTGTCAAAGACACTACGCATTTTATATAACAATTAAGGACCTTTGATTCGGTTAATATGGTGTTATACCGTCCTGGTAAAATCTACCATGGCGGTATGACACCATATGAACCCCAACAAAAGTCCATAGTTGATAATAACTAGCCCCAGTGATAGAACACTCGCGTTCGGCTACATAATGATAGCAGTCAACTTAAGGGTTGCCAGTTGTGCAAACCTTTCAAGCTGACATATGGATCCAAGAGTGTAAGCAAGAGGTGGCATTATTCGCGGTGCTGAAATGTTCGTCTTTTTCCCATTGTCTTTAAATTTTGCGAGTATCTTAAAATCTTACAAGTCTAAATGAATCATGTGGAAATTTCATTATAGATGCACATCACGAAACTGATACTCTGCAAAGGGACATAAATTTACATACAGCAATTGTACCATTGAGTATTCTGTATTTGCACATTGCCGATCGAGTTAACTGCCATTCCATGTAGGCATTGATTGTGACGTCATGTGTTTGTGAGTGTAACGTCACAATTTTCAGAGCAAACGACGTGATTTCGAAAACAAAATAATTACGTCATAATTGATACCTACCCGTAAGGGGGTAACTCTGTAATATGCAAAGACAGTATTTGGGGTGTTGATCGTTATACATAATTACATGTTCTTGGTACAAATATTCTAGGTGCTGCTTATTTGCTTTGAATTGTTGAGGTTATGTGACTTTCTTTACATTTTCACAGCAGTTCCATTATGTAACCTTACCAAACGCAGTTTGCATTCATATAGCCTATCAACTTATTATGATGGCATTATTATATGACGTCACAATTGTCGTGCCAGCGATCACAACAGACGGCTGTTATATCCATGACGATAACGAATGCTTAATTCATTATAGATGCAAAATCCCTTGGAATTTCATAATAAAAAAAAAACTTGAATGGAAATATTAAACGAAAGCTGATTAAAATTGGATACCCTTATTCTCATTCCGTTTCAGAAACGATTTACTATTAAAAGGATGAGAAAAAAGAAATGTTCGTTTGTTTGGTTAATTAACCATTTAACTGCCAACGGGCCGATTTGGGCCGATCATACCAGGCCCTGACTGCCAAAGGCCGATTTGGGCCGATCGTACATATGCCCTGACTGCCAAAGGCCGATTTGGGCCGATGGGGATACATTTATTTTACTATAAACACATATTTTAACCTAGAGATAGAAGAAAAGACATAGAACATAATTATTGATAAAATTGCATTTCCTGCAAAATAACGTGTATCTGACGCCATCGAAATGTAACGGCCATTGACATTAATGACGTCATGTAATCATGACGTCAGACATTGACGGCATGATGGCGTGGTTTCCGCGTATTTCCCCCAGAAGAAATAGAAGAAATGCAAGATTTCAAGAAAATTCAAGACTGTTCAACATGCCTTCCAAGGGATGCCAGGCCCATTAAAGACTTTTTGTTTTTATTTTCCCGAATGCCTGATGAAGGAGATCGTTCGTCAAACGAACAGGTAAACAGGCAACATGATAAACAGTCTGCGTTAGCAAGTGCGACGTTATTACACCTATAGTACCAGTAATATTGATTTACAAAGTTGAATTGGAAAGAAATATATTTGATGATCAACCTTAGAACTTTTATTTGCCATGCACTTTGTGAGTGATCTTTTTATAAGTTTTAATAAGAAAGTGCATTGGAAAGAAAATTATTCATCAAATGTTGTGAAATATGTAGATAAAACGGGAATCAGCAAAATATATAGCACAATAACATTGACAAAATTATACACTATAGAGCCCATCACTTAATTGTCTGTGTATTATATGGTGGTTTTTTTTTACTTAATATCATATAAAAGAAGGAACACAGTCTTGTAAATAACATTCACAACTTTACGGTAAATCCATAAAATCTTTCTTCTATTGTACCTTTCATAAATATAAATATCGTCCCACCCTGTACATGTACTTCTGGTCTACTGTATACATGTATTTGATAATGCCGATCAACTCTTTTCATGTATTTGATAATACCGATCTACTGTATACGTGTATTTGATAATATTGTTCTACTGTATACGTGTATTTGATAATACCGATCTACTGTATACGTGTATTTGATAATAACGATCTACTTTATACATGTATTTGATAATACCGATCAACTGTATACATGTATTTGATACTATTGATCTACTGTATACGTGTATTTGATGATACCGATCTACTGTATACGTGTATTTGATAATAACGATCTACTGTATACGTGTATTTGATTATACCGATCTACTGTATACGTGTATTTGATAATACCGATCTACTGTATACGTATATTTGACAATATCTATCAACTGCATACAAGTATTTGATAATACCGATCTACTGTATACGTGTATTTGATAATACCGATCTACTGTATACGTGTATTTGATAATATCTATCTACTGGATACATGTATTTGATAATACCGATCTACTGTATACGTGTATTTGACAATACCGATCTACTGTATACGTGTATTTGATAATACCTATCTACTGGATACATGTATTTGATAATACCGATCTACTGTATACGTGTATTTGATAATACCGATCTACTGTATACGTGTATTTGATTATACCGATCTACTGTATACGTGTATTTGATAATACCGATCTACTGTATACGTATATTTGACAATATCTATCAACTGCATACAAGTATTTGATAATACCGATCTACTGTAGGCATGCAGGTACTATATATTTTAAAAAACGTTATGCCATTCCTTAATTGTAATTTTATTGTCATTTACATGTATCTGTATTTATTACTTTGACAGCTATGCGAGGAATTATCTTCGAACGACAGAAAATTCTAGGCAGGTTCGCACGATCTCATAGATGGAAAATATTGACAGTAACAGACGTCTAAATCCTTTTTGGACATATTTTTTAACGTGGGAATTGTTAGAAAGACATCCATAGAAGAGTATTGGAATTCTATGTTACCGAGCCAACTTCAATTCTGGTTTAAAACAGTTTCTTCTAGGAAGACATTCCAAAACATCTTAAAGTTAGTTCCTGCACGTGTCTGATTATCGGAGATTGGCAAACAGACATGTATGTGTTATTGAGTGATAAAGCTTAGGCATAGTTTTATGTTTTTATATAAAATAGGAAATGTGAGCATTCATTAAATAACAGAGACTAAGGTCTCTCATACTTCCCTCTATGAAATTGTTAAGCTAATTTGCCGTCCCTGAATGTTGTAAAACGATACGGTTTAAAAGGCTTGCAATTTATCAAAATGTACGATGTATACAGTTTTTTAATGTGACATGTTTATTAGAATGGTTCATTATTTTGCAGCATCCGCATATGATCCAGCTGCACGCTTCAAACCCACTGTTGACCTTTATTAACAGAATATTTCAAAGTTTTTGATACCCAATCAAGAGCTATGTGTCAACGAGACGCTAGTGTCTGCAAGAGGTCATAGTATAATGCGTCAGTATATCCAAACCAGGCAGCCAAATTCGGTATCAAGTTCCGGATGCTGTGTGAAGCGGCAACTGGATTTACAGAGGGCGACAATTTGATCCAACACCAAGAGGAGAGTTGCAAGGAACTACAAGTCGTGGGAAGTCTCTTCAGATAAACCTCCCTGTTTCACAAAGGCTACCATGTATTCTGTGATAGCTATTTTCTTCTTAATATATTTCTTCTCTTAATCTTGCATCACGTCTTTTAACACGCAATACCTATGTAACGGGAACATTGCGAAAAAATCGCCCAATGCCGCGTAACATTCAGCAGGCATACCACTAGGCTGGCACTGCCATCTACATGTTCCCAGAGAGATGTTCTTTGTGTAGCGTACAAAGACGAAGTGGGTAAAAAACCAGTGCGTATATTGAGCACTTTCCTTCCTGCTCAGGAGCTGCAGACCGGACGCCCAAACATCATTCACCAATATAATAGGTAGATGGGAGCTGTCGATTTGTCTGACGCTGTGATGAGCGCATAGAGCTGCGTTCGACATAATAAAAATGTTTAGAAAAAAAGTGGTATTGCATCTGTTTCATCGAATCACGATGAATGCGTATATTTTATATAGGAACAAAACGTCGGATAGAGTGGTATCAAGACTTAAGTTTATTCAGATGGTCATAGAAAATTTAGCTGGAGTTCAGTCCGATGCACAGGAAGCAAGACCGAGACCGAGGAGATGCCATGTAGACGTCCTCCCGCGACCGGAAGAAAAAAGACTGTTGCGTATGCTTTAGCCGCGCGTCTGCGAGGAATCAGGCGACGAAGCAAAACTGCATGTACACTATGCAGGAGAGGATTGCATAGAGAATGTAATTCGATTACACACTGCATAGAAATGTAGATTTAAAACTACACCATCAACTGAAATACAAGAATTATGTAATTAGGCCTGTGTTGTGTAAACTTTGTTTCGGAAATACACGGATTTCACTCAAAAACCTATAGTTATTTTATAAGTTAATAAATATTTGTCAAATTGACTTACGGTTGATCTTGAGAAAAAACTTCTCTTTTGTGTTGTTAATTAGTCAATACAGCACAGTGGCGTGTATATATACAATATAACTCAACTTTGATGGATTCATCATTTTTCATATGTCATAAACTCGCCTTTGTGATATTTAAAAAAAAACCCAGAACATATGAAATGTGGAAGTATGATATAAAAAAGTATTAGTATATCAATATAATTTAAACAATTTATCCATATTTTTATTTCTTCTAATAATCATTAGGCGAGTGTCTGTGTCAGCGTATATGCATTAATCTCCTGAAAGCTATAACGCAAAATGAAATGACGTCATAATTGCCTATAACGTCATAATTGGCAGATCGGCTATTTTAGAGTTCGAATTTGGCGAACGTCAAAACTTGGCAGTCTAAGGGTTAATGTCTTCTTGGATATTTGTTTTATTCTTTAATTTATGCTCTACAGTAACTATCCAATGATTCCCTGATATCAGGTTTGCTAGGTGATTTAGTGTATTCGATTTCATTATTATTATTTCGTTTTAAAAATATATTGTTTTCTAAAAAATTTTTTTCTGTATTGCTGTCTGTCGTTTTCACATCACTATTGGCATGGTTCTTATCCAAATTCTGCTATGGCATGGTACATGTACAACGAGTCCCATCCCTTATCATATAGCTAATTAGGCTCATATTCCTGTATTTGACCGACATATTGGCATTTGGGTTGATTGGAACGCCATATAATTGTCATATTTTCTCTTCACATGAAACTTCAATACAAAATTCCATTGTCAATGTCCAGGATTCGATCGAATTTCAAATATCACATCTCCAACTCTGACGTTTTGACATTTAACGCAAACTAGATTTGATACATTTCACAAAAAACGGCATGTGTTGAATTTGTTTGAATATTCTCTTTTCAGAAAAATCATTATATCGATAAGTTTCAGACAACTCATCATGCTGTATATATTAGGTGCTATCGTCATTAAGATAGACAGTATTTACCTGGGTAAACACCGCGTGCAATCTAATCAGGAGTTCATATCTTGTTACAGTTACCTACTAATCAGCAACTGATCTGGTAGGCAGGCCCCCACAATGGCGGGACAATTGGTAGGGCGTAGTCGGTTCTCGTAATTAGCAACATTCATTACATGTTCGTTATTCCGCGTTCTATGAACAGCTAAGGTCATGTAAGGACAGTATACCATGTCACATCAAAAGGCGATCACCTGACTTGTATATCCATCCTACAATGATGTCGGCCTGTAGTCACGTATCCGGTATACTGGAGAGAATACCAGCACTTGCGTCCTTGGTAACTTTTATCGTCCTGCTGAAAGGATTTAGGATGTTTTCACTTCGGTCCGATATGACCAACCAATTCCTTCTTTGCAGATTTATCTCCCTTGAGGGTAGGGGTCCATTGTGACGTCATTATTGTGTGGGCGCAATTCACGTTATTTTCTTTAAAAAAAGTATATTTACATATGTGAATGGTGAATACTAGTAGCAATAAACCGCTCGACTAGAGATAACTCATCTTTAGCTCGATCGGTTGAGCGTCAGACTAGTAACCCAGAGGTCCCGAGTTCGAATCCTGGCAGAGGCAGTGATTATGTTTGTATCAAACCATGTGCTCATGCACATATGTCCCTATATAGTCAACGAGAGGGGAGGTGCGTTCAAATTTGCATTATCGCAATGACGTATGCATAAAAACGCAGTGCAGGGTCGAACTACTTCTAGTTCATGCATCGATAAGATTTTGCGTCATAAGTTGAAGGCTTTCAAATTAATAATAAATAGTAAAGAGTTTTGATTAGATCCAATTAAATTATATGTATTTGACATCAAAACAAAAGATGTGTTCAAGCATTCTAACGGTAATAAACAACAAAATTAATCGCTGCTCAGAGCTACAACCGGGGGGGGGAGCTTTCCTCAGTAATGTTCCGGAAATTCCATAGTTACGTCAGTATGTGTGTACGAAACCGGTCATGTACAGGATTCCAGAAAAAAACCCATTATAGGTAGCCTATCCGAAACAATATCGTCAGCTTTACCCCCCGTCTTTGCATTCAAAATAGGCCTACACACACGTACATGCAAACACTTGTCCATCATCCGTATTATAATATAAAATTATAGAATTTAGTCTATATCGCGTTTGTAGACCGATGCATACGTGACAAACATTCAGCAGCTCAATGGTCATACCATCATGACTCAATTGGCTATATCACAGTTACTTTCCTCGGTTGAAAATCAAATATGGCGGCTCGCTCCACTTCGGACGACATCACTACCCTGACAACGATACATACCGGTAGTCGTTCCGCCTCGGTTATCTCAATTTTTATTCAAAATAGACATTATTGATTTATTATAAATTGAAATAAAAAAATATATTTAAAAAAAACTGAAAGCTGTCATTGATATATTTCAAACCAAACTGCAGCTATAACATTCTACAATCGGAACTATATCTTTGGTCATCCTGACTACCGTAGTTACCAAGCTTAGCAACCAATATCGTTTTAAATTTGATTACGAACATGTAAAATTGGACTTATTTATGTAAATATATAGATTGAACAGTGATTTGATTGCGTTTAAGGTGGTATGAACGCAATGTGATACAGACTTATTCTACATAAAGCGCTAACGCGCTACATTGAATATGTCTGTAAACCACCTTTAACGCAATCAAAACACTGTTCAATCTCTATTTATTAGCTGAGCCTGCTGCCACTGTAACATGATCGTAAAAGGCGACTAAATTTAGTATCTTATCTTTTTCTTTACTTCCTTACTTTACTTTCGTCTCCCCTAACACCGTCTCGGGTTTGGTCCGGATTTAAGCATTTGTCCCTATGAAGTAGGCTCTGGTGCGCTGGCCGAGACACCTCGAAGTCTATAAAGTGGTAGTTTCTGCTCATGCTTACCACTCAGCATACCGTAAGTTGGCCGAGACACCTCGAAGTCTATAAAGTGGTAGTTTCTGCTCATGCTTACCACTCAGCATACCGTATGTTGGCCGAGACACCTCGTAGTCTACTCTGCTTCTGCTTACCACTCAGCATACCGTATGTTGGCCTAGACACCTCGTAGTCTACTCTGCTTCTGCTTACCACTCAGCATACCGTATGTTGGCCGAGACACCTCGTAGTCTACTCTGCTTCTGCTTACCACTCAGCATACTGTCAGTTGAACCGCTGATTTGCCCGTTGTCAGTATAATGGAACTGGGGAGAGGGTAGGAGTATTTGTTCTGTGGCTCTGGAAATATGATTAAATGAGATAGCGATATTATAAAAGGAGCAAGGGCCGAACATACAGCAGTCTCACAAATTCTGCACGCACTTCAGACGCGCGTCACAAAGAATGCATGGAAGGCACTGACCGCTGGTCGATGGTTTTTCTCGGTTTTTTGGCTTTCCTCCATCATCTTAACCTGGCACGACCTTTAAGTGATGCTGATTGTTAATAGGGCGCTGAACTAGTCATTTTGTTTGTTTGATTAATTAACGTCCTATTAACAGCTATGGTCATGTAAGGACGGTCTCCCATGTATGCGATGTGTTGCGTGTATGTTGTGCGATGAGCGTGTTTTAGGAGACTCGTATATTCATGATGTGTCTTCTTTTATAGTGGAACTGTTGCCCTTTTTATAGTGCTATATCACTGAAGCATGCCACCGAAGACACCAAGCAACACACCCCACCGGGTCACATTATACTGACAACGGGCGAACCAGTCGTCCCACACCCTGTATGCTGAGCGCTAAGCAGGAGCAGAAACTACCACTTAACTAGTCACACTAAATAATAGAAGTAAACACTGGCAATGTAAGCATGGGATGGATGTTTAGGACTGGTAACGGATACTTCTGCAATATGTCACACCCTCATAATTGAATATACATGTATATTATGTAGATAATTAGCAAAAGATGAAATTTCTCTAGAACAAATACTGCAATGTCTTGGTTTTGTATTAATATTAGGCTCTATATTGACAAAGTCGGGACAGAAATAAAAAATCGGCCTACGGGGAAAGTAATCAATTGGAAGAAAAGTCTTCTCGTGTTATGTCCTAAATGTATTTGAATGTAAATTCTTCGAAATAGATCTACCGTACAATTCCTGCCCGTGTTTTTATATTTTTCAGTCGTCTTAGTTTGGGTGTGAATGTCTATATTATGTTGATATTGCCTTCAAGGTTCAGTGCGGATATTCTATAACTTAATTCTATAGTCTGTCGTGTTTAATGGTACAGCTGTGGCACGTTTTCATTGAATCTGTAAAAATGGGCGCCTTCTAGCCTTGTGCTAAGAGAGAGTTCACAAGAGCCATATTGTATAGAGACAATACATCAAGCTGAAAGTCGAAGATGTTGACTGGTATCCCTATTCAGGAACGCTGACTCAAAATAGCTAGGGGGTATCTATAGTATTTTGCGATTTTCGAACAATGATTGCGAAAATGCTATCCTTGAAACTAAAGTTTCCACCTCACTCGATTGAAACTAAAGTTTCCACCTCATTCCATGAAATATAGCTGGTATTCATCAAGAAACAAGGAATATTCTATTTATTAAATTTGTTTTCTCGCTTCCTTTTACAGAATGCCAGTACTACTAGTTCCGCTAAAGGTTATTCCATTGTATTTTAAGTAGTTATTTGTCCTTGCGATTATTTTGTCGTATTTGTGTGAGCATCATGTCATATTTCTACACAAAAATATAACGTAATTATTGTGCATTAACCACGTAACAATCAAAATTATATTTTCACTGTCAATCCTGCATTCCGATTGGTCAAAAGTGAGTGAAAAAATATCACTTATATTTTCATCATAAAACCTTATATTTCACTGCGAAATGTAATAAAAATTTATATTAAACATATTAATGATGTCAAAATTGTGTTTCGTGTGATATTCACGCATTTGTTACATTTGGGTGATTAATTGAACAGGCTTAACATCCTAATTACAGTCAAATGTCATTTTATGACGTCATACCCTGTATGCAATGTGTTGAATGTTTGTTGTTTCGGGAGACTACGATATATTCGTGTTGTGCCTTCTTTTAATAATGTAATCTTGCCCTATTGATAGTGTTATATTGGTTTTTAAAGCCTGCCGTTACAGATACCGAGCAAGGACTCTTTATTTTGTAATAGATATCAAGAGCTAAACTTTAAACGGCATAGTAATAAATCCGCTAGTAAGCGGGACTAAAACTGTGAATAACAATGGCGCCTGTCCATCACCAAAACCAATGTCGGAACATACTGCAGTCTCCAAAAACACGCAGTTCATTCATACAGGCAACACACCGCACACACAGGAAGCCGTTCTTAGATTATTTATTCAACCTACCAACCAACCAAAAAACAAACCATCCAACCAAAACAAGCCAACCAACAAATCAAAACCGTCCAACAAACCAGCCAGTCAGCCAGCCAACCAACAAACCACTCAACCAACCACTCAACCAACCACTCACTCACTCACTCACTCAACCAACCAACCGACGGAACCGACTGACCGACCAACCAACCATCCAGCCAGCCAACAAACCACCCAACCAACCACTCAACCAACCACTCACTCACTCACTCAACCAACTAACCGACGGAACCGACCAACCAACCATCAAGCCAGCCAACACCCATTCAACCACTCAACCAACCAACCAAGCGAATAATCAACCAATTAACAAACCAACCAATCAACTAAACCATCCAACCAATCAACTAGTAAATCAGCAAACTAATCAGCCAAGCCGCCAACTTACCAATGAACCAACCGACCAGCCAACCCGCCATCCAACCAAGAACCGAGACTGGGGTTACCAAAATACTAAAGTGTCCCTGCACCTTGAAGCTATCAGATGTATCGCAGTGAACCCATTATCTGTATTTGTAACTGCTGTGGATATGCATGGCGTTCCTCAATTTAAATGCCAGTGTTATTTCCCCAAATCGAGGCCCCAATTAACACCGGTTGCGCACAACGGAAACCGATAATCGGAAACGGTAACGCAATAGAAGCAAATTGGCTGCGAACACATAAATCCGTCCATAAATAGACTAGTTATCAAATAATTATCTACACCGAGGAATCATGGAATCGACAAATCGGCCGTGAAATGTCGCTTAGCATCCAGGCATGTGACTTTGTCTTAATTAATGAGAATATCGTCGCGTCATGTCCGGAATTTTGTGTCACGCAATAGACTCGATTGATTAGAATCTCCCCATCTTTATAAATACGGTGGCCTCGCGCACTGAACTACGGATAACACTAAATGTTGACACGGTCAATAGTCTAATTGTGTCATGTTTGAAAATCTCTTTCATTGATTACATCTATAAAAATAAGATTCTTTATCGAATTGAAAAGTAGATTATTGCAAATGAACTACTTAACATCGCTGTGAAAAAATGAAATAAAATATATTATATTGTCTGATATCGTTCTTGTAAGCCGATCCAGTAATGAAGTTTTGCTGAAAATGGAACACGTGTCTTCACCACTTGGACGGTGTAACATTGAAAACGGACCCTCGTTGAACAGTGACCCCGGGTCATTTTCTGAAAACTGAACACTGACACTCCGATGAGCATTGACCCCTTACAAAAGTTAAGCAAACCATGTGAATCCGATACGCGGATTCTCATAAAAGTTTGCTTTTTTTTTTTATTTCATACCCCGATCAAGTTAAAAATGGTTACATCAATTCTTATAATTAAAGTTTCAAACTTAATAACATTAAATACGTTGTTAAACGCATGATTCCATTGATTTACCCATGGATTATGATTTTTTAAATCAATACGCAGCGTCAACTTCTCTATTTCTCTATTGCGTGTCGGATTTGCGCACTGTTCCCGGAATTTGTCTTCATAGTAGTATAAAGAAAAAGAATCTGACAACCAAAAAGTAGGATTTAGTATGAAAACAAATTAAAGTTAATTATTATTTTATGAGCACAATTCACGTCATTTTCTCAATAAAGTATGACGTTACGCTCGCAAACACTTGATATCTCAATCAATACCTACCCGCAAGTGCAGGTGATATGCAAATGCAGAAAACATACTATGGTACTGACTATACATCCATTACGATAGATAAAATGTAAGCAAGGACATGTCTTCGATAATCCAACAAACAATGAAGCCTACATAAATAATTGGGTAAGGCCATAAACATAAAAATATGTCTGTTTAGGATTACTAGACCGACCCTAATTTTTTACCCTCGACCCTAATTTTTTCCCACTTTTCTACGAAAACAAATTTGAAAGTCCAGATTTCGATTTTAGACTCCAGTTCCGCCCATTACTCCCGACCCTATTTTTTTAGCCAATGTATCCCTTAATAAACATATTTTTTGGCCTAAGGAAAGCGAAACTTTCTGTGTAATATATGTTTCAGTATAGTTACAAATCATTTTCAGTCATTTTAGATATAGCCGTTACATTCACAGTGATAATTTGGGGATTTTTGATAAAACCAATGAATGATAATTTAATTGTTTAACACGCAGATATTACAGATATTACATGCTTCTTTGGCTCAAACGTTTTTATTACACTGGATATATGGGCTGGATTCCATGTCAAGGCATTCAACATTAATTTGTATTTTAGACCTACATCCTTTTCAGGTCCTTCATTTCCAGGTAAACAATGCAACATTATAAGTCATCTATCAACGATCGTTAAAATGCATCAGGCTTTATTTTACTAGCCCTAAACATTAACGGATCGTTTCAAACCGTCCAGGTCCGTGTGTCCCAAACATTTCCGGATCATCAGTAACGCTCGTTTAAAGACCGTATCAAACGTTAGTTGATTAATACCTTCGAGGTCCGTGTGTCCCAGACATTTCCGGATCATCAGTGTCGCCCGTTTAAACACCGTATCAAACGTTAGTTGACTAATACCTTCGAGGTCCGTGTGTCCCAGACATTTCCGGATCGTCAGTGCCGCCCGTTATTAGACCGCATCAAGCATAGTTGACTAACACCTTCCAGGTCGCTGTGTCCCAGACATTTCCGGATCATCAGTACCGTCTATTTATAGACCACATCAAACATAGTTGACTTACACCTTCGAGGTCCGTGTGTCCCAGACATTTCCGGATCATCAGTACCGTCTATTTATAGAAATACTTATGACATCCATCACGTAGACTGCAGGCGTAAAACAACAAGTCGGGGGATGAATTCCGCGATATATATTGGAACTGTGACGTCATAATGGTGTCATGTCTGACACGTAATGTGACTAATGATGTCTTGCAGACGATCGGTAACTCCTGACATATATGTAGCCTGATTAGACGAAGCCATTTTTCGGAGACTTTTTAAATAAGGTTTGTCCCTTGTGAGGTCATGTTGTGAAACATAAAGCAATTGAAACTATTACCTGGCGTTGATAATCTTCGAACTCAAGTTATAATACCTCAATCAGATTGATTTACGGAGATATTTTGATGTGCAAGTTCACTTGCTAGCGTTTTTACTCATAAGAATATTTAGAATCAGGAATTATATGAAAACGGAGAAAAAAACCACGTGTCAGTATTACGATTATCATTAGACCAAGTGGGGAAATATTGTATCTATTTCAAACATATGTCTTATTTGAAGCCAAATCAACTTGTTTTCGGCACCATAACATTTGTTTATTACGTAACCAACAAGAAAATATACTTCTACGTGACTCTTCTATCAAATAAGGAAGAATAAAATATATTTCATCGTAAATACTGATTACACAACTCTAGGTATTTAAAACAGTAATAAACAATAAAAATACATACAAATCAGTAATACCCGCCAGACAATCTAGGTTACATTCATGCTCGCCAAACAAATTTAGATCACAGTGATACTCGCCAAACAAATTCATTTCTCAGTGATACTCGCCAAATAAATCTATGTCACATTCATATCCAAACAAATTTAGGTCACAGTTACCCTCGCCAATCTAATTCATTTCTCAGTGATACTCGCCAAACAAATCTAGGTCACATTCATATTTGCCAAACAAAATTTGGTCACAGTGATATTCTCCAAACAGATCTAGGTCACAGTGATACTCGCCAAACACTGTCACAGGGATACTCGCCAAACAAATCTAGGTCACAGTGATACTCGTCAAACAAATCTAGGTCACAGGGATAATCGTTATTAAATGGGTTTTAAATATATTTGATCTAGGAAACAGGTATCTGATTCGCGGATTAATACCTGATATAAAGACATTAGTCAAAGTAATAACCGTCATACTAATCTAGGTCACAGCAACACCTGCCAGAGATATTAATCTAGCTAATTGCATAACCCGCAATGCAAATATAGATAATATCTGTGTTAATGTTTATCAAGATCAAATCAGAATCTAGTGATACAACTTAGATAAAAGGCAAATTAGGTAACTATATATGTCTATAATGACTATGGTGGACTTAAAATTTATTGAGTATACTACAGAAAATATTTGTGGATCCGGATGTTTCCCAGCACCCGCAACATATTATTATGTGTGTAATATGTGGGCGAACAGTTCGACATTTTATGATTTCTTCAGGAATCCATTGCAAACCAAAGTGTCGATGAATTCAGATATGGAAATTATTCATAGGCACTGATAAACATGTAAAGTGGTTTAAAAAAAATCTCGAATAACAACCCAGAACCTATGTACTGTACAAATTCTGTTTTTCTGTTGTGTATTATATATGTTTTCACTATAAAAGAGGACACAACACCAATATATATCTTCTAAAACACACATTTTTAATTGTTTACGATGTATACCATTGTTAAAGTTACTGTAGATCACTACTTGCTTTTTGGAATCACCGTGTGTAATGCTTTTATCTCTACCCTATCGGACAGAGATATATACACTTACAGTGAGGGTAGATTTCTCTGTCTTACCCAGGGAAAGACAGCCCGCACGCGTAGAACATATTCGCGTGATAAACTGGAAGTTATAAAACGTCATATGCAAATAAAAAATAACCTGTGCAGTCCAATTGAACATTCCAACTCGCGCTCGTGTTTCATGCGCGTGCTGAACTTTGAAATAATCATCGCAATCGGAATTCCACCCACCTTCACATATTTCTCTGTAAAAAGACTTATTTAACAGGTTTCCATAACTATAAGTTAAGATTTCTATGGCTGTATATTTCAAAATGATTTAGATTCTTCTTTGCCACCATAAAACATGTTTTAAAAAGTGTTCAATAAAGTAAAATGGAAATCTCCAAATTCTTTTATTGTTTATTCTTGTTGTTATTTTTTAAATCGCGTATTAGTCGATTTCAACACTGGGGTGGGGGAATTAAAGGGCAGAAAAATGATTATTCCCTATCTAGAAATATCTACCCAAGAGATTCACGACAGTGTAACCCTCGGTTCCTTTATTGCCTAAAAAAGTAAACTTTGAATAGCAAAAAGTATGAAAATTCTGGCACATGTATCTTTAAATGTGTTAGCTGTTGATGGAACGTTGTAGCCTAAAATGCTTCATTTGAACCTAACTATTCTTCGACATACTAATTGGATCTCCCCCTTAATTAAGGTATTTTCTTATAACATAAATTTCTGATTTTATTTTTGTACTTGTTACAAATTCTATACTAAATTTCGTATTCTCCTTTTATAAAAATGCTGTGGAATATTCATTATTTTCCATTTTCATGAAATTATTTATAATATTTTACATTATCCATTTTACAAAATTCTATATCAAAATTTGTATTTAACTTTTACAAAATTTCATGCAATATTTTACATCATATTTCGTATTCTCAATTTTACAAAATTTTATAAAATATTTTGTATCCTTCTTTTTACAATATTTTATATCATATTTCATCTTACAGAATTTTATATAATATCTTACATTCTCTTTTAGCAAAGTTCTGTATAATATTTCAAATCCCCTTTTTCGTTATAATGAAGCTTATTACTACTTTTTTGTTTTCCCTCAGACACATGAGACTTCAGTGGTAGGAAACTGATCTGAACAAAACAAGTAATTGAGGAATTCTTGTCCTCTTGTTTTGGTCTTAATTAGAAAAAAGAAAATAATGTGTGACATTACGGTGACAATTAACAAAGTCCATTAATGTGATTTTTACTCCTACCAAAAAACTAAATGTGATTCAATGTCGTCATTGTGTTAATTCCACTCCCGAGTCCAAACGTAGAGATAGTTCCACTCAAAACGAACCCTACGAGTTTTGAACACGACTATGACTGTTCTGTTCATTCGAAACGCATCCAAATGTCCCCAAATACATAAAAACAAAACTTTTTAGTGTTTCCAAACTGGCAGAGATATAATATTTCGTGCACTTTACTCAGATTACATTTTGTCCTTTATCCCTGGTAAGCGAGTTAAACCCAAGTTGTCAGTTTGTATTGTTTCGTTCATATCAACAGCACCAAGCGTCATTTAGGGTGACCTTCCTAGTGTGGAATGTTTTGTGTGTGACGATATTTATGCTACGTCTTTTCCGTCTTTGCATATTACAGAGCTAGCTCCCTTGCGGGAAGGTATCGATTGTTACGTCATTGTTTTGTGAGCGCAATTTACGCCGTTTTCTCCGAAAAGTATGATGTTTCGCCCGCAAACACATGACGTCACAATAAATACCTACCCGCAAGGGCAGATAACTCTTTTAAATGCAAATACAGAATGCGTTGCGATGTGTGAAAATACTCGTGCTACGTCTATCTGTAATAGTGAAAAATTTGCCAGTTGCCAGATATTGATACATGTAGGCGTTTTTCTGCTGTTATCCTTCACCCACCTTCGACATCTAACACGTCCATAAATGACCATGACAGTGTAACAATAGAACGTAAAATAACTTAATCCCAACCCGTTACAACCACAGTCATCTTAGCTTTAGATCAAATGATTTATTTTTTTAAAAGTATGTAAACAACACGTGGATCAGATTGGCCACTTCATCAAATCATCCTATTAGGCTTTGGGATATCGGGGGATGTATAGCACTATAACATTGTCTAGTCTATCCATCCCTCTTAGGATTAAACAATGGTGAGCAGAGGTGTGCCAGACTTCCTTTATTAATTCCAATGTGTGAGGCGGGTTTTGACGGCCATTGTTTGTCGGGCTTATCGGGTGTTATGTATGGTGTAAATATAAACGTCTGGAGGGGAAGTTTCAAAGATCAGCCAATGAAATCACCTAACCAACCAAATTAACTAATCGATAACTTGCATTTACTAAAAGTGAATCGATTATCGACCAAAAATAAACAATGGCATTGCAACCTTACAAAAATTACTAAACCAATATTAATATACAAAAATTAATTACAAAACAATACGATGAAGTAATGTTATAAGTATCTTAAAATAAAGTGGGTTATCTGATTTGAAATGTAAAGTCCGATATGTTTACTATTGAGTACAAATCCATTCTTATTTTCATTCAGATAATACATTGATTTACAGTAGGAAATCTATCATCGCACTGAGAACAGAATTACCGTATATTTAGAGTATTTTTTTTAAATTTTCTGCATGTTGGAGGTATGGTTTATGCAATTATATTCTTATGCAACCAATAACAAAAATCAATGATGACGTTTCGATGACTAGTAAGACGTGTACATTGTCACCTTTATCAGACATTTCGTTTGTGATGTTTCGATGACTAGTACACTGTGTACACTGTCACCTTCATCAGATATTTCTTTTGTGATGTTTCGATGACTAGTACACTGTGTACACTGTCACCTTCATCAGACATTTCTTTTGTGATGTTTCGATGACTAGTACAGTATGTACATTGTCACCTTCATCAGACATTTCTTTTGTGATGTATCGATGACTAGTACACTGTGTACACTGTCACCTTTATCAGACATTTCTTATGTGATGTTTCGATGACTAGTACAGTATGTACATTGTCACCTTTATCAGACATTTCTTTTGTGATGTATCGATGACTAGTACAGTATGTACATTGTCACCTTTATCAGACATTTCTTTTGTGATGTATCGATGACTAGTACAGTATGTACATTGTCACCTTTATCAGACATTTCTTTTGTGATGTTTCGATGACTAGTACAGTATGTACATTGTCACCTTTATCAGACATTTCTTTTGTGATGTTTCAATGACTAGTACAGTATGTACACTGTCACCTTCATCAGATATTTCTTTTGTGATGTTTCGATGACTAGTACAGTATGTACACTGTTACCTTCATTAGACATTTCTCGTATGACGTCGCATGATTGTTTCAGTAGACAGAAACGTCTTATCCGAGCCGGATTTCTACTGTTTTATATAGAGACCAAATTCAATATTTTGCTTATAATTCTATTAATAAAGTTTATGTTATAAACAGAATCTTACACTCGTGACTAATTGATATGAAATTTATCAAGCTAGTTAGATTATTGATATGCCCCTTGCCTAAACGCTCGTGACATATCAAATTATTGATCTTGTTTGATTTTCATATCACATAGCCATTCATGTAAGATCCTCTATTTTTACTTTACTTCTTAAACAACTCCTTCACATTTGTATAGCCAGCAAGCTCTGTTTGCTCAAATGAAAATGATTCAACAAGGTATTGGCGAAAAATGTATTCATCTCTTGGATGGCCGTTCATTTATTTTGACCAATTAGATGAAATATTTTCACATTATCATTTTTCTCGGGTAAAGGTGCAGCATATAAATAAAATGCCTTACAGCATAAAAAACATACATAGAAGAACTAAAATACATTACGACATATATATGTGATAGACGTACATAACGCGTTCATACCAAATATATAGAAAACAAAAACATGAAATGAAGGATGGGGAGGTGTTTTGGAATATATACCCCCAGGTTACAAGATTTTTGAAGTATTTTTGATCAGTGCACACAAACATTATGCCGTCCATTTGGTAAATTGTCTCCCTTCTGTTGGTGCAACTCATATAAAATAGGAGTCAAGTATCACGTGATCATTTTATGCCTTTTTCATTGGTACACCTAGTTACATTTAACAGTGAAAAAGTCCATGATAACCAAAAGTATTTTTGTCTGACGTGAATATAATATGAACACTTAAAACACTATAAAAATATAACTTTGAAAAATAGATTTGAATAAAATATTGAAATCGAATTATAATTTTGTTGAAATTTTCTTTTTCTCCCCATTTGGATCTAATATGGGAAAGAAAAATAATACATAGAAATATGGTAAAAAATGAAATTTGTGTTGATAAAAATAACGGACATTTTAAACTAGCGTGATATGAGGAAATGAAAACTTGAAAGGGATAGAGTTCCACCATACAACAGAAAGTCAGATTACAGTTACACAAAACATAGACTTTCGAGAACAGCACATACGCATTTCTGACACAGAACATACCGCATACTTGTACACATTAATAGGACGTTGATACGCTCAACAAACTAACATTAATAACTTATGCTATATAATGTCTATGCTATAGTCAGATCACAAATCATAAGTCTTTAAATAGAACTGGCATATAACTTTGTTTGAAATCTGCACGTGATGAGCACGTGTATTGATGACTTCATACGAGTTATATGTTGACGTCATAACATTAGCCACCTGTCGCGATCAATCACACGTTTTGAGAATTTTATCCTATTGTGGGATTGTTGAACCACACAGTAATTGATCAAACTTTTTTATTGACATCGTATACCGTATTCTGTTGTACTTTAACAGTAATTACAATCTAAATAGGTATATTGCACTTCGGAATCATAGTTAATAGGATTGGGTGGTTTTTTTTTAAAGCGCATTGGTTTTTTGTACTTGTTGTGAATGATCGTAAAAGGCGACTAAATTTGGGATATACTCTTTTATGTGTTCGGCAGGATTCTTCAGAATATTAGCACAGTAAAAGTCACACACCGAGTATACTGCAGTTTCCCAAAAAGAAATACACGATGCCAAGCAGAATATTTCTTTGGGGATTTTTTTTATTACTTTAAAGAGTTTCTCGTACATGTAAGACAATGTCTGTCAAAGTACTTTTATTTATGGACAATATCGACAATGTCCTTACGTCCGATCAGATTAAAGAGCTTCATCCCTATCCACACGATAGGCGAAATATTTTAATTCCCTACCACCCCCTTCCCCCCGGGGCTAAATAACCGGGGATCGCATGTGTACGTAGTTAATTACCAAGTGTTAAGCCTTTGCGAATCTATCAACTTGATAGCAAGGCACTGACAAATAATTTGTAATGTAAACGTACGGATTTGTCCGCGGTGAGACAAGGTGTGCTTTTATCTCTGACCTATTTCACCTGTAACAAATTGCATATTAATTTGATAAACTGGCACTCGGAAACATCAATCAAGACGACAAATACCTAATATTGACATAAACGATTATTAGAATATTCAAAAAGACCAAACTGTCAAATCCGGAATAGTGTACTTAGCAAATCGTTTACATAGGGCAATCGACCGTGCCTGTAGGATGGATATTCTCTCGCCTCGTCAGTTATCGGGACGTGGTACATCGCCTGGCTCCGCATTACCCCAGGGTGAAGCTCGGGTGCGTTCACGGCGTATCATATCGACTAAATTCCCGGTCAGATGAGATACGATAAAACCTCCGAACGGCCACTCTTCTAAGTAAAAAAAATGAGATTGTGCTATAAAAAGTCAAAACTTCTATCACTAGTGTAGTGAGACAAAATACAATTATACGCAGTCTCCCAAATTATATATAGCGACATGCAGGTAGAACCGTCATTAAATGGTCTGAGCTGTCGATCTCATTCAAAGAATGTTAATCCCAATCACCCTACAAAAACATTAAACAATCGACCACCATATATGTAATATAAATCTCATTGTCAATGTTAATATCAATCAAAGAGAACATGCTCTGATGTTAATACTTATTTGTAAGGAGTGGACACAACACAATCACAAGCATCAAGTCACATTATACTGACAACTGGCGAACCAGTCGCCCAACTTAATTTATGCTGAGTGCTAAGCAGGAGCAGAAACTACCACTTTTATAGACTTCGGTGTGTCTCGGTCAGGGGACAGAACCCAGAGCCTACCTCACAGGGGCAAGCGCTCAACGCCAGGTCAAAAGTGAATCAGTGCCAAGTGAGATGTTAGGAAGAGTACAATCAGTAAGAAAGAATGGAAAAGCCAAAATCCTAAATTTAGTCGCCTTTTAGTTCATTAAAAGCTTATTAAAACACGACCCTGGTTGAGATAATGTCAGACGGTCTATGTTTGTCAGATTGTCTGTTAGTTTTATTTTTAGTGTAGACATATTTAGTATTTCATACATTAGAAGTCAGACCGCAACATAATTTGTCCATGACATAATTAATTTCGTAATCTAAAAAGAAGATGTAATGAAAACCTTTATTTGATTAAGCATTTGATTTAACTTTTGTAACTTGAAAAAATGTATGTTTTTGTTTTCAATTGTTAAAATTAAAAACACAAGTACCCGGTGGTTAAGCAATGGTTATGATGCAGTGTGTGAGTTGGTACATGTATGTGGAGTGCATGCGTGATTTGAAACATAGTGGTAAGTTGTATATTCGTTTTGTTTGTACCTATGATAATTTTTGGTTACCAAATTGCTATTTCACTAAAGAATATGTCAAATTACCACATTGTACACCCAATACCGGTCAAATATTACACTGACAATGGACAAATTAGTCGTTCCACTTCCATTATGCTTGGAACTTATTAGTAACCATGTGCTACTCTCTCTTTCTTTACCAACACGGGCACAGGATCGGCGGACAGGCCATTGTATGGTCTGTATAAGCCTAGAGACACGATATAAAGTCTTCCTCATTGTAGCAAACGCTCAACGTAATGCCACAACGAGGGCGGTGTCGAGGGAGACGTAAATTAAGAGAAAAAGTGTGGAAAAAGAGAATAGATAAAATCCTAAATGTAGACTGTAATGTGAAAATAGATATAATTCAAGCATCTCAACTACTACAATGAATATTAGTAATTTTGAAATTATCGAAATTTCTGTGATGAATTGAGTTGCTCTTGAAACAAATTGAATGAAATAAGAAGCAGTACATGTTGAATTTATTTCAAGAGCAACCCAATTTATATAATAAAAGGTATAATAAACGTCATGTGTAGGCCTATAGGCCTAATTAATTTGGCCTACAACCTTCCCCCCCCAAAAAAAAAAGTACACGCCTCAATCCTCCTTTGCCGACGACATGAGCAAAACTAATACTAAAACTGCAAAATGAGAGTTCATAAAAATGTTTTTAAAATTGTAGAAATTTGTCCGTAATATTTGCACTTTTTAACTACCGCTCTTAATACCGTTTACAATTTCAGTCGATACTCAAGTTCATGAGCAAATGAAACAGGATTTTTAAAGTGGTTTCATTGAGACCAACTTAAGTGAGATTGAAATATTAAGTATAAGCGAAGGCTTAATGGTTAAAATGTCAATCTTATACAACTAGCTTTCTCTAGAAATAAACAAAAATATTATTTACTTCAATATTGACTTGGTGAGACCATTAGGTGTGTGATTGTCAGATAAGATAAGGTAGAAATGACTTGGTTTAGTTTAATTCTTAATAAATGAATACCAAAAAATACTAATGATCCACCGCTGGCAAATGGTATATTTTTGCTTTTAATTGTTAAGATTAAAAACACAATTTCTCATTGGTTACGCATTTTCAATATATGTATAAACATCTAGATGGATCACCAGATGCGATCTTTGTCACGATGTGTGCGTGTGTGTGTGTTGTGTGTGTGTGTGATATGGTGTGTGTGTGGGTGTGTGTGTGTGTGTGTGTGTGTGAGTGTGAAGTGCATGCGTGAATTGAAAGACTATGATGCTGGAAAATATAATTAAAGTGTTATTTCAATACAGCATACTGTCAAAGATACCACATAGCACACCCCTTCTGGTCACACTTTACACTGACCATGGACAAACCAGTGGTCCCACTCCAATTATGCTGGGAACTTAGAAAGACCTTTTAGTTGGTTGGTTGGTTGTTTTAAGTTAAAATATCTACTCGAGACTTGTATGTAACCATGTGGGGCAAACTCACAACGTAAGGCCAAAATGAGGGCGGTGTCAAAAAAGTCATTGAGGAAAAGGAAAAGGAGAATACCTAAGATCCTAAATTTAGGATGTGATATGGAAATAGGTATAATTGAACAACCCGTATAAGTAATTAATCATCAAACTTTCTACAATATTTCCTCAGCGTTATTGATATATACCTAATATCCGTTCTACCAGATTCGCTATTATCCAGACATTATGCTATCAGCTGTAGTGACACATATGATGTAAATTATGATTAACTGATTATGTTGTCAATCCAGGATTCCGTAATTCTATTTTGACACTTAAGTGATAAGTAAAATTACGTTATACTATGTTGTGTTTCACTAGTTTGCCCTACGTATAGTATTAGTGAAGGCTAAATGGTTAAAATATCAACATTTTATTAATGGCCTTCTCTAGAAATCAACAAAAATAAATATTATTCACTTAAATATTAACGTTATGAGACGTTTATGTGTGTAAGTTTCAGATAAAAAAGGTTTGTAGAAACAAAGGTACTTGGTTTTTTTTATTTCTTAAATAAATAAAATAAATAATTTTTGAAAAAAAAAAAAAAAAAAACAACATTCACCAGCGTCGTATCATCTATAAATATTTGGTGTCCTCCACAAGAAAAACATGTAAACGTAATTTTTGTAACTGAAGAAAAATAATACTCCGTTTGCTCCTATTTTGATAAAGAGAAAAAATACCATTCGTCAGAGATGTAGCATCTTAACAAATGAACATAATGATAGATACACGAACTATCTACTGCGTTTCAACTGTTTAACTATACCCAGGATAATTCTGTTATCAAAATTCAAATATTATACTAAAATCAACTGGAAGAAAACATTTTTGTGTAATTAATAACAAGTATCATAAAATCTTACATTTCATTTTCATTTTGTTAATGTGTTGCAATACTGAAAAGATTCGATATCAAAAGAAAATAGAATATCCGTTATATAACATACAATGTTTAGGAGTTCTGGTTCAAGTAATGCTTTGCATCAGATTGTTGTAAATATGACACTAAAACCAAAGGGGCGTTTAAAATCGTTTCGCTTCCCTCAGCTTTCGGATTATCTCTGGAAATCACGTACTTATCACGCGATTGGGCGGACATATTGTTAATGGTTAAAACAATTATTACTAAAGTTATATCAAAGGTCACTAGGGGTAACAAACACGTCGCTTGCTTACTGTGCCACACTGTTATTGACGAATCGTGACCGGATATATCAGTATACGGGCGATAACTCTATGTTGCATATCCCGCAACATATATTCCCCAAGGTGCAATAGCTCACGTCGATCCTCGTAAACGATAAAACATCCATGGTTGTTTAAAAGCACATGGTGACTACAGATAATCAGTTTGTGTACTCAAGAGTAAAAAAGTACTACGCAAGAGATCTATATATTTGATTGCGGTGCTTGATAGTGCTGTGAAACAATGAAATGGTTACAGAAACGAGAGAGCAACACGCATCGAATCCATTCGGTGGAAAAACCTATTTCACAGCATCCGTAAGCTACAACGTTACTGCACAGTAGTAATTGAATACCGTTTACAATTTCAGTCGAGCCGAGCAGATTTCTACACAATTTGCCGTACAAATAGTTTGCTGTCTGAATATAACTTTTGGATCATGTTTTGTAGTTTTATTGTTTGATGTATAGAATGATGGAACTTTCAATTTTCACCGATACGAAGAACGGTTGTAAAATATGAAAATAAGCTTTTAAAGACCCAATATACGTATTATTCGAGTTTTTTAAATCACATTAAGAAGATTTTGTATCAAATGTTAATTAAAGTCAGTAAAGTTGTTTTTGAGACCAACTGTAAAGTTTCAAAAAATAATCAATGTAGCTCACATTAAAGACAAAGCGAAATGATTCGAAGAAATTCACGGAAAGTCTCGATTTCCGGAAAATATCAAGTGACCCGATCGACTTCGCACGGTAAATACAGAAGCAAACGAATTATCGGCCCTCAAAAATATGTAGGCCTACACAAGAAACGCTTCGGTAATAGGTAGTATTACAATGACGACTGTTTCAAGATGGAAGGCATAGTTTGTTAAACATGACGACTAGTTCGAGTAGATCACCTGTATTAGCGCTTGTATCACAGCAGTTGGCATAAACGTATTGAAGACAGTAATACAGAAGTCGCACCTTTCAGCGTCGTATAAAATAAACATTGTATAGGGAATTAATAACAATTTATTTTGTTGTGTTTTATTTTTAAAAAGTAACTACCCATCAACCTCTGCGTATATTCTAATTAGCAAGTTGTCTCTGATTTCGATATGACAACTAGAGTATAAGTTCAAGCTTAGCATTAAGGCATATATCAGGCTTTATTGCATGGGAAGCCATGCAATACAGCCTCAGGCGGCATGAGTGTATTGCCCTAGACCAGCCAGTATTACACCCGTAGGTATGAAAGAAAGCTTCAGGCGACATGAGTGTATTGCTCTTGATCAACCGGTATTAGACGTGTAGGTACGAGAGAATATGCTGTTCTTACTGACAGATCGATTCCAATGAAAGCAAAAGCAAACTACTTAGTGTTTAGACACTATGCTTTTTGTTAACTATTCGTGTGTAATTTTTCAAAACATTTTAAAAAAACCTAAAGAACTGATACTTTCTCTTTTCTCTGCTAAAACAACTCTAAAGGCATGGGACGTTATGTCACAATATTGTTTTAAGTTATAAGTTAAGGTGGTTTAACATTTTTACACCAATTTGAATTACGCGTGTCATCCATTGAGGCAGAGAATATAATTCCCGTTTCAAAAAAGAATATTTGTTTTAGTTTTTTTTAGTTTTGAGTTCCAGTTTTGCTTTTATCCTTGATTTGGTATATCCGTGTATTGCATACTATAGATATAAGACACATGTCAGGAAAATGAAGGATAAACACTATTCCCTTTTAAGCTATTTTGATTTTGTTGTTGAGGCAAGTGAATATAACCTGTTGTCTGATAATATAATTAACTTTGGTCATTTTTTCGTTCACTCTGTTTAGATTTTGCCTTTCCGTTTAATGTGTTTTTTTGAAACCATTCATCGGTTATGATAATTGCATTAACGTTGTAGAAAACTCCACAGATGTTTTGGTATCTCGATATACCCGATTTATGTTGAATATGACATAGAGGCACTCCTAGGTTCTCCTGTATCTTCCGTCCAGATATTAAGTAATGTGTATTTGATATTCTGGCGTTTTGTTGTATAATGATCCATTATAGAGATTAACGAAGATATAATATAGTGTATCTTAGCATGAATATTAAAACGTCTGACATTGTCTACACACATTAAATCACCCTAGACCTGCTGATTGAATATGTTGTCACTTCTGATGAACAGCTTAGGTCATTAATCCCTTAACTCACTGAAATCTCTTGCAGGACTAATAAAAATGTTACTATTTTCTTGCATTTTGCCATGGCAATCGTTTTTTTTTTTTAGTATTTATTTTTTTATTTGAAATATCTCAGAAAAATACAGATTTTTTGTTTTATTTACTAGAGATTTATCTCTTTTATGTAAACAAACAAAACCAACATGTTGCCTGGTTTGTCCGTTTCCATGAAAACTAACAATCCATGGAAACTGCTGTCTCTTTACATATACGTTTGTGTTTACCAATTTAGAAAATATATCCAAATATTTTTATTTTTTTCATACTCAATCTGATTTTTTGATTGGCTAATTCCTTTTTAGATACCGTTTCGTTTACATTTTTACTACAGTCCCACCATGTAACCAAAGTGCAGCTGGCATTTATTTACTCTATGAACTTCAAGCACTTGTTATTATTATTGGTGATAACGAATGATTAATTCATCATAGATGAAAATTCCCTTGGGATTTCATCATATGATTGTCATCATATGATATAAGCATTGAACATCTTTCAGTTGGCATTCATAGCCAATATGAATGCCAACCGGACAGATGCAAATTCCATGAAGTGCGCTAGAGAGAACAAAATCCGAAAAAGGCCCGAAACCCCAGCGTTATAGTGACAACACAATACAGGCGTTGCTGTTGTGTATTGATTTGCGAAAAATCAAAAGAATCGTACATCAAAATGTATTATTTGAAGAAATATTCGAAAAAATATTTATAAGCATTGTTTTTTTATTTGATTGGTTCATGAAAAAAATAATCATTTTCTCGGTAATTTTAAAATTAAAAATTAAATTTCCGCGAATATTTTGGTATCTCCCAAATAGCATAATGGATAGACAAATTTTGAGAGGTTGAAGATGGTGATACGTCCTACTGTGGTTACCATGGCAATGCTATAAGAGATGACATAGAAAGGGATTTCACGATTTCTGCACCAAACTCGCCTTATTAGGGTGAACAACGTAAGTAATAGAGGTATACTTACGAAAGGTCAACGCACTTGATGGTGGCGTCGATATGAGGCATGGTTGGAAAAATCAGGCCGGGGTTCTGACGCTGTCACAGTGAAGCATGGAACCTTACTCCATAAAATAATGTTTGTCAAGGCTACCAACTTACCACGCCGTGTGTAGTTACTTGCATTCTAACTGGAACCGTGATTAAGACCTGTAATATTGGCCAGTGAATTGTGGATTTTCTATATCAATAGCGACACATACCCCTCGGAAATTTCAGTTAACTCTGACCAACCTACTAGACAAAATTCATCGCAATAGGTCCTTCGTATGTTTTTTCCCTCAAGTCGCAATCGCTGAAGACCGAGAGACATAAATTTGTGTGGTGTTGCAACAACCATATATTAGCTATCTAATGGAATTTGTGTTATGGGACAAGATGCTGGACAAACAATACAGTTAGTCGCCAATTTGGGATTTAATGTTGAAGTCCTGTCAAAAGTCGTCTTAAGACAATCTACCATTTATATGTGTGTGTGATGAGTACATGCTAATTATGGCGACTGTGATTTGGCGTGCGGAGTCTGCACTTTATCATTAAAACTGTTACAAAGAGCCACAACACGAACACACCACAGTCTCCAAAACCATGCACGTACTCCACATACGCAACACGCCGCATACACGTGAGGTCACTGTTAAATGATCATGAGTGTTAATATGACGTAAACCCAATGGACCAAACAACTGATTTATTTCCCATATGCTTCATATCATTAAAATAATAAAGATATTTTACCATCAAATATAACAAAATTTAAATGGTAAAGCATACATATATAAACCAACTAAGGATCAGAATAATATTATATTTCCCTACCTTGAGTGTAGAAGAGAGAAATATCTACCCGAGGAGGAGATTCACGACTGTGTAACCCGATGGTTGCCGAGGGTTACACTGTCATGAATCTCCTCCGAGGGTAGATATTTCACTATCTTAATATCTAGGTATGGAATGTATTTGAAGGTATCCATTTTACTTTATTGAAAACTTTGTTAAACCTGTGGCACTGTGACAAACAAGAATCTAAATCATTTTGAAATATTCACAGCCATAGAAATCTTATCTAATATTGTATGAAAACCTGTTAGATAAGTCTTTTTACCGAGTAAATATCAAAGAAATATGTGAAGGTAGGTGGAATTCCGATTGCGATGATCATTATATCAAAATTCATCAAGCACGTGAAGCAAGAGCTCGAGTTCAATTATGATATTGATTGTCCAATTGGACCGCATATGTTAATTTGTATTTGCATATGACGTTTTATACATTTCTGTTTATCACGCGAATATGTTCTAAAGGCTGTTTTTCCCTAGGTAAGACAGAGAAATCTTACCCTAACCGGAAGTGCAGATATATCTGTCCGATTGGGTAGAATAATAGAATCGTACATGGGTCTGTGAAGTGGACAGGGATATCTCAACCCGAGTGAAAGATTTTTGGCCTGTCAACCCGAGGCTTGCCGAGGATTGACGTCCATTAATCTTTCACAACCCATGTAAGATTCTTTTCTCCCATACTTAGTAGAAAAAATGACGAAATTCCACTTGGTTTCCAGCTTTTTCATCGCGCCACGATCGCATGAACGTCGTTATGCGTCAAAATTCATGACGTCATCTACAATGAGCGCCTCAGTTACGCCGCGTGAGCTGTCTTACACCCCCCCCCCCCCCCTGTGTAAGATTATATGACTCTTTCATATGTACATATGTAGGATAGAACTATTCCACCCGAGGGTACATAATTTTGGGTCAGAACCCGAGGGTGGAATAGTTCTATCCTACATAATTTACATATGAAAGAGTTATTTTCTCACATTGCTTGTCGAGTTACTTGCACGAAAGGTGAGGCAGCCATTTTGTGACAAAATCTTAACTTCTTAAATAATTAATCGATTTTAGAAATAAAACGTCATTCGAAAGAGCTCATCAAAGTTTGGTTTATATTAAAATATAAACAAGAAATCTTAGGTAAAACGGTTTGAAATTGCAAATTAAACAAATGAAATGGTAAAGAAATCCGGCAAATCAATCGAAATAGAAGAAAAATGACGTCAACTTTGGCTGATATGACGTCATTTTATTATTCGGCAATTGTGCCGTCACAGCTATGGTAAGAATTCTTATATTAGCTGTCTTTCATGGGACAACTCTATCTTACATGGCTAGCTATGTGAGAAAGAGATTATCTTTTCCCTAGCAAACCACGGGATATCCCTGTGGAAGTATGGGAAAAATGATGGTCTACAAATGTTATATTTTTACGCAAGTTAAAATGTGTTTTGAATTTGACTACATTGTACATGGGAAAAGAAAGTGGCCTTTTTAAAGAGATGTGGTCGCTATGGCAGGTAGCTGCGTATGGGCGTCCCTATAATTGTAACCAGCTGGTCTCTACGAACGATGTTCCCACCACTTACTGTTATATAGAGATTGAACAGTGTTTTTGATTGCGTTAAAGGTGGTATGAACGCAATGGGATACAGACATATTCAATGTAGCGCGTTAGCGCTACATGTAGAATATGTCTGTATCCCATTGCGTTCATACCACTTTAACGCAATCAAAACACTGTTCAATCTATATATTTACATAAATAAATCTACTTACGTAAAATCTAAAACGTGATGGTTGCTAAGTGGGTAACTACGGTAGTCAGGATGACCGAAGATATAGTTCCGATTGTTGAAAGTTATAGCTGCAGTTTGGTTTGAAATACAACAATGACACTTTTCAATTATTTTCGACATATATTTTTTTCTCAAAGTTGATAATATATCAATAATGTCCATTTCGAATAAAAATTGAGATGCCAAGGCGGAACGACTACCGGTATGTATCGTTGTCAGGGTAGTTGATGCGGTCCGAAGTGGAGCGAGCCGCCATATTTGATTTTCAACCGAGGAAAGTGAATTGTGATATAGACTATTGATGGTATGACCGTTGAGCTGCTGAATGTTTATCATGTATGTATCGGTCTAAGAACGCGATTTAGACTAGATTCTTCATAGTCATGGGGTTTTATTTTATTGTACGGAGTAAAGACAAGATGTTTGCGTGTGTGTAGGCCCTATTTTGAATGCCAAGACGGGGTCCATTTAAGCTGTTGATACTGTTTCGGATAGGCTACCTGTAATGGTTGGGTTTTTTTTCTGGAAACCTGTATATGATCTGTTAACCTATTGTTTCGCTTAGACGCTTCCAGAATTGTTTAACTGACAATCAGATGTTCTGTATATTTAGGTGAGATGAGTGACCGTACACACGTACATCTGACGTAACTATGGGATTCCCGAACATTCCTGAGGGAAAGCCCCCAGTTGTAGTCCCGACCAGCGATCCGTTTTGTATTTTATTACCGTTACAATGCTTGAACACATGTTTTGTTTTTGATGTCAAATACATATTTAATTGGATCTTATAAAAACCCTTTATTGTTATTTTTAAATCCGTCAACCTTATGACGCAAAATCTTTTTCGAAGCGTGAACTAGAAGTAGTCCGAACCTGCACTGCGTTTGTATTCATACGTCATTGCGTTTACGCTAATTTGAACGCAACTCCCCTCCCGTTGACTTTACAGCATCTATTTAATGCATGTGAAACACCTTATACCAGTATTCACCTACATTTGTCTCAGTTTAGTTATTATGCCCTGCAGTAGGGCTTTAGAATTGTACCTACTGCCCCTATTGCATGATCGTAAAAGGCGACTAAATTTAGGATCTTATCTTTTCTCTTCTTCCTAACTGGACTTTATCTTTCCTAATGCCTCCCTTGGCACCGTCTTACTTTTGGTCTTGAGTTGAGCGTTCGCCCCTGTGAGGAACGCCCTGGGTTCTGTCCCCTGGCCGAGACACACCAAAGTCTATAAAAGTGATAGTTCTTGCTCCTGCTAAGCGTTCAGCATACAGAGAGTGGAGCGACTGGTTCGCCCGTTGTCATTATAATGTGACCGGTGGGGTGTGTTGCTTGGTGTCTTCGGCGGCATGCTTCAGTGTTATAGCACTATAAAAAGGGCAACAGTTCCACTATACAAGAAAGACACAACATGAATATACCGCAGTCTCCAAAACACGCACCTCGCACAGCATACACAGCAACACACCGCATACATGGGAGGGCCGTCCTTGCATGACCATAGCTGTTAATAGGACGTTAATTAATCAAACAAACAAACAAACAAGTTTAGTTATTGTATAGAAGCCGTTTCAGTGAGACAACACTAAAATGGCCAATATATCCATTAATAACAGGAGATAATATATCGCAGCTTCCCACAAAATCCAGGCAGTCATAGACTTAACGCAATGCAAGCATGGGATATTCTTCCTAAAATAACCCCAAGGGCACAAAACACCACCAAGGTAACACATACATGAAAATATAAGAAAAAAACTAATATTCAAAATTCAATCCAATATACTGACAACTTTAGTTTGCGGCGGCCATGTATATATATATGGGAATGATGAAAATATAAGAAAAAAACTAATATTCAAAATTCAATCAAATATACTGACAACTTTAGTTTGCGGCGGCCATGTATATATATATGGGAATGATAGGTAATCACCAAGTATATGATGCTTTGAAGTAAGCTAATTTTATTTCCTAGCGGTTCAAACGCTCTTGTGATCCGATGAACGTAATCCTCATCCGACAGAAACTCATTGTTATCGTTTTTCATGCAAACATACAAGTGATTTGAATCAGCTTACAGTATAATCACTTGACAAAAATCGGAATATCTGTTACGGAAATGTTTGTTGTGTTCAAGGGTAGACTGTGAATACATCAATAAAAGTAAGTAAAAACAATAGGATTCATCATTTCTGTAAAATTCATTTTTTAACATGCCATGATTAACTGTTATTGAAACATCTGGCTGCACCATTGAAGGCCCTGCCTTCAGACATATTATTTTCATAATTTGTTTTCGCAAACTAATGAATGTAGCAATAAATGCCAGAAAAATCAGGCTTAAGTATAGATAAACATTTCTTAATTTTCCGCACACGCTTCATGAGTTAACCTCGAGATAAACATTAGACAATTCACTTGTGTAATGACCTGAGCGGAAGTGACGTATTTCTATTTGACATTTAACGGAAGTCAGTTTATAACACCCATTTTTTGTCAGAATTTTAAACTCCCCTTAAACTGCCACAGTGGGTGTTTACAAAAAACGACAGATGTGAAAAGTCCAATTTCCTTTTGTAATTATCTAAATGGAGACCGTTGCAGGGTATTAAACGTGCTATGTGTTGATTATAAGACATGCTACCATAATATTACTATCGGTTTGGACACCTCGAAATGTATTACCGTGGTATTAGGTTGTTTATCATTAATTCGTTAAAGTGTTAGGAAAAGTAGTATTACGGGGATATTTTGTTAAATGCTTATACAATCTATTAAAGGCACACTATACGTGAATTTTCGTATGTTTTCAGGTTTTTTGGTAATCACAATCATTTACGAGAAAATTACCACATTTTCTCTGCAAAATGTTGACTTAAGCCAGGTAAGATGTTACCCAACTTTGAAGTTTCTAAAAAAATATGAAAATATTAAAAATGATTAATGTGTCCCACAATAAATACCATATATTGAAATAGTTTTTATATCAAATATATATCCATTATGAAAATAGCTAACCCAAACGATACGCAGAAGTTCACTGAAAACATTATGTGACGCGATCAATATAGGCTATAAGCCTATCCACAAAACGCTTCGGTAATTGTGACCGAATCGACTTCACACGGGAAAACAGAAAAGGCCTATACACAGGGACATGGCACGAATTTCTAACCAACAGTGTATATGTATTATAAGTATTATAGCATTTATTTCTCTTTAGGGTTAGACATGCGTCACTGATATGTAGAACCCGTTTAACAAAAAAAATCCGTTTTTCTCTACCGTAGATTTCATGCCTTGATACTATAATACATACATATATTACTGTTGGTAAAATGTTTTGTGCCAGGTCCCTGTGTATACTTAATAGGCACGCCAC
>SAYR01001522.1:443168-530893 GCA_004382745.1 Argopecten irradians irradians | reverse complement strand
TCCCGTTGACTTTACAGCATCTATTTAATGCATGTGAAACACCTTATACCAGTATTCACCTACATTTGTCTCAGTTTAGTTATTATGCCCTGCAGGTAGGGCTTTAGAATTGTACCTACTGCCCCTATTGCATGATCGTAAAAGGCGACTAAATTTAGGATCTTATCTTTTCTCTTCTTCCTAACTGACTTTATCTTTCCTAATGCCTCCCTTGGCACCGTCTTACTTTTGGTCTTGAGTTGAGCGTTCGCCCCTGTGAGGAACGCCCTGGGTTCTGTCCCCTGGCCGAGACACACCAAAGTCTATAAAAGTGATAGTTTCTGCTCCTGCTAAGCGTTCAGCATACAGAGAGTGGAGCGACTGGTTCGCCCGTTGTCATTATAATGTGACCGGGTGGGGTGTGTTGCTTGGTGTCTTCGGCGGCATGCTTCAGTGTTATAGCACTATAAAAAGGGCAACAGTTCCACTATACAAGAAGACACAACATGAATATACCGCAGTCTCCAAAACACGCACCTCGCACAGCATACACGCAACACACCGCATACATGGGAGGCCGTCCTTGCATGACCATAGCTGTTAATAGGACGTTAATTAATCAAACAAACAAACAAACAAGTTTAGTTATTGTATAGAAGCTGTTTCAGTGAGACAACACTATAAAATGGCCAATATATCCATTAATAACAGGAGATAATATATCGCAGCTTCCCACAAAATCCAGGCAGTCATAGACTTAACGCAATGCAAGCATGGGATATCTTCCTAAAATAACCCCAAGGGCACAAAACACCACCAAGGTAACACATACATGAAAATATAAGAAAAAAACTAATATTCAAAATTCAATCCAATATACTGACAACTTTAGTTTGCGGCGGCCATGTATATATATATGGGAATGATAAGTAATCACCAAGTATATGATGCTTTGAAGTAAGCTTATTTTATTTCCTTGCGGTTCAAACGCTCTTGTGATCCAATGAACATAATCCTCATCCGACAGAAACTCATTGTTATCGTTTTTCATGCAAACATACAAGTGATTTGAACCAGCTTACAGTATAATCACTTGACAAAAATCGGAATATCTGTTACGGAAATGTTGTTGTGTTCAAGGGTAGACTGTGAATACATCAATAAAAGTAAGTAAAAACAATAGGATTCATCATTTCTGTAAAATTCATTTTTTAACATGCCATGATTAACTGTTATTGAAACATCTGGCTGCACCATTATTTTCATAATTTGTTTTCGCAAACTAATGAATGTAGCAATAAATGCCAGAAAAATCAGGCTTAAGTATAGATAAACATTTCTAATTTCCGCACACGCTTCATGAGTTAACCTCGAGATAAACATTAGACAATTCACTTGTGTAATGACCTGAGCGGAAGTGACGTATTCTATTTGACATTTAACGGAAGTCAGTTTATAACACCATTTTTTGTCAGAATTTTAAACTCCCCTTAAACTGCACAGTGGGTGTTACAAAAACGACAGATGTGAAAAGTCCAATTTCCTTTTGTAATTATCTAAATGGAGACCGTTGCAGGGTATTAAACGTGCTATGTGTTGATTATAAGACATGCTACCATAATATTACTATCGGTTTGGACACCTCGAAATGTATTACCGTGGTATTAGGTTGTTTATCATTAATTCGTTAAAGTGTTAGGAAAAGTAGTATTACGGGGATATTTTGTTAAATGCTTATACAATCTATTAAAGGCACACTATACGTAAATTTTCGTATGTTTTCAGGTTTTTTGGTAATCACAATCATTTACGAGAAAATTACCACATTTTCTCTGCATAAAATGTTGACTTAAGCCAGGTAAGATGTTACCAACTTTGAAGTTTCGAAAAAAAATATGAAAATATTAAAAATGATTAATGTGTCCCACAATAAATACCATATATTGAAATAGTTTTTATATCAAATATATATCCATTATGAAAATAGCTAACCCAAACGATACGCAGAAGTTCACTGAAAACATTATGTGACGCGATCAATATAGGCTATAAGCCTATCCACAAAACGCTTCGGTAATTGTGACCGAATCGACTTCACACGGGAAAACAGAAAAGGCCTATACACAGGGACATGGCACGAATTTCTAACCAACAGTGTATATGTATTATAAGTATTATAGCATTTATTTCTCTTTAGGGTTAGACATGCGTCACTGATATGTAGAACCCGTTTAACAAAAAAAATCCGTTTTTCTCTACCGTAGATTTCATGCCCTTGATACTATAATACATACATATATTACTGTTGGTAAAATGTTTGTGCCAGGTCCCTGTGTACTTATATAGGCACGCCACGGTAATAGTGTCGGTTTTACAATAACGACTGTTTCAATATGATGGTTGGTATGTTTACAAGACGATTTTTGACCGTTCGATATACTATGTTTATCTGCACGAAATAATGTAATAATAAACGGGGTTTATCTTTATTATAGGTCATTGATAAAATGTTCGATCATGGCCTACAATAAAGATTAAAGACGTGTATGTTGACATTATTCTATGTAGATCATGATATGATGTAGAACGGTCAAAATCGTCTTGTAAACATACCTGTCATCTTGAAACAATCGCCATTGCAAAACCGACATCTACCGGATCTTATAAAGGTCTACATATGTTCTACGATCGATAACATGTTTGTTTCTGTTTTTCCCGTGCAAAGTCGATCGGGTCATGTGATATTTTCAGGAAATCGAGACTTTCCATGAACTTCTTCGTATCGGTTCGGTTATTTCTTGTTGGCCACGTTAATATTTAGTTAATTATTATTTTTTAGTTATTTTTATTTTTTTACACTTGTTGGTCTCAGTAACAACGTACTTGACTTTAGTTCATATTTTATGCAAAGAGAACATGATAATTTTCAAAAAATAATCAAAACAGAAAATTGCGTATTTTTTATCTTAAACATTACAAACAAAATATGTTTGTCACACGTAATATATGATTCATCAGTAAAGTGACAATGGTGTGCTCTTCAACATATATATATATATCTTTTTTTTAAAAAAAAGATAACAACGAAATAACGAAATTGTTACTGATATCTTCTATGTAATATACATGACGATAATAGGAATTCGCAACTGAAATTATGAAATTATGATTTGATTCTGAAGTAATACAATATGATACGAGACGTGTGTAATAATTAAGAGTTCAAATCAAAGTTATATGTGCCGTAATTTTATATTATAATACTTATAGCGCTTAGGTTTTACTCTAACAAGGTCACCTAAGAGCTGAAAACGAATTTTGGCAGTACAGGTGAAAATCCATATCTTTACATTTGCAGTGATATGAAAACTTGACTTTCTGTTTCCGGTTTACAAGAACGTTATCCAACTCTACTTTTATTAGGTGATTTACATAGAATAACGTTACCGAGACAACTCTATCACATGTAAAGAAGCAAAACTGTGGTCTATAATTTCATTTCCCATTTTCAAAATATCTTTTTTTTAATTTTATTTCTGCAGTACTGTTTTCATATAAACCTACAAAAGCCATAAAACAAGACCAATCTGTGTTGTGACTAATGTTTTTAAGACATCATCTTTATTTGATTTGTTGGATTACTGTCCATTTTAATGATTTTTTACAGCTTTATTAATCAAACCTGATGGTTTTAAATAGATTACTGAATGAAAAATAAAATGTCAATTTTTTGCCCAGTTATGGTACACAAAGCTTTTAATATGTTAATTTGCACAGTCCAAAACACAATATTTAATTCAGATTAATTAATATCAGAATTGATTAGTAAGTAAACTATTATATCAAATACAGTAATTGAAATTGTGAACATTTTCTTACAAACTATTATAATTTGTATAATTGCACTTTATAGCTACCACACGAACAATAAATGTTCCATGCCATTGATATTGTGTGCTGCACTAGTCAATCTGCAGATGTAACGTTGGAATTGTTCCTGTACCTGCTGCCCGTGTTCATTCCATGACCGTAATAGCCGACTATATTTAGGGTCTTATCTTTTCTCTTCCTTCTAACTAACTTTACTCTTCCTAACGTTTCTCTTGCCACTGTCTCACATTTGGGCTTCTGCTGACCTTAAGGTGACGGGCAGGGGTGTCTATGAAGAATGTCTTCCGTTTTATACCTACAGTATGACTCCATAAACCAAATGCTGCTGATAATTATCCTTACTCCATTATTGCTTTTAACGTTTGCTCGTGGATGACCCGAATGTTGCCTGTTGCCGTAAACGAAACACACTTACAACTATAAAGAAACACCTTATACCATTTTGAATAAATTTAACGATTGCACAAAACCCATACGGTCAGACATGTGTTCTCGTTCGCTGATAGAAGGAAATATTGTGTGTCTTGATAAAAGGTAAGTGCAAATTTACCAAGTTACCTAAAATATGTCCGTATTGTAATTGTATTTATTATGAATTTAAATAGTGTATAAATTGTCAGTGTTCATTTTTATATTGGTATATACACTCTACCTCAAGTTAATAAGGACAGGCTAGAATCGACATGATTGTAATATTACATGTAGTTACAATTTGGTTTTGTTTTGTTTTACACTATATTCAGAATTTGCATATTAGAGTTACCTGCCCTTGTTGTTGGTATTGATAGTTACATCATGATTTTGGGAGTGTTTCAGAGAGCACGTATTCTGTATTTGCATATTACGGAGTTATCTGCCCTTGCGGGTAGGTATTGATTGTGACGTCATGTATTTGAGTGCGAAACGTCATACTTTTCGGAGAAAACGACGTGAAATGCGCTCACAAAATAATGACGTAACAATCTTTACCTACCCGCAAGGGAGCTAACTCTGTAATATGCAAAGACGGAATATATGTTTGCTCGTTATCCATACCTACCCACAAGGGAGGTAACCTTGTAATATGTAAAGAAACAATAGATGACTTAACGTTAATGCATTTTTGTCCTAGTTATTCCATTGATCGAGGCAATAGACATTAAATTCAGTACAGTTCAGGCTACACCTAAACAACTGTAAAATAGAAAATTATGGCAAACCTTTTTAATTTATACACAGGCAACATTTCCTAACACGAAATTGAAGTTGATAAGAATTTTTAATCAATTTCATTTTAATTTCATGAAAAATATATGGGTCGTTTTCGATTATACGATTTAACTTGTTGGACCTTATGAATTACAGATTGATCTTGTGATTTTATATTGTTTTCAGATTAGTGTTGGCATAGTCATCTCAGGCTTGTATCAAAAAATGCAATTTCGTCAGGATTTATACTTGAAATAATGACTTTAACATACGGTCGATCCGGTTGTTTCGAATTAAAGAAAACGGCCATGGTCAAGATTTCTAGACCTGAAACTCAGAATGCGAAATTTTGGCTGTGTATCAATTCAATCAAAAATTTCATAAACCGAAACAAGTTACATGTAGCATAAAACCGTTCACGAATGGTGGATGTATAAGCCTTAACGTCCTATTAACAACTAAGGTCAGTTAATGACGGCCTCCCGTGTATGCAATATGTTGCGTGTGCGGGGCTCAAAAATCATGACACAGGTAATCGGAAATAAACAGAAAGACATGTTACGAAATTGGAACACTATCGATTTCTGATTTGTCGGAGCTTTACCGTCCAAGGAAAAGTATCGCAGACAAATCAGTCACATGGGAGGACTGCTAGTAGACTTTGGTCAACAAATTTGATTGGTCTTATACGCGGACAATTGGAAAAACTTCTGTTGTGGACAATGACCAGACAATTGGAATAAAACTCTTCGTGGAAAATGTCGTTATACTGATTCCATTTTTTCCGGTGCGGATACCACACTTCGTTGTCATGTACTTTTCCTAACAATCATTGACTCGCTTAATGCTCCACGTATTGTAACGATAAGAACTTTAATATCTATGTTCAAGGAATGAAACATATAACATTTAAAGAACATATGATATCTACATGATATCTGAACACTTCGAGAGGACTTAAAAATGGTCTATCTTGCAGATATAATGGATATTTAAAGAGTTGTTTCAAAAGAACGGTATTCATTGTTAAGATACACTGTATGAACATAAAATGCGTTTGATGATTTTGTAATTTTACAAAAGTTACATACCTACCGTGACACATCTTTTGTCTTCCTGAACATAATGTCAATTCCCATACAGATATGTCCTTTTCTCCTGAATAAAGAATATATTATCATATTGCACCTTTAGCTGTCTTATTGTTGAGCATATAATGGCATATACAAAATGTAAACCATACTAATTGAAACTATTTTCAAATCATTTTTTTGTGTGAATTATATAAGTTTCTAATGAAAAAGGACGAGATATGACTCGGTAAAATGTGAAATCATTAATTTTCGTGGGGGTTTAATTTTCGTGGATTTCGTTGTTTGACCAAAATCAACGAATTTACATCCCAACGAAAATAGATCTTTTTAATGAGTGTATACTAATGTCATGTAAGTTTATGCGTTAATACATCGTAGGATGATTAGTATCTCACTACATCAGTCTATTTCAGGGAATAGCATAACAAGATCAAAAATCATGAATCATGAAGATCATGAAATTATCAATATGACACGATAATTGTTTCATGGCTACACCTGTAAAAACACTGGTTGAGTACCGACTCTAGCTTTTGATTGTAACTGTACGTGGTGCACGTGTAGAGCTTAGCTCCGCTCGAGCGATCACACGGTGACAGTGTCGACTGTGTATTTTTAACAGTAATGTGTAAGGCATTCTCATCCCATCATTGATTTCATTGGGTGTTTAACATATAGAATATATAATATGTATTCTAAGGCAAGCCATCTTTTTTAAAATTTGATTTGTAGGATTGTCAGGATCGAATGATATGTATGTTTCTTTGAACAGCTTAGTTGATTTAAAAATAGACTGTCCTCTATGAGTTATTTGTGACTTTTTAGATTTTTAAAGACTGGACTATGTTCAAATTGTGGAATTTTTGTCCATTTTAAGTGTTATTTTACTTTAACATGTTGTCAACAACAACAATGAAACTAAGCTAAGGCTGTAAATAGGACGTTAATGTCAATCAAACAAACAAATAAAGTAATAACTCTTAAAACTCGTTGTTTTGCATGGCTAACATTATCCATTTACATTTTAAATTGTCTTATTTTTAGATATTACATAAACAATTTCTGAATTTTGAATGAAGACAAATCTTTTTCGTCATTCTCTGTTCTTTTATTTCTGCCTTTATCGTCCAGATTTGTCTTTTGATTACATCTAGTGACACTGATAACTGAGACATGTATGGATGCATGATATTACAGTGTTTTGATTTTTTTATTCAATACAACATGTTTATAACAATTGTTTTCATTCGCAGAAGGACTCTCACACCATTTCCGTACTTCATTATTTTATGTTTAGACAAGCTTACATCACTCTCTCTTTCTTGCAAATCATTCATCCACATCCGTTCAATTTAAATGAATCCCATTAATAATCTTATAATTAATGTACTTATTGCAATAGATATTCAGCATTTTTTAAAAGAATAAAAAATAAATACCAGGGGAGACAATTATTTCGTGAAAGAAAATAGAAGGGAGGCAACTCTATTCATTTAAACTTAATTTTAAATTTAGTATGGCATTAAAAAATGTGCTTTGATTCTTAACCCTCCGCATATGTGATGTCTGGCGGCTTGTTCGGTCTGCGGCATGGTATCCCTAGGTCCAGTGATCTGTTGAATGTCATCGAATGCAAGACCTCGCCACTATAAAATGAAAACACCACCGCAGTCTCCCGAAACACAAACACAATACACACGAAAATTTAAAGAAGATTCTGTTCTCGCGCTGATATAGAAATCAGAATGGCACTTTTACCCCACCACGAAACCATTCAAGCATTTGTTATAGGAACGCAAGAACGAAAAAGTCCTAATGCGATATATATTGCTCACAGATAAAAACAAATGAATTATATTGATTTTATCCTTCTAATTCAATCTTTTCACATCGTTCGACATAGGCGTGGTATTGTATTGTCAAATCTTCTATCATAGATTAATACATGTAAAACGTGCAACACCATTTCTAGGCGTTATTTTTCCGCTTTATGCTCACGCTGTCATTGTCGAAACTTGGAATAAAACACTCGATTGAATTGGATGGATTATCTACCGTAATAATATGAAAAACACGGAGAGTTATATTTGTTTTTATTACCTATACCAAACACTGTGGGGACATTATACTGCAGCTTAGATAATCTAGGGTCACTTAGGGAATTGATAATAACAAACGATATACTGTATAACGTTAGCTTGTGGAACAGTTAATCCGATACAAAAGCGGCAATTACTACAGCAAGTACTTTGCATGTTTACGCGATTAGCACCAGATTGTCAGGTTCGAATGATGTGATTTGAGTGATGGTATTACGACCCGACTACGCAAATCCGGGGATCTGATATCAATCTAGAGTTTAATCTCGTTTTCGTATTATTATGCAACTAGTGTTGACATTCAGTTAACACAAAGGATGTATTTAGGTTGTTCTGCTTATTAATTATGTTAACTGTAGTCCAATTACGACATTGACAATTTATGACAGTCACGACTGCCGTAAATACGTCATTGTCTTTGCCGTTTTGATTTTCATTTTATGTAATGCTATGATTATTTTTTGTTTAAAGTGAATAGTCGGGCAAAGAAAACCAGTCTAAATGCGGTTATTGGCCTTCCAAAAGTTCTCACATATTAATACGACGGTCAAGTTCTGCTTAGTTTCCCAGTTCTGACCATTAAAGTAAAGAATAGTTGAAAGCATCGAAAGCGAGGCTGTGTGGAAAAGTAACCACGGACATAGTGATCCGGGAGGACGTTTTAGAATTCCGATACTTTAAATTAATTTCTTCGTACGCAGACAGATTTTGACGAGAGATTTTATTTTTCCTTTTCACAAGAAATTATACTGGATACATTCACACCATTTTTACCGACTTTAGCCATCCTTGCCCGACTGTTCACTTTAATTAGTTTAACGTCCTATTAAAAGCCATGGTCGTTTAAGGACGTGTCAGGTTTGTTGGTGGAGGAAAGCCAGAGTATCCGGAGAAAAAACTGACCAGCGGTAAGTACCTGGCAACTGCCCCATGTGAGATTCGAACTCGGAACACAGAGGAGAGCACAGAGAGCTTGTGGTATTATGCCGGGACATCTTATATACTCAGCCAAAGCGGCCCCTATATATAATGCTATGATAGGTTATTATTGATTATATGTGTTGTTTATATCATGTCCTTGGTTTTGTGTTTGGTGACAAAATTAATAAAAGTAATGAAATATATTTATGTATATGACGTAGGTTTTTTATTTTATTTTAAATGATAATCTGTAGTCACACAAATCACGACATTGTTAGTTTACGACACTTCACGCCTGTCTTTAATGGGATCATTGTCTTTGTCGTATATGATAAAATTATTTATGGTAGTTGTGTTTATACAATATAAGACAATGAACATTCAATTTCAATATGATATTATGAAATTCAGGGAGTGACCAAGAGGTCTTTAACAGTTGAAGTGATGCTATTTTATTAATTATCTCAATCGTTGATAGTACTTGATTATGTGAGCGCCTGATATCCAGTGATTTCGCACGTTTAATGATATGAAAGATAGCGATATTCTTCCCGAGGATCACAAAATGTTGTAAAACCCTAGGCTTGCCGAGGGTTATACATCATTTTGTGATCCCGAGGGTAGAATATCCCTATCCTTCATATTCACGTATGAAAGAGTATTTTTGTCTCAAACCTCGATGTTTTCTCGCAATTTCACTTCTATTAATTTCCGCCATATTGAAAAAAAAAACGTAACTGTAAGTCAAATCTCCATACATAAGAAATTGCGTGATATTTTCAACGCAGATTCCGTCGTTTGTATCTTTTAAAGTAAATCCAGCTTAATTTCAAAAAATTGTTAAAATTATGCCTAGACAATAGTAATTTTATTGACGCTGTGACGTCACGAGGCTTTATTCCATGCATGGGTAACCATGCAATACAGCTTCAGGCGACACGGGTGTATTGCCCTAGACCAGCAAGTATTACAGGTATGTGTAATGTATGTTGGTATGAGAAACGTTTGCATATGTCGCTACTGCAATATGACCTGAAGCGATTTTCATTGACTGGAAATTCTGTGCAACGTCAAACAGAAACAATAAAATTATTTCGGGAAAAATGACGTGACGTCAGGATTACGAGGATGGCGGGACAAAATGGTAGCCTTTGCTGGATTTTCGCCAAGGCTCGCAAAAATAAAACTTCTTAGACTCGTTTCATAAATCCAATATGAAGTGAACACTCATGAAAGATCCTATATATACAATATACAGTAAAGAATCTTTAAAGCTGTACATGTCATATGTGGGAGATTTTTTTTCATTTTATCTTCAGTTACCTATTGAAAATCATTGGGTGTGATGAATATAATATAGATAGTAATGGATACCATATTACAATCTCTTTTTGATTGGGGAGTATGAACATTGCGGAAAATTATCTTTAATTTCAATACGGAAGTTGAGTGAGAGGGAGAGGGGTACGAAATTTCCTTCTACAGTAATGGCGCGTTCTAAATGTGTGTACGTATCCTGTTTAAACATAATAAATACGATGGACACAAAACAATACATTTATATCCTTAACACTATACTATCATACGTCTTGCTTTATTTTCATTTTCGCAATTTGCTCATATTGGTAATAAATTACAAATTACTTCAAGTTTGGAATAGTAATTTAACATTTTATAGAACAGAAATCTCCAATCCTAACCGTCAATGATTTGTACAGGTCTCGCCTTTCCTAATAGAAACCAAACGTTCAATCTAACATTTACCATTGACTGATTTGTTTAATGAACTTACAATCTCTCTAAAACTTTATCATTTATCCACTTTTTATTGCACATGTTTGCAAAGAGCAGCAAGTTCCTTATGCATTTTTAGACTTTAAAATATGAGCTTTTTCTCAGATAATCTGCATCCTTCTTATTTCTCCCATACTTGACAGGGTAATCCTGCGGTTGTCATTCCTCACCAACCCTCGGGTTGACAAGCCAAAATCTTTCACTAGATTTGAGATATCACTGTCCACCTGACAGGCCCATGTAAGATTCTATTGATCTGATAAGACACCTTTTCACTTATTATCTTGAAGTGTATACCATTTTAATATTTAAAACGCAGCTTTTATATTTTTATGAAACATGAGTAGACGTGTACACCAAACTCTCCCAACCATCGTCTCCGTGATATTTTCCAAGGCTCGATTGTTTTCAAAAATATCAACGAAAGAGATATCTTATTAAATCTTAAATTTTGCTTTTTCTTGTACGAGTTTCCCGACTCGTAAATCGTATATTTTGTGTTTTACTTATAACCACTTGTAGAATTGTACGTAAAACACTTCCTATCGTCTTCATAATGCTTCCCTCTGTTTTTACCGAAATGTCAACGGAATCTTTATATCTTCTTTCCATGATTTGTGCGGTTTTAGAAGATGTTATGAAATGATTTAGTTCTTTTAAAACATCAGTTATCTCACCAAATACATCCGATGTTTTCTTGTATTGGTAAACTGGCATTCTCACAGAAGGAATCGTTACTCCTTTGGGGAATAAAAAGACATGCAACATTTATAAAACAGTATTTTGGACTTTTCTAATACCATAGAGAATGATTAACATTCTCGTAGTGTTCCAGTGATAATCATGTAGCAATTTTCTGTTTTTCCTTTGGCTATCCCCTCTGTTCAGGACATGATTTCTCTCGGAAAAGTCGGTATTGAATGATCTTTTAACATAGAACATGATAACTACGACAAAGCTTTATTCTAACGGAACGGATTCCTACAAAAATTGCAAACAAAAAAATAAAGCATTTCAAAACCCGATGAAATTAAAAACATATTGACACCAATGCTTATGATTAATGGTTTTTTTCAAACTACTTGATGCAATAAAATACATTTACGTACGATTCAATTGATTTTCAAAGGAATAATTTTTCCAAATCAATGTGCAACGTCAATGTGTATATTTTGACGGCACGAGTACGTCGTATTTTCGCGACTTTCCATAATTGCGTATACGTAAGAAGAAAATGAATAGGCCGATCAGAAATCCATGTTTGGTATGATAACATAGAAAAATCAATTATATAAATACATGATACTGCATTTGTAACATTATGAATATCATGGCAGTCTTGATGAATGTAAAAATACATTATAGTTGGGGTTTTTTCTTTTGAATAATTTTTGCTTATTTACTATAAATGTACATATTTTGCGACAATTAAAGGTAAGTGCAAAATTCACATTAAACAGGCCAGCGTAGTGGTAACGAGATACATAAGGTACAATTGGTGTAATTAGCGTTATTATATTTCAGCGCAAAATGTACAATAATAATATAAACGTCAAATATGCTTGCACTGCCCATACATATTTGTTTGTATAATCGTGCCATATTTAATGACCGGAAAGCCACAACTTCCATGTAATAGTCAACAGTGATCTATATATATGGTTCATTTCTCTAGTACAAGCGATGGTAGGCTCTCCATTAAAACCGGACAGGAAGCACTGACACGGATAAAGATCATCATTATCACACGTCCACTGTGAACAGCAGGACAGGTTTTGATTTCATTTCCCCGTGGATCCAGATGGAGCCCAAACAGCCATCACGTAGATGATCTTTCATTAATATAGTGTACGTTAAAACGGTAAAACATCGAATTATCCTAATCACCTGGGTCCGGTTGTTCAGAGAACTATTAGTTTAAACACGTGATTAGTGAAATTTTCATTTCTTATTTGCTGCAAAACCTGTAATTATATATTGGCTAAAATAAGTAAGTGGGTAAAGAATTGCAATAATATATTGTAACGTTAGCATATATTGCAGGAAAAAAATGTTTTATTCCGATTTGAAAATTGCCATTAAACTTTGATTAAGCTGATCATGCTTTAAACAACTTGACCCTTTTCTCTATGTCGACGATAATCCAGTAGTAATATATTTATATAGATATGAAATATTTTTACTATGTTAGTTTTGCCCCCATAAGTAAATTGTCATCTTGCAAACAGTGATAATTTGTTTAATTGGATAGTTTAAATTATGATTAGATTCAATTGTGGATTAAACATTTCAAAAAAGGCAACAATGCGTACCTGTTCATACAGCAATTAATTACATGACATTATATAGAAGCGTTAGTAGACATCGTCAAATGGTTTATCGCGAACAAGGGCTCCTCGGTGATCATAGATATATACCACAATGAGCGATGCTTGAAAGAAAGTTGTGTCAAAACGTTGCTCTGTGTGTATACAACTGTGCATATTGGTAAAAACATAGGTATCCATTGTTTCTATATCGATTTTGATCAGTTTCTATATATTTATGTTTTCATGCAGTATTATAAAACTCTTTCATGTGTGGATATGAGAATGTGGATATTTTACTCGAGGATTGACAAATTCAACATTTTGTGATCCTGAGGGTAGGCTATCCTTATCCGTCATATCCAAATATGAACGAGGGTTTTTTCTCTTATTTCATTTTGATGTTGTATTGTAATTTTGCTACTATAATTTTATGCCATTTTGGAATAAATTTCGAAAAAACCGGACTGCATGTCGATTCTCCATATATATGAACATTGCATGATATGTTCAAGGCAAATCCGTTGTTTGCAACTTTTAAATTAACACCGCATAATTTCTGAAACAAATTGTTAAAATTGTACCGAGAAAATAATAATTTTGTTGACGCTGTGATGTCACAAGGCTTTATTGCATAGATACCAATTGAGTGTATTGCCCTAGACCAGCCAGTATTACATGTGTAGTATGAGAGAAATAATTTAACGACACATTATCTGAACAATTTTTTTCTGTTGATGGCGACGTGTGCTTTTAAAGTTTACAGTGACGCACTTCCTATGATTTGTGTCTATACTGATTTTTCTAACTTCATTCCTGACATTGTGTTTGATTCAGATCATGTATTCGTTGTTTATGATTAACTGGTATAACAACGTTTGAAAGAAAATAAAAATATCTCTGTCGGAACTCTAAAATACATAGTGGACCATATATTTGAATTCAATTTTATTGTATTGGAATATAATAAGAAATAAAATATATGTCGGTCAGAAAATGTATCTAAACAAATGTCAGGTCCCAACAAACTGATGAATAAGTGTCTGAATTATATTTTGGTATAGATCAATACGTTTTGATATAAGCAGGTTTTACCTCGAGTGTATCAATGATAGAATTCAATTGTCGTTCGATATGAAAAAAACATTACAATATATATGTGTTACAAAAGGATTTGGCAAACCCGATTTGAGGAGAAAAGGTTAATGTTCGCATCTCCTTTGGAATAATTCCAAAAAGAAAATTTCATTGAAATTGGAAACTGTTAGCAACGGGAACGTTACCACATGTGGTTCCGCTTCTGAAGTACATTTGAAATTCTTTCATCAGACAGAAGTGTCTTATACTATCAGTTATCGACACCAATTTATATATCACAATATGAAATATCTTTGTAAAACCATTATCTCGATAAATAAAAAAAAAGACAAGAAATCGTACCAGTCGTATTATTCTAGTGTACTTATGATGCAAATTGGGCGTTAGAATTTTACCTGTCGGCACATTGCATGATCGCCAAAGGTGACTTAAGTTATAATCTCCACTGATACTGCCTAATTTTTTGGCCTTATTGAGCGCTCGCGCGCCCCTTTAATGATGACGGTGTGCTTCTTTCCACAGACGATCATCCCATAGTCTATAAAAGTGGTGGTTTCTGTTCCTGATTGTCCGTATAATTTGATAGGATGGAGTGTGTTGTTAGGTGTCCTCAGTGATATAAGACTTTAAAACTGGTACTAAAAGACACAACACGACTATACACAAGCCTTCCAAAATACCCAAGACATTTACATACAACACATTGCAAACAAGTGAGTCTGTTTAAAAAATATGACGGGAAACCTAATTACACAAATTAAACCAAATTGTCAATAATTAAATTAAAGAAACATGATTTGCCAAACCTAATAGTTCATTCATTTGCGTTTCACAATAAACGTCATAAGACAAAACAGACAAATAGTTTATTTTACTTAATACATTAACCTAACAACATGTAGAGATACATTTATTTGGTTCGAAGCATTGTTTGTAGTCATAACCAAAATAAAGGCTGAGATACTTTATTGTAAGTAATGTAAGCTGTTTGTTCACTTACAAGGGAGAATAGAAAGACATCAAAAGAGTGAAATATACAAAATGTTTACTAATTGTCTGTTTACGTCTAGTATCAACGCCTGTTATCGAAAGTCATGTCTGTGTTACAAAGAGTGCTTTACTAATACAGTCACTAACGTATACACACAGAAACAATACCTTCAATTAATTCATTAAAAACATATTTATTACTAAAGCAAGCATAGTAAAATTTCTGAACATTAAATCTTAATACGAATATTCAAACAAAAACCATAATATGTGTGAGTATTTTTATGATTACTTTTTCTAAACTCTACCTCTAAATTACGTTCAATAACTTTGAGTGTGCGTACCTAAGTCTATATGAATTTGATGACAGAAATATTTGTCTTACGATTGTCCATATTGTTATGAAATCAATGTATTTTCAGTAAATCCTCAACTGTAAAATGTCCATAATAAGCCCTTTGGGTCTGATTCCGACACAATGTTGGCCGTATAGAATGGTAGCTTTGTTATATTGACCATTTGGTGGGCATTACAGATTAACTTTGGATTCCGTTTTCAGACATTTGAAAGGTTTCGTGGTTCAAAATTACAATATGTATTAAAAGTCATCTTAGAAGTTTCATTGGTTAACAACACTGAAAATACGTTCTTTGGTAAGTACCGGACCCCTTATGACATTTTTAGCAATCGCACTGATTATTGAACTAAAGCAAGGAACAGCTGATGTACTTCAACCAAGTGTGACTTCACGCGCGGTATGACTTCACGCGCGGCAGTTCCAGGCGTCACCCGCCAGTTATTGGATTTACAACCAACTCCTGGATGCTTTCATCCCTTCTTTAATAGGTAGGGCGCGCTCTGACGAGGACCGATCGACGAACGAATGGATGTATTTACAGATATTGATGAAGCTGTCAAGAGTTGTACAAGGGACATATAGATTATTATCTAACAAGAAATCCACTCATCCACCCTCATAGATAATACACATCATCACTGCCGACGGATTAAAACAATTGTTTCCCCTAGATTGGTGTAAATAATTGTTATTCAAACAAAACGATCAATTATTTGCTGACAAATATACGTACCTGGTTAAAGTTGGATTTGTGACGTCTGCTCGCCGTAGGAAGTCGTTACTCGTCACGGAGGATTAGTACCTGTAGGTGTATATAACAAGCTGACCAGATCACGGTACGATTTATCCGGAACGTGCTCAGCAGATAACATATTGATAGGGTGCAATATATAACGACTTAACACCTTATCGGAAACCAAAAAAAATCTGAAAGAAGACATTTACAGAAACTTTTGAACATATGTATTTCCAAACAAAAAGGATACATATTACGATTTATAAACAGTGAAATTACTTCTTTAAAGCCGGATTCTCTTTATAGATTAAAAATATATATATATCGGAAATACATCTTATCTTGTACGGAAGGATTTTTGCCAGGAACGAGCGCGTGATTAACAAAAGGTAAGTAATTTTTGAAAATATATATACTGAATTAATTATTTTCATCATTTAATCTCATTCCTTTTTATTTCTTTTTTACACCAATACCCTAACTATAATCAAAGTAATTGAAAAATGAACGTCTCGTTTAGTTTTAATTTTATTCAGAAAATTATTTTCAATGATGTTCCATACACAAATTGTTAAAATCCTGCAATTATCATAATGATTATGTTTTCGAAATAACAAAAGGTAATAAATTCACCAATTAAATTATCAAGAATACGAACTGTTAGAAATATGGAAGTGTTGAGGAATAGGTTGACGACTACATTTTGTAGGGATTTGGTTTTAATAATATAATCCGCTAAAATGTCTACATAGACACTAACCTGACTGAGTTTTTTTTTAACTTTTACTACATTTATCAAATAAATTACATACTAAATTCATTGTAATTGTTTTGGTGTGTTAAGCCTAATTATTCAAACCAACTATATGTACAAAGATATATTTCATTAACGTTTCAATGTTCGAGTTGGTTTTTATACATACGATAGACTTGTATATGTGTATGTTATTCTCTTAATAAGAGTCATTTGAGGGCTCACTATTTCTGAAATAGGAGGGAAATCAATTGAAGAAATTCACCATCCTTCGTCAATGCTTACTCGCACTCAAAACCTAGATAACAAGAACTGGTGCTGTTACTTCGATCTTATTTTAAAAAAAAAAATTGAATAACTAACTTCATTGTTATTTTGCTTAATTTTTGCATCTAATTGATATGATATTCTGTAATAACTTTGCACATTTTGCTATCGAAAATTTCCTTGGAGACATCGAATATTCTGGTCGTATCATATAGGTAAATTGTACAATTTATTATTGTTAGGCTTTTCATTAAAAGGGGATATCTAAGAAACAAGGGATCTTACATAAGTGGCTATGTGATATGAAATTTATCAGACGAGTTCAATAATTTGATATGCCAAGAGCCTTTTCTGGCATTCTTGACACAAGGATGATATTTTTTTCAATTTTTTTTTCGAAACTTATTTGTATTTCGTCACTAGCTAATAAATGAATGTCTTCTAAAGTCAGGTTCTAAAAGCCAGAACATGTTCAAAAGCCCGTATCTCTTTATTAATTATCTTGTTTTGCAATGCCATATATACTCTTTACCAAATGAAAATGTCATTGTGCACTTAAGAAATATATGACGATGATTCAGTGCCAGCCGAAATACGGCACATCCTAACACCTAAAAAATGTCAACATATTTAAGAGAAGTTCAGATTTACAGACGTGATCAACCAAAGTCGATAGTATACGTCGTAAATTGCTAAATTACCTCCCACTATCTATGTACCTGAACTGCATCCGTAATATAGGTAACTCTGACGGGTTTGACACATATTGACAATAGCTTACTGTAATAGACGGTTGTAACATGTGACTTTGACATTCCCGTAACTATTGATGTTACAAATCGAATATTACAAAGATGTCTACCACATGTACAGACATAAAATAGGAGGTTGGTAACAGTCTGGCCGTCTGATTTCGACTATTGTTGTCTATCCCGACCTGACCTGGTGAACTGACTGTCAGTCTGCGATTAACTACTATATTCTGTATCCATTTGCGGGGACCATATGCAGTTCTGAACATAAGAATTAACAACCTGCTCCGTGTGCGGGCCCACAGCTCCGTGTGCGGGCGCTCTCCTTTATTAACGGTTTGTTCCTTGTGCGGTTCCTCTGTGTTGATCTTTTGTTTTCCCCATTGTAAATGTTTGGAATGATATTGTGCTCGTTCTTGAATTCTTGGGTTCAAAACATGTCACATATGCTGTCCCTTTGCTTGGATCCATGGTCTGACCCTTGTGGCGTCCCTCTGCGTTGATTCACTGCCTGACCCTTTTGCGGTCCCTATGAGTGGATCTTTTGTTTCTCCATCAAATTTTGAACTGACAGTTTGCCTATATAAAATCTTTGATTCTATTTCTGTTCCATTTGCGGACGGTCCATTTGTCTTGGCTTTTCGTTTCCACTTAGTCATTTTGGTTGATGTGGACTTCCATTCACGATCTATCTATGTGGAGATCTCGCTCTGTGAACTGCTGGACTAATGGTCAATCGGTTGTTTCCTTCTTTTCCAAATAACTGTTTTTTTTAAAACGCACATCTATTGTGACATTTTCGATTTACACAGTTTCCCTGTGAAGACGATGTTCTGTCTCGAAATTTGTCTCTTTATAATATAATTCCCAGCTGAAATCCGGTTATAGGGACGTCTTTAATTAACAAGACAGTTTGCCAGTGATGACCTTTTGAACTTATGCTCGAACCAGTATTACATCTAAGTCTGCATTGTCTGTTGGGGTAGTTTCCAGTTCGTAGACGGTTGCACTTCATTATGTTATATCCATCTTGTATGAGTCCGTTCGGTTCGGTCCGGTCCGGTCCGGTCTTTTTATGTCCCTGACTCGCTATTAGAGAGGGCACATAATGCTACCCATGTCCCGTCGCGTCCAGTACTGTCGTACTCCGCACTGTATTTTGTTATATCTTATGCTATCGCTTATATGTTTGTAGTTGTTAATATTTCAATGAATAACTGACTTAGTAACGTTTAGTCAAGCAAGACAAACTTTACTTCATGCCAAATATTTTTCTACTTTTGTAGGCTGTACAGGTTCAAAGGTTACGTTACAGTTTACATTTGTAACAACCGATTGTAACGTAATGCCGCATCTCGTCCCTTTTAAAGAAACATTCGAATTATCTTCAATTTTTATTTTTTATTTATTTTTTTATCTTATTTTCTATAAATTAGTTAGTTTGCTTGATTGATAAAATTAACTTCCTATTAACAGCTAACGTCATGTAAGGACGACCTCCCATATATGCTGAGTGTTGCGTGTTTGAAGAGTGGGTGTGTGTTTTGGGAGACTGTGGTGTATTCGTATTGTGTCTTCTTGTAAAGTGGAACTTTTGCCCTTTTTATAGTGGTATATCACTGAGGCATGCCGTATTACACTGTAGTTACTTAAAGCTGGAAAACAGCGCGTTTGAAAACTTGCAATACCACGAATATCAAAATGTGAAACTTCTGCTATATACATGTAGCATTATACAGAAGGCAAGAGTCAGCCCTACAATTACCAGGAGACAGCATGACCGTGTCATACCAATACATACATGTACATATATTCACACACACAACACACTACATACAGGAACGACCTTCTTGTAACTAAGACGTCACGCATAATAAAATGAATTAAACACTTGCCAGCAAGTCGTAACAGTTACACATAGCAAATAAACTACACAGATATCCTGATATCAAATATTCAAAGACTTCACCTAAATTACCTCCAATTGTAACTCCTTGAATTAAATGTAGCTGTCGTACATTGATCTCGGATGTGATATAAAATCAACCATTTCGAAACTAAGGGACTATTTTCATAACAGCTATTTTCCACATAGGGCACTACCGCTCAAACAACGTCAGTTCATTGATGCTGTGTGTTGTTCGTCACGAAGGAGAAATGGTTACATTCAATTTCTTAAATATTACTATAGACTTTCAACATTTCAATAACCATTCAGTTCATTATGAATACTTAGGGCGTAGTTAGGTGTTCCAGCTAAGATATTTTACCTATTCTTACACCTATTCATCCGAAGTCATGTTATAATCCGAGGAGTTCCAGTTTGAAGCCTTTTTCGGAAGGCTAATTATTACGTCATTGATTACGTTATTAATAACTCCATTGACAATGGCGTATCAGATCAATCAATGGCGTGTTAAACATGAGGTCACGTCCCACGCAAAAAGAAAGGAGTGTATATTATATAAAAAGTGTGTCGTGTTTGTGCGAATGTAATCAAAAGAATCAAAGATTTTATGTCATGTACAGATTGTAATCCACATACATGATGATATTACGACATTTGATAATATTACATCACTTATTGGTCGTATTTATGTGACAGACAGTATCAAGATGGCAACCACACCAATACAATATTTTAGTTACTTTTAGTCGTATTTTATATGTATTTGATTTATTAACTATACCATTCTGTTAACAGCTAAGGTCAGTGCATTATGAGTATGTAGGCGGGGCGGGGTTGGGGTTGAATGTCTGTATGTTTTAGGACGCTGCGGCATGTTATAACTCGATATAAGAGTAAAACTCACCTTAGCAGGTGGCCAAAGACAAAGATGGTACTGTTTTCACCATTGTACCTTGATTGTTGGTTAAAACGTAAACAGTGATTCCCCTGGTCTTCAAAAGTTGGATGGTTCCATCGCTGTGCAAATCCTATACGGCCACTGTCATTTGGCATTTTTTTGTTCTTTAAAAGTGATATATCACTGGTTAATTATTTTATGATTAGATACTCTAACTAACAAGACTTGTTATGTAAAGAGATGAAATAGCAATAGCAAATAAACAAAAGTAGGATGTACAAGAAAGGCATACCGCAGTCTCCCAAAACATGCACTTCCTCACTACGCATATCACATGTCATACATAGGGTATATAGTTTAAAGGACGTAAACCAATATGAACTAAGCAAGCGAGGTTGTTGCTGGTTGATCAGGACAAATAACGTGTCATCATTGTTAATAGTCCATTTGCTTTATTAATAAATATATTATCTTTCCTGATGAGCATAACAAAACAATATCAAGTACACATTCATTCTCAGTTCCTAATTCACCCAGCGTATCATGTCACCAAATGTTCATCTAAGTAATGGACGTGCTTTTGGTACATGCAAGGAAGACATGTCACGCGTGTGCTAAAACGGGAGAGCAGTCATGCAGCACAAATGTTTGTAAATGTAACTACTCACAGCAACGCTTGTAACCGACATGAAACCATACGGAGCAGCTAGTAAGGCCAGTCAGTCATGCATCCGTCCGGTCAATGTGAGGACATATATCAGGGACATAATTACATCATTGTTGACGAACAAATCGGTAGGCGATGGTCAAACTCTCGGCGACCGATCATTGCTGTCACCTTGCGATGTCAAGGACAGGAAGTATTTATCTTCTCTCTCACTGGACACTCCATTTCTGGAAACTCAGAGGGCTTCATCAATATCAGACATAAGTGATAATCGTTTCTTTAAATATATAAAGCTGAAAAGCCGACATCATAATGAAGTGGTAGCTCCATTTCGATAAAAAGAGGGGCGAAATATAAAAATTAAGGGTACTCTTAAAGGCCCGCTCCCATTCAGGAGCAAAATTTAAAGATTTCTGATTTCATTGATAACATTAGAAAAAACATATCGATAGCTTAAGATGAGGTTACAACACCAAATATATGCAACTGTGGAGTTTTGGCATCTGGCGCAGTGATATTCAATTACCGCGCGGTATTTCGATTGACGATAGAAAGCATAAGACGACCTGTCTTATGAAAATTAATATTTTATTTACATTCGTGTTATTTTTTTCAAAAGATGATAATGAGTGTAGTATTAACGGTAATTTGATCACCTTTACGACTCAGAATTATCTATCTCGTTTTAGATTCCCATTTTAAAAATCAAAAGTTGTTTCGGAAAGGTAGTGGGCCTTTAAACATTATTCAATTTATCTTGTATTCGTCAATATTTCATATATTGCCCTGAGCAAAAATTCGCAGATCCCCCTTAAGCTAAACTAAACAATATATCTCCTTATGTTGATAACTGCTATACAAATCTAGTTATGTCCCGGTATACGTACAGATATGAGCAAAACGCTGTAAATCCATGTCACTAACAAATTTAACCGATTGTATCGAGCAGACGTGATAGATATTTTGCGCAGCGTCTTTAAGATTTTGATTATCCCAACGAAGTTGGCGGGGGATATAAAAATGGGTTCCGTCCGTCCGTCCGTCCGTACGAATGGTTTCCGGAGCATAACTCTAAAACCAGTAGAGATATTTCCACGAAACTTCATACACACATTGGTCTTATGGTCTAGTAGTGCCTTTTGCTATTTTTAGGTTTTCATTTTTTGCATTTTTTCCGTAACCATGGAAACATTGCTGAAAATATCATATTTTTGTACCAGGTTCGTTTCCGGAGCATAACTCTAAAACCAGAAGAGATATTTCCACGAAACTTCATAGACACATTGGTCTTATGGTCTAGTAGTGCCTTTTGCTATTTTAAGGTTTTCACTTTTTGTACTTTTTTTCTGTAACCATGGAAACATTGCTGAAAATGGCAGATTTTTGTGTAAGAATCGTTTCCGGAGCACAACTCTAAACCCAGCAGAGGTATTTCCATGAAACTTTATAGACACATTTTCTTATGGTCTATTAGTGCCTTTTGCTATTCTTAGGTCTTCATTTTTTTGCACTTTTTTCCGCAACCATGGAAACATTGCTGAAAATATCATATTTTTGTACCAGGTTCGTTTTCGCAGCATAACTGGAAAAACCGGTTGAGATATATGCATGGAACTCCATAGGCACATTAGTCATATGGTCTAGTAGTGCCTTTTGCTATTTTAAGGTTTTCACTTTTTGTACTTTTTTCTGTAACCATGGAAACATTGCTGAAAATATCATACTTTTGTAGCAGGTTCATTTCCGGAACATAACTCTAAAACCAGCAGAGATACTTCCACGAAACTTCATAGACACATTCTTTTTTATGGTCAAGTAGTACCTTTTGCTATTTTTAGGTTTTCATTTTTTGCACTTTTTCTGTTACCATGGAAACATTGCTGAAAATATCATGGTAGTGCCCGTTGTGGCCGAGTGGTTAAGGCGATGAACTTGAAATCTGAGAAGGTATTCCAGGTCTTAGGTTCGAGCCCGGGCTGCGGCGGTTACGATGGGTGCACATATACAAAAAATGTCTTTGTCCTCTATGTTCTGTGGATGTCTTCCATGTTCTATGTTATGTGTCATCATCAGTGGTGTTCTGTGATGTTTTTTTTTTTTTTTTAAGAAAATTTGGTAAATGGTAAATGTTACTTTGCAAAACTCCACCCATCTTTGTGCATATAGTCTAATATAAATGTCAAGGCTGTATACCTGATTCAACAATTGCAGCCCCGCTCTACTTGAATTATACTCCATCTATCTTTAGCTCAACTTCCTTTTTCCTATTTTTTTCATACACATAAGTCTCCACAATCATAATTACTTCAGCTTTGATATCTTCATTGGCGGGGGATCTGAATGACTATTTCCTTGTTCTAAAATGTGTTTGATAATACCATGGATCCCCTAGAAATATGGCGTCCAAATTTATTCACAATGGCAGTTATCGATATATTCAACCGACGTCAGTGGTCGGATTGTGTCCAGGAAATGTACGTGAAATTGTAGCTGTATTGCAAACAATTGACCACAATTAGTTACTTCATAATGTCGATTAATAATCCATAGGTCTGTCACAAGAATAGTTGAGTGTCCAGTTTGACCATTGTTCTCATCAATAGATACTCACCAGTAATCAGATAAAGTAATATCTGTAAATTTGCTATTTCTAAAAATGACCTGCTTTATTTGGAATGAATTTTTCTTTATGTCAGCAATGACATAAAATATCAAAAAATGACGTCACAGTTGGCCAAATCACGTCTGGTTTAAATTATATACATTTATCTCATTAAGTGACAAGTATATACTCAGATTTGACTTCATAATATAACTTTTAGAGACAGGGCTTGTCTGCATGACGGACAACGTGGAAACACCAAAAGTGTATATTCACCAGGTGCAACACCTACCATCAGTAACCTATGCTTTACTTCAGGCTTGGTGTCATCAGTGACCGATATTTTATAACTTATGGCTCAGCATAATGACATGACGTCGGTAACAACAAATCTGTTACATCTTTAGTCATTAAAGTATGCTTTTATGTAATGTTTAAAATTGACCACATAGTCCAATGTGCCCTTCTTATAAAATGTATATCCACCAAAATTTCCAGCACATTCTAACACGTTAACAACATATTAACTTCTTTGACGTATGGTAGAGAATTTTGCTTATTAATTGCTTTGGAGATGAGTGAGCTAGCATTTTTATTACAATAACTTGATCAAAAACAGAATGCTTTCTTGTTCATTGCACCAAGTATTATCCTAAGAACTTCATTTAAACAGATTAGTTGCATATTTGATTGGTTGGTTGTTTATATTAACAGCCTATTGACAGCCAGTGTCATTCATCATGGCCTCTTGTGTATGCGGCGCGATTATAACGCTATCTCACTGGAGCATGCCGCCGAAGACACCGACCATGCAAACCCATACTGTCATTTAAGCAATAAACTATTACCAGATTGGACATATAGTAGATATGAAGCCCATTCGGAAGAAAGATGAATAAAAATGGTCCCCGACACATTACACTGACCTTTAAATCAATTATATGTATATCTAACAAACCATTCCCCATGCGCAACCGACCTACAATTACCAATGTTTATTTTCATGTCCGTATTCGATGATTCTATTTTTGTTTATTCAATGTCACGTGATATCTGGTTATTTTAAGTTTTAGCTAATTCTCCATCATAAGAAATAACCAAATATGACATATCCAAAAATGTATTTCAAAGACGTTTTTCTATAGTGTTTCACAGACATTGATTCAAGTCTATGTATTAAATCGCGCGTTTCTCTGGAGCTGACATCCGACCCGTTCACAATCACTGTTGTAATGACAAGGGACTTGTCATCTACACGGGACGACAAGTTACAACCAATATTCTACGAAGATAAAGAGGAGTGGTACCAAAAAGTATTGTTAGGTTGATGTACTTACAATAATGCACTTCAAGTGTTGGTCTCTTCTGTACCATTTATTGTATAAATTTTGCTTTTTACTACATTACTTCGTCAAAGTTGATTATAATCAAAATGTATTTTTTCGGCCAAATGAGGGATTAAACTTATCCAGTTTGTCGTTTTCAAATTAAATCATTAAGTTGACCTTGCGCGGTTAAAAGGTCGATAAAAGCATTTTGTATGAAATCTCAATTTCAATAAGATATTATCATCTGGTATTGTATCTAAAAGATTATTTACAATTCATTATGAATAAACGTTTAATTCTCCGAGGGGTAAGTAAAATAGCAATAGTAAAAGGGCCAAATATTGTAGCGTTCCTTCATGACAATATCGCATTTAAATGTGTACTTTATATTTTAAACTGACTTCATTCATCTTTTTTTTACAAAAGTTAACAAAACTATTTCTTCTCATAATGATACAATATGCATAGAAATTGCACACAAGAATTCTGAGTTGATTATATATCATTAGTAATATTCCTCGATATATAATATGTAGAAATAAATGACGTTTCAAAATAATGAAAAATATTTTGTAGTAAAAAAATAGCTTAGAAACTAAAGCTTTGAAGTTTGGAAATAAAGTAAGTGAGAAACTTTAATACTTATTTATCTACTCTTTTTGACCATTTTCATGGGCCTCGTGGGAATTGCCGACTCTTTCCATTTACAGATAAACTATATAAGATATTTTGGTGATATTTCACAACTGTTATCATTCCATCCATGATTTTATTGATACATGTATCATTAATCCCTTTAAAGTATTTATATTTCAGGACAGATTAAGTCGAATTGTAAGTGATATATGCGACCTACATGGTATAAAATGCTCGAAAATATTAAAAAAGGGATTTTGTGTTGTGTATAATTGAAGAACTAATCTGTCCATAACTGACAACGGCAAACAAGTCACCCGACTTGTCCAAATTTAGTCGCCTTATCATGATGAGCATATAAAACACTATCAATAAGACAGCCGTATATTTCTACACTTTTGTAATGAGACAAAACTTCTATATTTGTGTATTAGGACAAAACATAAATCTGATGTACATGTTTGTATTTCTACACTTTTGTAATAGGACAAAACATGAATCTGATGTAGAGGTTTGTATTTCCACACTTTTGTATTAGGACAAAACATGAATCTGATGTATAGGCTTGTATTTCTACACTTTTGTAATAGGACAAAACATGAATCTGATGTAGAGGTTTGTATTTCTACACTTTTGTATTAGGACAAAACATTAATCTGATGTTGAGGCTTGTATTTCTACACTTTTGTATTAGGAAAAAACATTAATCTGATGTAGAGGCTTGTATTTCTACACTTTTGTAATAGGACAAAACATGAATCTGATGTAGAGGCTTGTATTTCTACACTTTTGTAATAGGACAAAACATGAATCTGATGTAGAGGCTTGTATTTCTACACTTTTGTAATAGGACAAAACATGAATCTGATGTAGAGGCTTGTATTTCTACACTTTTGTAATAGGACAAAACATGAATCTGATGTAGAGGCTTGTATTTCTACACTTTTGTAATAGGACAAAACATGAATCTGATGTAGAGGCTTGTATTTCTACACTTTTGTAATAGGACAAAACATGAATCTGATGTAGAGGCTTGTATTTCTACACTTTTGTAATAGGACAAAACATGAATCTGATGTAGAGGCTTGTATTTCTACACTTTTGTAATAGGACAAAACATGAATCTGATGTAGAGGCTTGTATTTCTACACTTTTGTAATAGGACAAAACATGAATCTGATGTAGAGGCTTGTATTTCTACACTTTTGTAATAGGACAAAACATGAATCTGATGTAGAGGCTTGTATTTCTACACTTTTGTAATAGGACAAAACATGAATCTGATGTAGAGGCTTGTATTTCTACACTTTTGTAATAGGACAAAACATGAATCTGATGTAGAGGCTTGTATTTCTACACTTTTGTAATAGGACAAAACATGAATCTGATGTAGAGGCTTGTATTTCTACACTTTTGTAATAGGACAAAACATGAATCTGATGTAGAGGCTTGTATTTCTACACTTTTGTAATAGGACAAAACATGAATCTGATGTAGAGGCTTGTATTTCTACACTTTTGTAATAGGACAAAACATGAATCTGATGTAGAGGCTTGTATTTCTACACTTTTGTAATAGGACAAAACATGAATCTGATGTAGAGGCTTGTATTTCTACACTTTTGTAATAGGACAAAACATGAATCTGATGTAGAGGCTTGTATTTCTACACTTTTGTAATAGGACAAAACATGAATCTGATGTAGAGGCTTGTATTTCTACACTTTTGTAATAGGACAAAACATGAATCTGATGTAGAGGCTTGTATTTCTACACTTTTGTAATAGGACAAAACATGAATCTGATGTAGAGGTTTGTATTTCTACACTTTTGTATTAGGACAAAACATGAATCTGATGTAGAGGCTTGTATTTCTACACTTTTGTATTAGGACAAAACATTAATCTGGTGTACAGGTTTGTATTTGTACACTTTTGTAATAGGACAAAACATTAATCTGATGTTGAGGCTTGTATTTCTACACTTTTGTATTAGGACAAAACATGAATCTGATGTACAGGTTTGTATTTCTACACTTTTGTATTAGGACAAAACATGAATCTGGTGTACAGGTTTGTATTTCTACACTTTTGTATTAGGACAAAACATTAATCTGGTGTACAGGTTTGTATTTCTACACTTTTGTATTAGGACAAAACATTAATCTGATATAGAGGCTTGTATTTGTACACTTTTGTATTAGGACAAAACATGAATCTGATGTAGAGTCTTGTATTTCTACACTTTTGTAATAGGACAAAACATGATTCTGATATAGAGGTTTGTATTTCTACACTTTTGTAATAGGACAAAACATGATTCTGATATAGAGGCTTGTATTTCTACACTTTTGTATTAGGACAAAACATGAATCTGATGTAGAGGTTTGTATTTGTACACTTTTGTAATAGGACAAAACATTAATCTGATATAGAGGCTTGTATTTCTACACTTTTGTAATAGGACAAAACATGAAACTGATGTATAGGCTTGTATTTCTACACTTTTGTAATAGGACAAAACATTAATCTGATGTAGAGGTTTGTATTTCTATACTTTTGTATTAGGACAAAACATGAATCTGATGTAGAGGCTTGTATTTGTACACTTTTGTAATAGGACAAAACATTAATCTGATGTAGAAGTTTGTATTTCTACACTTTTGTAATAGGACAAAACATGAATCTGATGTAGAAGCTTGTATTTCTACACTTTTGTAATAGGACAAAACATGAATCTGATGTAGAGGCTTGTATTTCTACACTTTTGTATTAGGACAAAACATAAATCTGATGTAGAGGTTTGTATTTCTACACTTTTGTAGTAGGACAAAACATGAATCTGATATAGAGGCTTGTATTTCTACACTTTTGTAATGAGACAAAACTTCTATATTTGTGTATTAGGACAAAACATTAATCTGATGTAGAGGCTTGTATTTCTACACTTTTGTATTAGGACAAAACATGAATTTGATGTTGAGGCTTGTATTTCTACACTTTTGTAATAGGACAAAACATTAATCTGATGTACAGGTTTGTATTTCTAAACTTTTGTAATAGGACAAAACATGAATCTGATCCGGAGGCTTGTATTTCTACACTTTTGTATTAGGACAAAACATGAATCTGATGTAGAGGTTTGTATTTCTACACTTTTGTAATAGGACAAAACACTAATCTGATGTAGAGGTTTGTATTTGTACACTTTTGTATTAGGACAAAACATGAATCTGATATAGAGGCTTGTATTTCTACACTTTTGTATTAGGACAAAACATAAATCTGATGTAGAGGCTTGTATTTCTACACTTTTGTAATAGGACAAAACATGAATCTGATGGCGAGGCTTGTATTTCTACACTTTTGTATTAGGAAAAAACATGAATCTGATATAGAGGCTTGTATTTCTACACTTTTGTAATAGGACAAAACATGAATCTGATATAGAGGTTTGTATTTCTACACTTTTGTATTAGGACAAAACATGAATCTGATATAGAGGCTTGTATTTCTACACTTTTGTATTAGGACAAAACATGAATCTGGTGTAGAGGCTTGTATTTATACACTTTTGTAATAGGACAAAACATGAATCTGGTGTAGAGGTTTGTATTTCTACACTTTTGTATTAGGACAAAACATGAATCTGATGTAGAGGCTTGTATTTCTACACTTTTGTAATAGGACAAAACATGAATCTGATGTGGAGGCTTGTATTTTCCTCACGTTTGTACTCACACCACGAATTACACATACTGAAGTTTAGTGTTAATCAGTTAACTAATAACATGGCAAGTACATTAGATTAACAAATTTAAATAAAATCTTTAAAAGTTTGATAGCTCTACTATAGGGTTAATGGTAAGAACATACTCTGACAGTCAGAATAGTTCTTACTAAGTAGTATTCGACAAACACTTTGGCAAAATGATTAGTGACATCAAGCTAATAGAAATATATTGCATCAAAGTTCATTTTGTTTTGTTTCGCCTTCAATGTTTAACTTAATCTAAAGCAAAGATATACTTTTTAAATGCATGAGCCATTGTTTTGTATTATGTATTATCAACTTGTTCATGTACGGACGGCCTCCTATGTGTGTACAATGTGTTACCTGTGTGAGTTTTAGGAGGCTACGGTATAACGTATTGTGTCTCTTTGATATAGAGGAGCTCTATCCCGCTCCTTTTACAGTAGTATCTCATTGAAGCATACCGACAAAGAACAACAGAATATTACATGGGTCTGTCAAGTGGATAAGGATATCTCGACCCGAATGAAAGATTTTGGCTGGTCAACCCGCGACTTGCCGAGGGTTGCCGGCCAATATCTTTCATGAGAAATTTCCAAAACGTCGGCATCATAGGAATGTCGCAGTGCGTCAAAATTAATGACGTCGCCGTCAATAGGCACAGCATGTCTTGTTGATGTCACGTCATAGTTTAGCGCGTGTGAGCTGTGTTTTACCTACCCCAGTAAAAGACAAAGTTAGATTTTCCCTAACAACCGCGGGATAACCATGTCAAATGTGGAAGAAACTACAGTAAAATGATCAGTAAAAGAGCAACCAGATTATTGTATCTCGATTGATTAAGTATATTCATGTTTCTACCACAATAGGCGGTGTTATTCAACTCTCAGGTCATTGACACACATTCACATAAACACTGCAGCTGTTGATTAACAATTTGTTTCTACCACACGTGGTATAAACTCTGTACGCATTTTGATTGGCTGACACGGTGAACTTTGACCGAACTACTTCTTTCTCAGTGTCAAGTCATCATTGTTAACGTCATCAATAATCAAATGACGTCATTCTTTGTTGTGATGGCCGCTTGACGTCCAAAACTGCAGACTGTTGGAAAGCGTATGTGTCGTGGTCATTGTGTCAAAATACGTTACGTTTTCATACATGTTAAATTGACCTTTTATCATTAAGATTAATAATACATCTTGTCGGACAAGAATTTTACTAATGAGTTTCGTAGTTTTAATGTGTATGAAACGAAATTGATCTTGACGGTAATGGCTTGATGATTATCTGGCGGGAAATAGACGATGCCGTGTCATGCGAATGCGTTTACATACATGTAGTCCGATATTGAGTTTTATTTTCTGGAAGCAATTTTGAAGATTGGAACTCAATAAGACGTTAAATGAGTATTATTTGACCCTAAAGATGTTCCCAATTAGAAGAATTTGATATCGACGGATTCTTTATCAAACGATGACTTTTGAATATTAATTAGTGTCGTTTTGCTGATGAAAATATTACAACACCTTATATGCATTTTTCGGTAAATACACGTTACCGTATCCCTGCCGTATTTCTATCGGCTAAAAACGAATATCATTGTGGTATAAACAGGTCAAACTACTCATGGTTGTTGAATATTGAATTTATTCCACACTCGTAAGTTATCTTTTAAAAGTAACAAAAGACACTCGCTAAAGCTCGTGTCTTTTGTAACTTTTAAAAAATAACTCAGTCGTGTGGAATATTCAACAACCACTCATTGTGTAACCTCTATTTATGTTGATGCTTATATCTCAGGTACTAGTAAGTAAAATATTGCTCCTGAATTAGTAGATCTGTGGTATACTCCGATTACACAAAGGTGGGGTACTTCATCATAGATGTCTATCAGACAGGATTAGTTTTATGAAATATGAGGACATAGTCCATTAAGACAAGCCATGACAGAGAGGCATGTAGCAAAGCTTGGAGGAGGAGACGGGTAATTGAGTTATAGTATTGTCATCATGGCCACAAAAATCAATTTCCCCCTATCAGTAGTTGTCACTGTTAATATTAAACAGTCATAGTATATATTGTCTAACACCGGGGTGATTTGGACAATGAATGTGAAGGCGATAGACTGTTCGATCATCGAAAAACATTATTATATTAAAGTGTCACCATTTATTTTAAATGCTGGTTACTCGACAGTTTAAAAACATATATGAAGTTTAACATAAGAAAATAAAAAAGGAGGCCCTTGTGGTTAATATGTCGACACATATTACCAGTAGCCCTCCACCTCTAAGCCATGCGTTCGGACCCCAAGTGTGGTAGTTTGTCATGTACTGACCGCCTGTAGATGGTTCATCTCCGGGTACTCCGGTTTTCCTCAAGCATCTTAACCTAACACGGCGTTAATTGGCATCACTGATTGTTAATCTAGTTAAACCAAAGTAAACCAATTCAAACATTAATTAAATATTTAGCTCCTATTAACGAATCCCATAGCGGAATCGATGTAATGTTCCCACGTTAGGTTGCTCTTCAATTGTTCCGTAGAGGGTGATACCCATCTGTCTTGGCTTATTTGCGATAATACTGTGTAAACAGTTCACGAGAGAAACTTGAGTTCTGGTGATGTCATCATGTTGCTACAGACCGAACTAATACCATGTAAACCATCTTTATTTCGCGGTTATTAAATTTCGCGATTTCCATTTCAAAACAAGTTCGTGAACATACTTATTCGCGAATTCAACAATTAAATGATAATTACTATCAATATAGATGATGTAGATATTAATTCGCGGAGAATTTACTTGGATTGCACAATTCGCCAAAGTAAAATTGCACACAAATAATAAGGTTTTTACCGTAAACTACGTACCATCTTATGTTAACAATATTGTCAAGATCGTAAAAACAAATAGTTTGGCTTTTTTATATTAGAGTTCAAATGCATCAATATCCAAAATATAAAAACATGAATTTAGAAAATTAGACAAAACAAATGTTAATGTAATCTTCAACATGAAATAGACAAGTTGTTGAGAGTATAGCAGGCTGGTCAACATTTTCTGAATGTTCCTGTGGTGTGCTGATATTTTCTGTATGGTCGGTGTATTATAATTGAATTATATAGACAAAATTACATATTTAAGAGTGTGAATAGATCACAATGTAGCTATTTGCTCAATTCTCCTTGATAGAAAATCGATATAATCCTGACAGAACATTGTAAAATTATCTGTGTTAATTGTTCCCTGGTATATTACCTAATCATGTAAGTCGAAAAATAAAACTTCACTTTAATAGATTTGTGCCAAGAAAGAACAACCGGAAATGCACGTCTAAATTAAAACCAACAACGATTTCCGGTATGATTAATTACGGTTTGGATATCTAATCGGCGCCGGAGACGGGCGTAGGAATCTAATTGTAAGTAATTGTCTTATCAAAGGAACATGGTATTCTATTATCGCATCGTCATCCCCCACAGCTGCACGCTAAGTACACGTGTTATCGATTAGGAAACAGCGCTGACATTTCACTTCCTGACTTCGCAGTAGTATTGTTGTAAAGATAAGAAAACTGATAAGAAATAATACCGCGAACTTCATAATTTAGACGATAAAAAGTAATTGAACCTCTGATATGTATTGATTATCTTTGAACCTTTATGCACACAGTAATTAATGTTCTTGCTTCCTTTGTGTCTATTTTACTGCAACGTCAGTACGTCGACATTTGCAGACTTGTTTAAATTCTACTATCAAAACGTGAAAGTCATGCAAAGTACACAGGCTAGTACGCAAGAGAATATCATCTATGCCTTATTTTACTCCATACCATTTCACTTGTGTTAAAGATGCTCCACCGCTGGCAAATGGTATTTTTTCACTATCAAAAACAGGAACAGACAATTTAGTATTTTTCTTCAGTTACAAAAGTTATTTACTTTACACCATTACCACCATTGAAAAGATTGAGCTTCTAATTTTATTTCATTAAACGACAAGTTAAAAATATGAAAAAACAATTAATTGCATCCCGAATTAATTCCGTGGCACTATATTCTATATGAAATGAAGTACTGATTGCGCATGCACCAAAGGCGAAATAAGTTATTTCATTTTATATTTTGTGTTTATTAGGCATATATATACATGATTAAACACTAATCATTTTTCAGATAATGAATATCATTTATGCTCTGTCGGCGGTAGAGCATCTTTAACTAGAGGTCGGATATTATCTGTAAGAAATTCGTTTATCTTCAACGTGGCCGAATTCCACTAATACAAGAGGACATAGCACGAATATACCGCAGACTCCCAAAACTTACAATAGAAAACAATGCATTGGATACTTTAGGGTTGTCTTTTAATGACCGTATCTGTTAGTAGGACGAACTTAATCAAACAACCTAAGTGACATTGAATAGCAATGAAATTCTTCTCGTCTGTGTTACACAACGGAACCACACAATATATGTTATCTCAAAATAGAATATCCGAATATATTTATATCATATGATATTTTGAACTTAGGTGTATAGGGAAGGCCGTCCTTAAGGCACTACACGATCATACTGTAGTGTCCTAAACACACACGCACTTCGTACGCGTACACAAGAAACCGTCCATAAATATCCCTAACTGTTAATTTAACCATCCACCAAACCATAAACGACCTTTGCAGTGGGTATAAGTTACGCAGTCCAAAACCAAAAGAATGCTATCACCGATAGCTATCTATCCAATTTACGATTGATTGACACAATGTTTTGGAAAATAACTATATAGGTCAAGTGTTTCCTTTCCCAGAATATTTCAGAACTGCTAAAATGATACCCCAAACCTATATACATCTAGAAGGGGTAAAATAATAAGAATCAATATAAGAACTAAACGATAACATTTGTGTAAGCAATAAATACATCTCGCGACACAAGTACCCAGTGTCATTGTGCTGTTAAGTGTTACAGATATGGTATTGAGTGGGAAGAAGGCGTTCCTTGGGTTCATATATCGATGATTTACCCTCGTATACTTAACGATCGAGCTTAGTTTTATCACATTCGCGTGATTGTAGAAGTGGAATGCACGAACTTACCAAAGCGATGCGACGTCAAGGAGTCGACACGCGGGTCTAAATATGGTTCAAAATATGATAGATAATACAAGTGTAAAAAGGGACGACTTGGTGTGGCTTAAGATACTGTACAACAAGATATATAACTGGGTATACTTAGTGTGATATTCTTTTCGTTTTATCGGTAAAAAATCGTGTTTAGTCGATGGTACAACAATTGCAATAATGTATAAATTATAATTAGTTGTTTATGTTTGAACCACGTCTATTCTGCTTTATTATTATAAAGACCCGATAGCACCCAGTGTCATTGTCATTGAGACTTCTATCTCATTTCACATTATTGTAGTGTGACTTCAAAGATTTGTCTCATCTACATTAATTATCCATGACTTCTAATAACTTATTGATCAGATTTCTCTTCGTAGAGACCTTGTACATAGATATTGTCTGTTGTGCGATCCCTGTTTAATTACGTTGTATAATGATATAAAAATTGGAAAGTATCAAAATATTTCGTAAAATATGGCAACGGGTAAACACGTTCGACTACCTACACCATATACATAAGTGCACTTTACCAGTTAAATGTTCTTTCTACATCATAAAAAGAAGAAAATTGTATACTTAGTCTTTTCGTTCAATTGCGTTTGCAAAATTGTATGAGGAAAAATCATATTTCGATTAAATTTGTTGTCTTGATATCTCAGAATTAAAGGTGAAATGTCCTTATGTAATTGAAGGAATTAGCATTAGGGTTTGAAGTATTGTCGTTAACACAGACCTGTAAATCAACGAGAGACATGGGGACATGGTGGTGCCAATATCAACCTCGTTTGGAACATGTACGCGGGGTTTTGGTTTCTAATTGACCATTACGAGTCCACCACGTGATTAATCACGCGCGCTTTGAGTGCTATAGCCAGCTCGTGCTTGTATTTGCTTTTCCATGTAGGGCTCAAAAGAAAACAATCTTTGAACATTGCTACTCGGAGACAATGGTGACTATCGGTACTCTATTAATGGATTTTAATGAAATTTTCTCAACTGATTCTGACATATTTCACCCTTATAAAACTAACAATGAATTCCTTAGCTAAAGTGCAAACATGTCTGCTTTTATTTCCTCCAGCAGTTCATGTGGTTTCTTCGCCAGGCGAGTGTGTAGTGCTTAATTTGTTTTTGATCGCTATAGGATTCTAAAAATCGATTTATAGTTTATCCTTGTTTATCCTTGTTTACAGATTTTTTATTTCAATATTTTTACTAAGGAAGACGTAGGGTTACCTAGTTAAGATAAATACACTGGATAAATAGTTATTACGATAATATTTCTTATATCATTTGCAATGAAACAGTTGTTATCCACAAATTGATTTCTCCGTCATTCTTATTTCATTTCATAAAAGTGCGCCAGTTATGTACCTTACCAATTCAATACGACATATGATTCCTTTTATAATGAACGAATTCTTTATCCAACATAATATACTATTCCAAAACAGTTTTTCCGCTAACGACTACATTTGTCGCTATTATTACCACATTCCAAAGCTATAAAATAGAATTTGGTCACAATATTCGCTCCTGATCCGTTAGTATTGTCAGCGGAATCAACCAATCAAAAGTAAGCATTAATCAAGTCACGTGCTCAATGAAATGAAAATATCATTATGAGGGCTCGAACGGCGGAAGATGTTCAGAAATTAGGTATTATAATAATTAACTGGTCATAGTGAAATATGAAAAGGGATTCATACAAGTAACGTATTGGTATGTTGTTTAATTTTCATTTTGATTTGAACATATTTTATTTTCCTTTTGATATTGGACAAAGAGGATTCGAACAAGTTCTAACAATTTATGAACAAGTATGATCAATTCTGATCTAAGGGATTTAGAATAAGGACATGTATATGTATTTTAATTAGAATAAAATAATGTACATCAATAGAAGTACGATAATGGCCGGTAATTATCTGTCAGAATAATACCAAGAATAATTTTAAGAGTTTATATATTTTCTAATAGACCTTCAATATTAATAAATCTCAGTGTTTCATAAGATATTGTAGGAAGATGACCTTCAAATAATATGCCGTTAGAAATGTGCCTGCTATCTCTATTGCATAATCATAAAGGGCGACTACCTTTCGGATGATACCTTTTCCTTTTTCTTAAATGAATGTCCCTGTCCTAATTTTTCACCTAATCAACCACTAAACCGTCCACACATTTCTATATATCAATCATTAGATAAGCATTGACAGGCCGTGACACTAGACATCAATACTTTTGCCATATGGTACAATCTCATGAGTTCTGCATATCAAATCAAATATAGACTAATGAACGACTACCAAAAAACAGAATCATATGAACGTATTTTCTGGGAATGTTGATTGCTTGGCTCGGTTTAGCGACATACATGTATTAACAGCTATGAAAAAGACTTGCCAAAAGTAGACTGACTACGAACTTGTTAAATCGCTTGCTGCATTTAATATGAAAACAAAGAAATGTGAAATATAAAAAAGACAATGTGGGTCATGTAACGGAAATAAACAATCTTAAATTATCAAACACGTGTACTGTAAATCTAACAGAAAACCCTGTACCCTTCGAAATATTATTATTTCTCATTGGTTGTAGTCGTTTCAACAACAGCTATGTACTTTAAGCTAAAATTTGGCACTTACAAACTGTCATGGACTTATAACATTGCAGTTGAAGGTTTTGTACTTTTCGATGTAATTTTGAACTTAATATACTATTTGCCATTGCCACTTCAAAGGCGGCGGTGCACTTTTAGATAAATTTGAACTATCATATACTGGACAGTTGATGTTTAAAACCAACGACAAGTCTCGTACTTTAACGTATAAGTTCACGTTCAGGTCATCTGATCACCAAATTCAAACTACATAAAGACAGAAATATATATTGAACTTTTGACAGAAGTGACAAAGCATTCAATAACAATGCGTGAAGGTGTTGAATCGAATCAGTACAAGTGATAAAGATAATACAAATGGAATTGACGGGTGTTCGCCAACCGCGTTACCAATTAGATATTGCCGGGTTGTTTATATTTGTTCACGTGTAATAGGGTTCGTTGTTCTGCTGTTGTTGTGATGGTGTGAATAGGGTCATCCTAAATGAGATAAAAGAGCACCAGGTGTCTGTGTAACTTAAAGATGACATCCCGGAAGTTTGCACTCATTCTCTGTTTTCCACAGATGTATTTCAGTTATTGTATTTTAAACGGTTTCTACGAGGGTTTTGTATTAAATCAAACTTTATAACTTTTACTATAAGGAATTATTAATGAGTTATGTAACAAACATTGAAATACGTATTTAACAATTAATTGTGTAATTTACTATGAATTGTGTAATTAACAACTAATAAACAATAAATTACGAAATTAACGATTAATTACCTAATTGATCATTGTTTAATCAACAATGAATTACGTAATCAGCAACGAATTACATAACTAACATTGAATTGTATAATTCACAATTTATTACGTAATTAACAATGTATTGCGTAACTAAAAACGAATTATGTATTAACAATGAATTAATTACAACAGTATTTTGCTTTATTGTGAATTTATGTGAAAATATTGTGAGAGATATAACCTTTCAAATAACTTATATTTTTGATTCACTATAAACAGAGGACTTCCCTTATACGCTGGCCTTTATTTGCGCACCTTTAAAACCCTTCAAAGTGTAAGTTTCAGGACATACTCGTTAATATGTATGTTTCGTTTGGTTCGTATGACGCAAAACTGTATTAACGTTTGTAGCTGTCATGATTTCAGGCTTAGATTGCTCATCATATCACATTTTTGCATTCATTGCAATATTTAGAATGCCCAGATGTAATAAAATATGATTGTCTGACATACATTTATATAATATCCGAAGTAAACTATGGAAAATATATCTCCCATCGGTATGAGTAATTGTTTTGTTAACAACATTATCGGTTTTGATTATCTTGCTATGTTTCAGGTAACATTCTGTCTTCAGTTTTACGACATTAATTAATTTCTAGCTTCACTAGTATTTAAACTCGCTATATCATCCTGAAATTGATGTATTGCTTCGGTAAAACATATTTATATAGGATCAGTACTGTTGCCATGAAGTCTGCTTGCTGTAGCTACACAGCTTCACGAATTCCATAGGGATTCTTTGTTAGTTGCTTTTATTTATCAACTGAAAACACTATATTCTATATTCTGTCTTTGTATATCACAGAGTTAGCTCTCTTGCGGGTAGGTATGAATTGTTATGTCATTATTTTGTGAGCACAATTCACGTCGGTTTTTTTTCTCGAAAAGAATGACGTTATGCTAGGACACATGTGACATCGCAAACAAGATGATTCTGTATCAAGCTAATACAAGATTACAAATCTAATTGTTTGAATAGTAGTGTGATAACTAACAGTTGGCAATGCTTTATTTAAAATCTGATGCGTTAAGATCATTCGCAATTTGTCGTAGATATCAAAAGAGTTCAATGACAGTTGGCAATTTATTATAAAACCCGGTTAAGAATTACATTAGAATAACTCCATACACTGAAGTAGCCTTATATCCAACGCTAAAATGAGTGCGGACACAACATGTAAAATTCTCGAGGGAAATCGCAACTCACCGGAAAACTTTTTAATATTTTGCATGAAATATACATTAGTATTGAAAGATGTTCTACCGGCGACAGGGCATAAACCATTTTTTATCATTTGAACAATAATTCGTGTCTACTCGTGTAAAGGTTAATCTTATTAACACGAAAATAATTTGAAATAACGTATTTTGCTTTTGGTGGATGCGCAATCAGTACTTCATTCCATATAGGACATAGCATAGTGCCATGGACGTTTTGATATTTTTTTAACTTGAAATCAAATACGAAGCTCAAATGTTTCAATGGTAGGAATAGTGTTAAGTAAGTAATTTTGGTAACTGAAACAAATACTTAATATTTATCTGCTACTGTTTTTGATAGAAAAAGAATTATTTTTAATATTGATAATTCCAGTCGAACCATCAAAACCGATATATATACATGTATATATACAGTTTTCAAAGATTGGTTCAACATCTGAATGCATTTGTAAAGTCTGGTTTTTTCTTATGTCATTAGTCGCGTCCCACGTCTCGTGAGATCTCGCCTGCATACCAGCTGAGAGCGATGAATCATTGATGAGAACGCCCTCTGAAGACATTCTAGTCAAGTTTACGACGTGGAGAACTAGGCATGCTTTTGGTATAAGAGGTGTTAAAAAAGGAATAACTAGGAAAATCAAAGAATCTCTGGTACAAATTATGGCGGGTCAATGCCGGTGTTAACTTTCTAAGTCGTTTCTAATTGACATTTATATGTCCGTAACAATCCGATAGAAAGTTACAATGAACCTTAAGAGAATGATTGTCATTTTAGATATATTTCAACATGTTAAAATTATTTCAATTGTTACACTTTTCAGAAGCGTTATTGATGGTGTGATATTTCAATAGTGTGAGGTTATTTTCGTCAAGTACTTTTCAAATTTAGAAATACAAGGGAAGTTGTATTTCCGTATAGTACGTATTAGCTATATAGAACCAACCACTCAACCAACCAATATTAAAGAAGCGCTCATTATTTACAGGACATCATCAGCTACGACCAGAAACTGTAAAACATTATTTAAAGATGCTCCACCACTGACAAATGGTATTTTTTCACTATCAAAAACAGGATCAGACGATTTAGTATTTTTCTTCAGTTACAAAAGTTAGTTACTTTACACCATTACCACCACTGAAATGCATGAGCTTCTAATTTTACTTCAAGATAAAAACATTAGAAATAATTAATTGCATCCCGAAAAAATTCTGTGGCACTATGTTCTATATAGAATGAAGTTCTGACTGCGCATGCACCAAAAGCAAAATGAATTATTTTCTATTATTTTTTGTGTTAATAAGACATATACATACACGATTGAATACCAATTGTCGTTCAAATTGTGAGTAGCATTTATAGTCTGTCGGCGGTGGAGCATCTTTAACACTAATTTTCCCTAATAATACTTACATTGTTGCAAATGTATTTAAGTACGTGTAATACTCACAAATTACTGTACAATTGTTTATTTCTCTAGAAGAAAAAACTAACAGTTGCACGCTACTCGAGTTACCTTTGTGACGTCATTTTATTGTATTCGGTTATACTTAAATTCTTGTTTTATTAATCCCCCGCGAAAAAAAGTCACTATACACCATCAAGGTTTCAGAAGATAAAAACAATTAAGTGATACAGTCTGGGATTCCGTTTTATATCCCAGTATAGCGGTAAGGGGTATACTGGAATCGGGTTGCTTGTCTGTTTGTCTGTCTGTATGTCCGCTGTCTGTCTGTCTGTATGTATGTAGACACAGCTTTGTCCGGCTATCTCCTCCTAAACTACTTGACAGACTTTGATACAATTTGGTACACAGAACCTTGACATTAGGGCAGTTGAGTAAACTGTATAGGGATCTCCGATGTTCTCTATTAATAGAACCACTACATTTGTTCAGAGGGGGGGTATTACTTGTCCAGTCTGGCGAGATTTTCTAGTTTTTAACTAACCCCAATTTTGATATATCGGATTTCAAAGTAAGTGGGTTTATTTCTAAATAACCAGAATTTTAATATATCGGATTTCAAAGTAAGTGGGTCTATTTCTAAATATCCAGGATTTTAATATGTCTGATTTCAATGTACGTGACTGGGTCTATTTCTAAATAACCAGGATTTCAATATGTCTGTTTTTAACGTAAGTGGGTATATTTTTAAATAACCAGGATTTCACTATGTCTGATTTCAAAGTACGTGGGTCGATTTCTAAATAACCAGGATTTCAGTATGTCGGATTTCAAAGTAAGTGGGTCTATTTCTAAATAACCAGGATTTCAATATGTCTCATTTTAAAGTACGTGGGTCTATTTCTAAATAACCAGGATTTCAATATGTCTGATTTCAAAGTACATGGGTCTATATCTAAATAACCAGGATTTCAATATGTCTGATTTCAAAGTACGCGAGTCGATTTCTAAATAACTAGGATTTCACTATGTCTGATTTCAAAGTACATGGGTCTTTTTCTAAATAACCAGGATTTCAATATGTCTGATTTTAAAGTACGTGGGTCTATTTCAAAATAACCAGGATTTAAATATGTCTGATTTCAAAGTAAGTGGGTCTATTTCTAAATAACCAAGATTTCAATATGTCTGATTTTAAAGTACGTGGGTCTATTTCTAAATAAGCGGGATTTCAATATTATAGTTGATGACAAAATTAGTCTGACGTTTGGTCAAGTATACATGAAAATGTACAGTATTAACAAATCAAAACATATGACCGAACATGAATCACAATCACATGATCGCAAACAAACTATAATTAAGTTAAAATAAGATAAAAGTACATTAGAATGAGTCCAGAAAACACTTTGCGCTTTGTGGAAAAGATTAAAATGATGTTGCATCCCTGACATATTCAGGTAAAACATTTTCTGGTACTATTATGTAAAAAATCTCTGAAACGGTTTAGGTTTAAATGATGGTATGTAAAACATATTATTTGTGACTGATCTAGTAGAGCTGGATTGTACATCAGAGGTAAATTTAGAAGTGATCAAATAGTTCGGGGTCAAGCCAAGTTAATTTTTATACACTGACGAGTTGTATAAAACACGTTTAGAAAAAGGTTACTATTTCAACAGTTTAAACATATCACAGGATGGTTTATTAAAATCACTCTTTACTATAATCCTAGCTGCTCTTTTTTGTTTGTCAAGTTCGGCAGCATTATTTTGTATTTACCCACACATTTGCGCATTATTTAAAATGTGGGTTGGTAAAACAGTTATAAAATATTAGAAATGTCAAAATGTTACTCATGAAGATTGACTGAGAAATAGATTCAAACGTTTCATTCTTTGAGTTGTAAAAACCCTTCTTTAATGCATTGACCGTTATGTCTTTTTCGGAAGGCATTTATTATAAGTTGTTTATCACGATACACATGAAATACTACGCAATCCGTATGTTATTAAGCTACTTCGCACGTTATTTCTCATATTTCACAAGTGTTATATTACATGGAACGATTTCCGTTGACTGTGCCAGAAAGACGATCCATGGCGACGTCATGATACATTTACGTAACTTCATGATTCAAGAACGATATAACAAAATGGCTGCATCTGCTGTATCGTCTGCAACACATTGTGACTTTCAAATTCACCAAAATTCACTTTTGTGTAAGAAAGTATATAATAAAAACATTCGTTTCTAATAATATCTTATGAAACTCAGCTCAAAGAGTTCATATTCATTGACCATAGCAAGCAAAACATAAAAAGCATCATTAAAACTATAAGATATGAATATTCTTTTACATCTATCTGTCTGTCAAGCCATATGTAGAAAGTATTAATATGTATTCATCTTCTCTTTAAGAGTTACGGTCACGCATTTATCGTAAAATGAAGAAGATATCGCATTGCCGGTTATTTTCGCGGACCAAAATTTTCGAGATTTGATCTCAACACGAGAAAATCATATGTTAGCGATTTTAGATTTTCGCGATATGGATCTAAGGGGAGATATCATTCAACCATTTCTCATTATTACGTGAATCAATTTTTTTCGCGATCATAGCAATGTGCCGCTATATCGCGAAAATATCATCCCCGCTAAAACAACCAGCTGTAAAATATTAAGTAAACCGAAATGAAAATGTCACTTGAAATCAAACGGCTTCTTAGCACTGGATCGCCTTTTCTAGTTTTTCATGGTAATATATATCATTTGGAACCGTTTTGATATTGAAGGAGAGGTTTGTGTGTCGTATAGATATTTCTAGTATCACATACGCTGATAATTTGATAATAAGTTTAAGTTAGATAACCAGTTTGTTGACGCTTGTTTTTCAGTTACTTTGCCCGTAGATCATATTTCATCTTTCATAAGTGTTATATAAACTGAAACGATTTCCGTTGGGTGTGCCAGAAAGACGATCCATGTTGACGTCATGATACATTTACGTAACTTCATGATTCAAGGACGGCTTAACAAAATGGCTGCTTCCGCTGAATCGTTTGAAACACATTGTGACTTTCAAATTCTCCAAAATTTATTTTTGCGTAAGAATGTGATTAAAATATATTCATTTTGAGGTCGTTTCAAATCATATTTTATGGAACTCAACTCAACAAGTTCATATTTGCTGACCATAGCTTGCAAAACATACAAAAGCATCATTAAAACTATATGAAATGAATATTCTTTTACATCTACGTTCCTGTCAAGCCATATGTAGAAAGTGCCAATATGTATTCATTTTCTCTTTAAGAGTTACGATCACGCATTTATCGTAAAATGAAAGCAGATATCGTATTGCCGGTTATTTTTCGCGGACCAAAATTTTCGCGATTTGATCGCAACACGAGAAAATCATATGTTAGAGAAAACAAATCAATTGTAAAAAAAATCATTCTTTTACATCTATCTTTCTCTCCTGTCATAATTTGTAGAGAGTGCTTACATAAACTTAGTAACCCATGATCATTAAATAGCATGTTACTTGATATCTCCATCACGACCAATGTAATCTGTAACAAGTCACCCAGCGGTAAGTAAGATTATAGCTTAATCCTGGATCGGTCATTTAATGTAAAATCATAACGGAGGAAGAATCATCCAGTCATACGATCAATATTCACTTAGATAGCAATATTGATTTTTTTTCTCTTTAGATGCATTGTGTTTGAAAATTGGTTTTATCTTTTTTTTATTTTTTGGGTTTTTTTTTTTTACTTTATATTTCGTCAACAACTAAAATTATTTTAAAAGATTGTAATATATTCAGTATTGTTTGCATATAATAGCGAGATATTCGTTTTCAATCTATCTCAATGAAATATGCAGCCGAAGTTATATCTTCCTCTATACAAATTGCATATATCTAGGTGCTTTACAAATATTTGTCTTTTCAGCTATTTGTAAAATGGCGTAAATGACATGAAATGATTTTGGAAGACTCCTCGTGTCTAGATTTTTGCAGCTCATTTTGGCGATGAAAATCTTAAAAATGGAGGTTGTTATAATTATGTGATGAATAGCATCTTAAAGTGTTAATTTCATATGAGATGATATGATTTTTTTATCAGGTTTGGCGAGCAAGAATCAAAACTTGATAAAAATAAAGTTATGTTTCTCATTACGTGTTATATACATTCTTCATAAAAAACTAAACCAAATTTAACGAAAAAAATAAATAAAAATAAAGATCGAGACGTAATCACATAAACTGCCTTTTTAATTTTGACCAATAAGTGACCTTATTTTTATTTCCATGACCATGGGAGCATCACATAAATAACATAATCAACAGAATCGTGATATCAGCGTCATCATTCAGATTAGAATATACTCCAGAGTAGCTATTGGATATTATAACCGATGTATTTACTTTGATCTTCTGAATATTAAGTAAAGGTAGGATTCTTATGCCAGTCATATTGATGCATGTTTTCCCGGATTCGAGTAAATAGTGATTTGAATGTAAGCTAAAGCCATACAGGCTAAACTGATACTAAAGCTAAGATGCCATAAAACTTTTTTTTTATTTTTATTGTCTCTTTGATATTGATACGGTTTGAAAATTAATTTCCTGGTATAATTATCCCGTATTTGCATAATACAGAGTTATCCGCCCTTGAAGGTTGCGATCTCTTAAGCATTGAACATCAGTTGTCATTCGTAACACTAAATAAGTCCCCATCCCTTTAGGCTGAATATGCGGGATACATACACTTGGGTGTGACGCTTTGGAAAAGCGGAACTCCTTACCGTATCTCACTTAAATAAACCTCATCTTGCGATCGTACATCATTTTCATTTTGTATGTAAGTAATACGCATAGAGTTCCAAACAGATGCACTGAAAATTGGTTTTGTTTGGAAAACATCCTGTTTTTTCGCTATACAATCTAACGCACATCATCCTTGTTTTATATCAATATTTCGATATCCCAAATGATACCCATACGGTTCTAAAACGATGGTTGATTTCCAGACAGTACTCATTCATGCAATGACAGGTGAGTAAGCCAAATCATATTGACCAATAAAAAGATTGAAAGGTCCAGAGGACAAATTTAATAACGCGAAGACACCAAAATTCTCGATGTCGACTCATCATGTGCAAAAAATGGATTACATGTTGGACAGATTTGTCTGTAGGTGCTGATCTCAGACGCAACTTATTTAATCTAAATAGACATTCATGAAAATCAACAATGATAAAATTACAGTTGTACTCATATGTTATTCATTTTTTCGCGAATTGGATGTTGCTCATCACGTTGAAAGCATGCATTCATTTATCTTATTCATTCAAGGTACAAAGTATATCTTTTGTGTTTATAAAACATGTGTTATTTGTCATTTTAACGTGCCGTCATGTGATTTAATAAGATGAGGATATATCATCACACATAGTCGTCGATAACACACCCAGTTTAATACAGTATACAATCATGGCCGTCTGTAGAGGGATACACCAAGAACGGCCTCTCTTTTCTCAAGGGCGAAACAACATCAAGTTGTATTCACAAAACAACAAGAATAAAAGTACTGTGATGTTTCTAGCCACATCTCAAACAAATACATTTCTAACCACTTTCAAATTTTCCTTTTCTCTACTTCTCATTTTCCTCATCCTTTTTACTTTTTTTATTTTTCTAAAAGATTTTGAGGAGAAAGAAAAAAGAAGAACGAAAAAAAAGTACCTAAATCGTGAAATTAGTTACTTCATCCGTCAAAATGTTAATGAGATATTATATACCACGACCTGACTCCATGATATAAGACATTAATGACAAAGTGGAACATTCTATAGATTTTTGTTGTTGGTTTTATATTTGTCATAAAGAATTTAAGAAACAACGTAACCATTTTCGGTTGAAGTTGCAGACGACCGTTGAGATATCTAACTTATCCAATGTTATGTGATTACAATTAATCCTACGGGGTCATTCAAAATGAAAGTGATGTATAATAATGAAATATGTATTATCAGTGTTACATATTATGTAACGAGTTGTTAACATTATGAACACTGTGCTGTAGTTGACCATTCCATCTTTGCGGCCGCGATGAACAAGTCGTCAACCCGACAATTACCAAAAGCTTTCTACATCAGGGTCGAGAATTCGACTCCCATTTGAGACAGTTGCCAGGTGTCCTGATTGTAGCTCGGTTGTTTTTTCCGGGAACTCCAGCGTTCCCCCACTATCTTATGGTGGCAAAACAATAAAGCCCAATCAAACTTTTCACCCTCTGATAATAATCTGCATACATGCTATATCATTTTTGTGATCATTCAAAATTTAGGTTGGAGAATGTCTTTAGGAGACAGATTAGGAATAAAGAACAATATACGCCATTGTTTAAAATAACAACGATGATTTTTTTGGTTTAAAAATGAGGAATAGTGTGACGAGTATTTATTTATCTGATAAAATTATTTTCAATCGTGAACAAAAACACACAAATACGAAGGAGTATGAAGGACTTAAATAAAACCAGTTATCTTAGTTGACAAAGACTTGTGTGAGTCTGAGCCTTTTAAGATATATACAACATCACATATACTTTCCGAAAATAATCCTATAACTGTTTGGTAAGTGTTACGACTTTCAAACAGCATGGCTATGGTATCATATAGTTGCTCTGACGAACATGTATTTCTAGACAAGCATCACCAATAACATTCAGTTAAAATATCATTGCTATTGGCAGATATTTGGGTTAGTCGACAGTCGGGTTTAAGGTAACAGATTGATGCAAATGAAATTGAACGACTACACATTGCTCCGATTTCAGCTCACTAGTGTTTTTGTAGCTTTGTAAAAAACGATGATATTACATATCGACCTAACACTATATCAATATTTAGGGCATTATCATTGTAATCTGTTGTTCCCGAAGGATTTCTCTACCAACACAACTGATAAATGATACTTAAACACATCATCTGATTGTCTATTAGTAGTATGGGTTTTGGCGTTTCGTTTACACAGGAAAACTATATCATTTATAACCCTAATGTGTTTGTTTACACGCTGCCATTACAGGTGTTAAATATTTCGTTTTCTGATCAAACAATTCGTGTTGATACAGACTGTAAGCCTTAATTGTTTATCCTGAGGCAGTTATCGCTAATTAATTCCCCAAAGAGAAATTAATCTGTCCAAACAAAGAATGTTCACTAGGCAAATAATACACGTAGATTGGTGTTGACCTATCTACACGTTCATTGTTTACATTTTGTTTCATTTCCCTTTCTATATAACAAGCCATTAGCTCAATTAGGTTCAACTTATTTACATAATATATGCATACAGTGTATATCATGTTTAGTTGGGCGAAATTTTTATTTAACAAATTTCTCAATATTTCATGGATTCAGTTTTCGCGATAATTAATTTTCTTTCGTGTATATGATAATACCAGGACATATATTGTCGCATATCCGACGATATTTAATTGAGTCAATTCTGTATAACAGACACACAAAAATAGCAGTATGAACTTATTTCACTACTGGCACCACAAATCTTCAACACGCATCTTTTTTTTGGCAAACAAATCTATGTGAGCAAATATTGTGCGCCTTCCCTGTACGTAAACTAGATTAAAAAGAATTTTATCCACCTCCCAACTGGAGAGTTCCACTGCTATAGAAGGACAGGGGCGTAACTCGTATCTCTTCATCTGATAAATTGAAATAATTGAGAGACCATTAGTTCTTATTCTCAGTGTTAACTAAAACCAGAATAATTCAATATTTAACGAATATAACTTTTCGTGACCTGGCTTTATAACTATGATTAAACCATTTATCGATATTTCTTGTTAGCTACATATAAGTTGTCGCATCTACGTAGGTATAGACGGCTTATTTAGCGAATTCGCGGGCATTGCTATGGTCCCCAAAAATGTAATATGCACCAATTATCAATAAATGGTTTAATCATAAACTAAAATTTCAGATATTCAGTTCAAATATGAACTTGTAAAACATATTTTTCAATGTAAAATTGAAGATAAAATATACATTTTATAATATAATGGTTATATATTTACTAAAACATGTTTTAGTAAAAAATAGATTCAGTTTGGTTTTGGTATTGTGTTTAAATTACGAATCATCGATAATGATCAAAACATTCCTTGATTTTTCCATAGTAATATATTATCTTCATCGTTTTGTTTATAGTCAATTAGGTTTTCAACGTCTCACATTAATATCATTATGGCCAGGATCGAGGTCGTTCGGAATGTTTGACATACTATTCTCTGTAATTGTGACATTCGGTTCACATCGACAAGGCCTATGGGAGTACCTACGCATTAGCAAATAATATCATTCGGAAACTCTCAGCACTCCCTGTCGGGAGTAATTATTGCCTATGAAAAGTGATATCCTTCTGTGATGGACCTCTTTTAATTTGACATTCCCTAATGGCCATTCAATCGTCACTTGTCACGACTTTTAAATTCTGATTGTTTCAGGTTAAATGATTTTTTTAAGTTTTTTTTTTATATTTATTCACTGGTCGTTTCCATTGACTCAAATATCTTGAGAATTAATTTTGGGAATACATGACCAAATAAAAAGGGTAAGATGAATTTTTCTACCTGTTTAAAAATTACGTATCTCTTCCCGTATTATTACCTCCTGCGTGTCCCGTGTACAAATTGTATTAAGCACATATCGGTCAATCATTAACAAGACAAAACACACGAGCCTGTAAATTTGATAGGTAACTAGTTAGATGATTGTTACAGTGTGTAGTTTCCAGGTTGTGGCGAAGCCCGAGATACTCTGGCCCTGACACCAGACTAAGACATTATGACTGATAGATGTTTGGTGTAGCCCGAGATACCTGGTCCTGACACCAGACTTCGACATCATGACTAATAGATGGCTACACAGTGTGTAGCCCGAGATACTCTGTCCCTGACACCAGACTTAGACATTATGACATATAGATGTCTGGTGTAACCCGAGATACTCTGGCCCTGACACCAGACTTAGACATTATGACTGATAGATATTTGGTGTAGCCCGAGATACCTGGTCCTGACACCAGACTTCGACATCATGACTAATAGATGTCTGGTGTAGCCCGAGATACTCTGGCCCTGTCACCAAACTAAAACAGTATGACTGATAGATGTCTGGTGTAGCCCGAGATACTCTAGCCCTGACACCAAACTAAGAAATTATGACTAATAGATGTCTGGTGTAGCCCGAGATACTCTGGCCCTGTCACCAAACTAAAACAGTATGACTGATAGATGTCTGGTGTAGCCCGAGATACTCTAGCCCTGACACCAAACTAAGAAATTATGACTAATAGATGTCTGGTGTAGCCCGAGATACTCTGGCCCTGTCACCAAACTAAAACAGTATGACTGATAGATGTCTGGTGTAGCCCGAGATATTCTGGCCCTGACACCAGACTAGGAAATTATGACTAATAGATGTCTAGTGTAGCCCGAGATTCTCTGGCCCTGACACCAGACAAAAACATTAAGACTGATAGATGTTTGGTGTAGCCCGAGATACTCTGGCCCTGACACCAGACTTAGACATTTTGACTGATAGATGTCTGGTGTAGCCCGAGATACTCTGGTCGTGATACCAGACAAAGACATTATGGCAGATTGATGTCTGGTGTAGCTCGAGATTCTTTGACCCCGACACTTAAACATTATGACTGAGAGATGTCTTATTAACAGCTCTAGGACGGTATTCTGTATTCTTTTTGTTATATGTGTAGCGTGGTTGAGTGATTTTGGAGGCTGCGGTATGCTTGTGATGTGTCTCCTCTTGTAATTGTAGTATGCAATAACATTTTGGTAGCACTTTTATGATTGATTTTACAATAAATAATTTCCCTTTTGAAAGTTTTTTTCTGATGAATTAGTATAATTACAGCAATAGTTATATGATTTTAAGAAAGCACACTAGTATCATTAAAAGTGTATCTACTTGACTTTCCCCTGTAGCACACAGTGAATGGTGCTCATGCAAATATTTTGTAGTAAAATTTCTTATTCTACACAACAAGAACCAGCTCGTCTGATAGTGACGACCTTAGGTCAACAGGAATGTCTGATGCAAACACCTCATCATAACGTTATTTTCTATATAATCGATTTTTTGTAATTTCTTAAAAGACATAGAAAAATGACTTAATATACTTAAATGTCGAAATGACAAGTCGTGTAGTTCTACGTTATCTTGGCTTCCTTGGTCGAAGTCTATCAATACGCTTGTTGGACACCCAAGCCAATGTTCTATTTCATTGTTAAATCTACCGTGAAATCATTGTCTGATCAAATTATGTAAAAAAAAAACTTCTGTACCGTTAAATAGAATGTGTATGAAACTAACATTGCCTACAATAGGAGTAATACTACATTAGATCTATATTTAGATTCCTAGTGGTCATTTATCAGTTTTCAGTTGTCATAATTGGTAACTGTGTTACATACAGAAATGTGGTATGTTAATTAACTGCTGATGTCTATTTTAGGGGACTTATGCTGTAATAACTGATGAACAAGTGCAAAGTGTTGAAATAGACATATCATGGAAATACATAGATTTCGTGTTTAAACGGATCAAAACATCTATTTTTAGACACACACATTAATTTATCATATTTGTTTTAATAGTTTTGTGACATATGCATCTTTAAAATTTAGATTAAGACATAAAACAAACATTTTATCATATTATCTAATTTGTATTGCAGTTTATTTGTTTGACCAAATTGTGTAATGAAACCTGAACTTTTCGAAACGACATAGTTCATCATAAAAGATAGATTCCCGCGTTCGTATGGTCAATTCCCAAACCTTAAGCTATATACCAGCAATCATTTATATACTTGTGAGGACATCATAGGTGTGGTTTATGGTGCCTTCAAATATGGTCTTACGTTAGAAGTCTATTATTTCAATCTGATTAAAATAAAAATCCTTATGAAACCGAAACTGAGCTGGTATAAAGGATCTGTATTTTAATAGGATTGTCAATATTTGGGATCAAAGATACACGAATTGCAGTTGTAAGAAAGAGTAAGAAAGAGTAGGTCGTTTGGTAATTACTGTCCAAGAACTACGACTTTTCTATACTCTTTGAACATGCCGCTTTCATAGGCAATCATAAAGCATTAAAAAGTAATATTTATAAAAAATCTTAGATGAATCAATTTTAGATGAATTTGACACGACACCGAACCGCTTAAATCAATACACAAAAATGTATATTGTTTGAATAATGTAATTGAGAGGTATCCGATTCACGTTTTGTTCCCTAATTTGGCAGTTTGAAATTAATCTCCCCCAATGCTAAACCTGGTACTTTATACATGGTGTACGCATGCGTACACTCTCTTTACCTGTTATCGTGTTCATTGTTTTTGACCATTCTAGAAGTCTCCAGAGCAATGTTTGAGTGTCATATCAATCGGACTGTAGCACACTCAACCAATGACACGGTATTATACACAACCAAATAATGATATAAATATTAGGAGAAACGTCTCGTCATGTTTAAACCATGTTTTCAAACACCAAGGTGTACTATAAATCAAGCTATAGTGCATGCGCGCCGTGAAAAATTCGCAGATTTACACAACACTATGTAATTTCTTTACTCACGTAATTTAGAGGGGAAAAACAAAGATATAAAATATTTGTTTTGACTTTGATGAGAACCAGAGTAATAGATTTAGATTTAATATATATCAGATGACGATTTAATTTGGAGTAGATGACAGATTTGATTTTTGATATTGTTAGCATTGTTAATCCATGTAATTTATACTTTGTTGTGTGGGTTTTGGTTACGAAAATCAGGGTATCTTATATCCTAATATCACATTTCGATAGAATATAATTCGCCAACAAATGAGGAACCACAAATGTATTTCCAATAAAAACAGTCTTCTTTATAGTAGAATAAACATGACAATATTTCATAAAGTGTGAACTATCCTTTGGTTTCAAAGGAAGAATAGATATATCTCACTCATGTGATAATTTTTTGATTTAAGGCAACCATTATACAGGGCGACGTGATATCTGAAATTTAAAAAACATGAAATTAATGAAAATCTATTTGAACAAGTGCTATTGTTTTATGGGCATGTTAAACCTACGAAAGGTGATATGTACACGTGAATATTTTTTATTACTATCAAAATCAATACGGTGCAAAATGCTATCACCAGAAAGGAATCTAGTAAGTGAAAGTTATATTTTGTGTGATAACAATACTGTAGACGTGGATATTTTTTGCGAGTGTTCAATTTCGAGATTTGCATTCATAAAATGTTCGCGATAAGACACTTTCAGACATTTTACAACAAAGTCCACAAATGAACTAAAGATTACGCGGGGAGATTCCACGTTTACAGTAAATTGTAGTCAACTTAATTTCACGTGCGATTAAAATTTGCAAACAACAAAATAAACAACCACTAACAACAAGTACAATAGAGATATTTTATCTGAAAAGCGCCTAACTAAACCAAATCGTCGTAAGAAAGACGCTGGGCAAAGAACTCAATATGGATCACCTCGAAAATATGCTGGTTTACAGTAAAATGGCTAAGTTTAAATTTTCACATAGGGACACACAAGAACATACCGCAGTCCCTAAAAAAACTTGCATAATCTCGATACGCTCAACTCATTACAAACTAAGAAGGTTGTCCTTAAACTAAATTTGGTCTTAGAAGTATTAAACCCAGAAGGCCAACCCAGTGAGGATTATTTTTGAGAGATCTCGTTCATTTTAAATTTCCTAATGAAATAATATAAACTTACAATTTCTCCATAAATGCACGATTCAAATCAAAATACTTTGTTTTACTGACATTTATAATAAAACCAAAATTATATTTATGAGTCCAAAAATATCGTATCAATATATTTCTTTCTGACGTTATATCGCAATTAGAACTCCATCCATGGTGATCCGACTATCAGTGGATCGCCCTTAACAGGTTGTAGATTACAAACGACCTTGACCTTACGTCAGGTGACAAGTCGCGACAGGATATTTCCCGCTGAGCGTTAAGTATCAGTCCCCAATTGATATCAGAACGGGAACTCTATCCTTTCGTTACTGATGAAATGATAATACAATTTTCTGCTGCAACGGCCAGCACTTCATCACAATTTGTAGCGGAGGATCTACTTGTAATGACGGCCAAACAGTACACTCCCCTAAAACATCAGCGTGTTAATCCGCTCCAAAACTCGGCCTCTGCCAGTTCACCGGTATAATTGTTCTCCCCTGTTAATATCAATATTTACCCTAGAGTTAACAGCATCAAGTTTTGGTTTAAATCAACGGTGGGATTGGTACGGAAAAGCATGATGTCGTCTATCACTTGGCGATTTGATATAGCCTTCGGGGGTCTGAGTAGGTCATGAAAGAGGACCAGACTCATTGGATAAGGCGTGAAGGTTCATATTTCAAGCATCAGTTTTCTTTTGTTCAGTTTACATAACATAGCGGTTAATGCTGTAAAAGTATTTTAGCGCATTTCACTCGCAAAAAATATGATTGCGTTACTAACATGTCCTGCATGTCTTTGATACAGCAATAATTGCGAGTGTGCTAATCCATTCACACGCGTTCACATACAAATTAGTTTTCCGCTTAAGTTTGTATGCGCAAAGACAGGTACGTTTGTAGTGTTCCTCAAATGTTCAAAGCATAAAACAAAATGTCATCGATTTCCGATAGTTCTTTTCAGGTATTCAGCACATAGTATAAAACTTGTCAAAAATTACTGATAATTGTTCTTTTAAATTTCAACTCACAAAACCCAGAAATAAATATAAATAAATACTAAATACGCCAATTTTCAACACATACTAAACCAATTCAAAATTGCCGATAGCTTTTCTTTACATTTTCAACACAACGCGGTATTTACAAATCATGAATATCAATAGCTATCACAGCTGTAATAACTGGTTAGTGTAGTTGTAAGATGGTGCTGCCCGTTATAGAGTGTAAGGGTTGGTTGATGTAGAAACTTTTGCACTATATTCTCTATTTGTATATTACAGAGTTATTTGCCCTTGCGGTTAGGTATTGATTGTGACGTCATGTGTTTGCGAGCGTAACGTCATACTTTTCGAGAAAAAAAACGACGTGCATTGTGCTCACAAAAATAATGACGTAACAATTTCCGCCTACCCGCAAGGGAGTTAACTCTGTAATATGCAAAGACGGAACACTATGTGTGGTGTTTAGTAGTGGATAAAAACGTGGATAACATGTTACAAATACTGTGCTTATTATTTAACACACAATATTTTGCATTATCTCATACCTACAGGTATAATACTGGTTTGTCTTGGGCAAGATACTCATATCGCCTAAGGCTGTATTGCATGGCTACTATTTTCTCGGTATAATTTTAACATTTTTCAGAAACTAGGCTGGATTAACTTTAAAGATACAAAAAAGGGTTTGCATTGAAAATATCACGCTGTCCTCATGTATGGAGAATTGACATGCAGTCTCGAGGTTTTTTTTCGAATTTAATTCAAAATAGCGGATAATCATAGAAGTAAAATTGCAATGAAACGTCGAGGTATTTATATGGATATCAAGATTCGAGTTTTATTACATTTTTTGACCCTCAATTAGAATTTATGAAAGAGTCTTATATTATTGCAGATCATGATACGCCAGAAAGAAAATGTGGATCAAATTTTACAAATATTGTACTCCTTTTTAACACAGATTTTTTGTATGTTTCAGATCATGTTACACCACAAAGACAGCCTACTGGTTATAGCGCTAGTCTTAGTGCTAAGCGCCTGTGTGACGTATTGTATGCCAACCCGACTACTTAGTGACCGTAGTTCTAAAAATGTTGCGCGCCTCACCGATATACTGGCCGACTTGAGGACCATACAGGAAAGGAATTCAGCTTATTCTGACCAACTCGACTCAGATCTACTTCAAAAACGAGCCGACGATCGGAAACAGAGAGAAAGTTTTGATTTACTTATTGAATTGAACGACCCTGTAAAAATTCAGGAAGTACCTAAGATCAAGGATGATGATTCGTTAACAGTATCTGATGACGTCATTTCCGGCGTAGACAAACGTCAAGGGAGATGGGATCTGGATTACGGACTTGGAGGCGGGAGATTCGGAAAACGTGAATACGATGATTATCGTCTCGGTGGTGGTCGATTTGGACGAGATTTGGATCACGTGCGCGATATGGATCACGTGGATCTCAATACGTTCGACGATTGAGTTATTGGCTTCAAGTGTTATATGATACACTGTAAAATTAAATAACTATTTTTGTGAATGAAAGTTTGAGAGAGATTTAATGAAATAATTATTTTATTTTGGTTTCAACATTTTTATTTTCACCATATACATATCTAAATCTAAAATAAATCATATCAATTATATCAACCTGATCAAAGATCATTTTAGTAATAGATTTAAAGTTATTTAGAGTAATATTTCCCTCGAAGATAAATGCTTCGAGCAATATTATATTTTTGTACATTATCTCAGCTACAAATGCCTTTAGAAGAAACAAGATAAGAATACGTTCTTCTGAAGTGATATTCAGAATATTAAGTAAAATTTTAAAGATTACAACATTGATAATGTTTTGAATATTCTCTTACAATTATCTTTGAAATAGAAAGTTCTCCTTTAGGGGTTATGTTGAATATTGTATTTTGAATCTAGTTGATAAAAATTACGGAGCATGCTATCAATGTTAACATATGTACTTAATTATTTATATATCAATAAAATACGGTATATTGGTTTTTTGTTATACAAAGTATTTGGTTTCACAATTCCCATATGTAGTAAAGATAATGATTTATTAGAACAATATAGATATCATAATTTGGGGTACTATTTTATTCGAGTTGTAGTATTCTGTATTTACATATTACAGAGTTATCTGCACTTGCGAGTTGGTATTGATTGTGACGTCATATGTTTGAGAACGTAACGTCATACCTTCCGGAGAAAACGACGTAAAATGCACCAATAAAATAATGACATAACAAAAAATATCTACCCAAAAGGGAACTAACTCTGTAATATGCAAAGATTTAAGTGATACCAGTAATGAATTGCAATTGACAGAAACATGTTTGAGGCAAAGTTTATTACAAATGTGTAACGCAATCAGTTATTTAATTTGTAACGTGAGTTGCTATCGTCATTTAATAGGATATTTAAAGATTAAATATGGATATATTTTATTCTGGTAGTTGCATTAATACCAGTGATATATTGTCCTTGACAGAAACATGGTTTTAGAGTTTATTACAAATGTGTAACGTAATCAGTTATTTCATACTTGACTTGTCAATCCATCAAACATCAAAGATTACAACCCAGATTGTAATACCATACTTACAGAGTAACCGACAACTTTGAATTGATTGCCGACGTGTGGTAGTCAGACCTTAGGTCTAGTCTGGCTAAGAACAATTGTATTTTCAATATCACCTATTGATTAGCATTAATATAGATAATTACGAAAAAAAAGTTCAAAAGGCAAAATGCCTTTGATTCAGAAAACAACATTTGATGTATAAATTTCTTAATCAGTGTGTTAAAATATTTTTGTAGTTCATGAATGATTTTCATGAAAATTACTCTTTTAATATTCTTCTGAAATATAAAAAAATATCAATAAGAAGCAAATCGCATCAAAATGGTTTCTCTAACATTTTTCTGAAGTATGAAAAAAAATGTAAAAAAAAAGGTAGAACACATGAAAATCTTTCCCTCTAATATTTTCTTCTGATATATAAACAAAGATATAAGAAGCAAATCACGTGGCAAGAATTATAGCTAATGTAACCAATATCATGGAATGCATGGCTGGACATATCCTAAGCCGTGACCGAGTTATTGTTTAATGTAGTCATGTCTCGTGATCTTAACATGATAAAACACACATAAAACAAATCATTCCTTTTTTACACTTGAATTTCAAATTACTTTGCTACATAGTAAGGTTAGAGGAGGCCATAATACTATTTATAAAAATATAAATCATTGTTAGTATAATTTTTAAATGACGGATCGCCAGCTGTAAATAAAATCGTTATGATTGAGAACATGACTCAGTAATTTGTATTGTGTAAGACGGTTACTTCGACATTGAATAGATTCACGTGCATGTACGAGGACGAAGCGTGACTATATATCGCATGGCAATCGGTCAATACATAAAGGATAATCTGATAGGTTTGTCAATGCTGTAACTCGCTTCCATACATTATTACAGCGATTTTGCAAATGGTCAGACATTTCCATCGGGGAGATAAGGGAAACCAACCGCCAAGAATGTGATGGCATGAAACAAAAATCAGCAAATATATTTTTTACAAAATTCCTATATAACTGAATTTAATTCCAATAATAATATTTTATGCTAATTGATAAGAAGAGCTCTAAAAATCAATACCCGCCCCCAAAAATATCGGGGATGACATAGATACTTAATGAACGAGAACAATAATATGCTTTAGAATGAAAGATAGATATTTGTTGATTTGATGCCATTTATTGTAAACACTGCCAGTGTATAAACAGTCCTTCTAAGGCACCTATGGTAAAAGCATGGTATTTTTAATCTTAATTTTTGTTATAGTAATTCTTTTAAGTATTTTAGGGCATCATTCTGTTATATAATTAAATGTGTAGGATTTAAAAGTAAGGAAATAAATGAGTTTACATTGAAACGGATTTATTTATTTCTAATTGATGTGCAGAGTCTTATCACATGGAAACTTTGTCATCTGAATATGGTTTGGTACAATCAGTTGGTAGGTTGATTACATAAACAACCTGTCAATAACAAATTATTTCAGGACGGTATCCCATGTCTACGCTGTGTCGTGAATGCATCCATGATTTGGAAGGCTGTAGTACAGCGAACAGCTACAGTCATTGCCCATGATACAGTACGCAAGCGATTCTTTCACTAAATATTATTAGTATTTTTGTAGTTTTAAAAACGTAAGTTGACAAAATAAAAACTACTTATCTGGCGCTTAGTTTGAAACACGTTTTCCGTTGCAATATGTGTGAGTTGTGAACGATTATATTCAAACAACATACGATGTCGTTGTACTTAAAATCTAACGATTGAATGTAAAAGACTTCAGGAATAATAATTAAAAATATTTAAAATGACTAATAATGTCAAGAAAAAAATCACTTGCGCACTTTATTATTGCCACTGACTGTAACTCCATCCGGTCAAATTATACTGAAAACGACAGTCGCCATACTCCCTTTATATTGAGTGCTTAACACAAACCTCATCAACCATCAACATTCATCAGCTCATAATTCATTCTGGATTATTCATCCTGGTTATAAACATCGACCGTCGAAATAATCTTTATATGTCCCATTTACCTGCCATACTCCTGAATAGGCCATCTTTTGGTTTGTGTCAGCTTGCTGGACTTCCTATCCAACGACTAAGTCATTCAAAGAACCCCTGTTGGACGTAATGATATCTTTTATGAATGCTCGTGTGTTTTAAAGTATATGAAAGACGTGTCTCCTTGCGATAATGGGATTGCCTTCTGTGTACGGCCTAAAAATCCCCGCAAGGTCATCCCACATACCATGTTGGCTTATTTGCGGATAATATACACAAAAAAATGTACCTGTCCAAACAAAAATAAGAACAATTACAAAACATTGGGCTTTACTGCATACAATGACTCCAGCTCTATAAGAAAGATTACATGTACAATTCACACAAACATATTATAGTCCCATGTGATGCGATGACTGAATAGTTAATATGTCTCGTTATGTTACCACAAGCCCTCCACATTGTTCGGTGTTTTATCGCCGGATACTACGGGTTTCCTCCGTTAATAAACCTACAACTTCCTAAACTGACCTTGGCTGTTAATATGACTTTATATTAACCTTTATAGTATTACAACTAGTATTATATAGTATTACAACTAGTATTATATAGTATTACAACTAGTATTACACTCAAATCACATTCAATTACTATGCATCTGTTGGTAAATACACTACATTTGCCAACAAATCATAACCTTAAATGACCAGTATCCTGTTCTATCAACTTCCTTAAAGGGCCCTAACTCTTTGACATTACTCATTGTGAAAGAAAAGAAAGAACAAGCAAATACAGACATTTCAAAGAATCAAATGCAATTCGTAAAACAATTTAGATTTGTGCAGATGGGAAGTTTTTTTTTTTTTTTTTTTTTTGTTTTTAATCATCATAGACATCACTTATTATATGTCCTAGTCAAATCCAAACACCATATGGGTCATGTTTTTTCTATATAACACATAACAACAAACTAAATATATACTATTTCCAAAAATTCATAATGCCGCCATCAAAGCCATTACTGACATGTATGGCGTAAAAGAAATCAAATTTTCGAGAACAAATGATTTGTTTTTCGTTGCTTATTTTTTTCTAAAACTACAAAGAAAATGAAACCACGAAATAAAAGGACGCAAACTATCAGCATCAGAAATAATTTATATTAATCTCCGTCGATAGTTTACACTAAGGCTACTTAAAGGCTAAACATTGACATTTTGGACGTGACCATAATATCAAAGACAATGAGAATATGTGGCTGTTAAAATAGGGATTGGATTGCGCTTTTATGTTAACCATGCTTGTATGGAGCAATTCCTCTAAGAGTATATTCTATGGGGCGCGTTAGCGCCCCATATTGAATATATTCTTAGAGGAATTGCTCCATACAAGCATGGTTAAAATAAAAGCGAAATCCAATCCCTATATTTACACTCATACGACTTTTTTATTTATAATTCATGCTATAAAATCGTCTTTTGAATTTGACGTTATTATTCAATAAAAGTCGGTCAAAAGTGTGAAGAGCTTACTCAATTGAACAGCGAAAGATGACTCTTCACGTAAGGTAGAATTATTCATCTGCGACGACAATAAAGTTCAATATATCATTGTAAAATAAACATGACAAACAAAGTAAATTTCAGAGAAAATTTTATTTCATCAGATCAAAACTTTAAATATATATTAAATTTTGCTAAAAGTTAATATATAGCGTAATAACATAAAGAATTTGTACTCGACCGCATGTGTGAACTCGGTGACCGTTTTTGTGCAGCGAGGCGAAGCTGACGCACGCTTACACACTGCAGTTTGCCGAAGTTGTCAAAACACCGATGTTCCAGTAGTTTGACGTGTTTGAGATTGTCGTCTGACTTAACGATATTACATCCTTGGGAGCCATGTGATTATATAATCTACGCTTAGATCCATCGCCATCTACAGACGTGGATTACTAGCGGTGCATGTTTTATAATATACATTATTAAATTCTCGAAGAACAAACACAAGAGGATATGTTTATAATTGACCTCTGTCAGAGGGTCTCACGCCTGTCCACTCCAAAGACGTGATCGTAGGATAAACACAGACACAGAGGTAATGTTTACATTTGACAGCACTGCACATCGCCCCGGTCGAGATATTTTTCCCGTTTCTTTATACAATTGTTAATTCAAAAAAATGTTGGTATCATATATAAATATAAAACATATATGTAATGTTTACATTTTCCCAAAATTCTATGAAAACCAATAATATACACGTAATGTTGTGTCAAAATATAAACGAAACCATGTGTTTCTTTTTAAAAAAAGTAGCCCCTTTACGTTGCATAGAACATTTTCATACGCAAGTTCAAAGTTCATGCAGTTATGGTAAACAAAATCGGCTAGTACTTGCGTATATATCAACATAATAAACAATATGAAACCTATACGTTATGCTTTACATTAAAAAAATACATAGCGGTGGCCGAGTGGTTAAGATGTCCAAACATATTACCACAAGTCCTCCACCTCTGGGTGGCGAGTTCGAATCCAATGTGAGGCAGTTCCCAGGTACTGATCGCTGGTCGGTGGTTTTTCTCCGGGTACTCCGGCTTTCCTCCACCAACAAATCTGGTACGTCCTTACATGACCCTGGCTGTTAATAGGACGTTAAACTAATAAAACAAAACCAAACAAAACATAGTGTTATATAATTGAAACAGAAACCAAACCACACACGACACTCGGTCACATTATATTGGGCGACCAACTAGAATATACCACAGCCTCGTTAAACACACTTGCACACACGCTATACATTGCTTGCAGGGATCCTTTCTTAATTGACCATAACAGTGGATAAGACGCTGTATACTAAGCTGAAAGTAGAAATTCATTGAACAATGTCAAAGGTCAACTGAGGATAACCCCTCAATCGTATTTTGTTAGATCACCTGATAACAATGAGGGTTTGTATTAGTATAACTATGACAAGTAATCGATCAAACCCGGTGTAAAAGTCGGAAAATTGTTCCAGTTTTGTCATGTTTTTTTTTTTTTTTTTCTTTTGGTTTTTTGGGTTTTTTATTATTTTTATTTTAATCAAATTATTGTAAAAGATAATGAGGTTAAACATTCTACTAATAGACATGGTCCTTGAAGGACGATATCCCATGTGTTCAGTGCACTTTGTGAGGAGCGATATATTCATCGGGAGTCCCCTTGAAATTCAATATATAAATCAATGTAAGGATGTGCGATATTTTCTTCTGGAATTGGAGATCGAATAAGCATTGTTAAACAGCTAAACAAATAAAAGTAGAAATATAAGTCTTAGCTATTGATCGTTACAACTACCATAAGAGAAGAGAGACAACTCTACATACACAATATATGTTGATAAGTGAATATAGTTATCTCCCTGTAGGTATTACATTCAGCGAGAAAGCAAAGTATACAACTTCTGAACTATATTGCTATTTAAGGACCCCCCTCTCCTCATGTATGCGATGTGTTGTGTGTGTGTGAAATATGTTTGTGCTGCACATCCTTGTGATATTTTCACTTTTATAGTGAGGTCTCATTGAAGCATGACGATTTAATCATGTTGAATGGCAAGGCCTCCTTTTTGACCTCCACAGCACTATTACTAAGTAGACACAACACGAAGGTACCGCAACCTCCAAAACCATATTGACATGAACACATACATCACATTGCATAAATGGGGAGGCTATCTTAAATGACCTTTTTTACTGTTAATAGGACATTAATCCAATTAATAATATTTGTTGAAAATTGAAAGATGCTCCACCGCCGCAAGAGCACAAACATTCTCAAATGAACAATAACTGATGTTTAATCGTGTATATATGTATCTAATTAAAGTAAAATTACATATAATAAAAATCGTTTTGCTCTTTGCGCATGCGCAATCAATACTTCATTCCATATAGAACGAAGTACCAAAGATATGTTTCGGGATGCAATTAAGTATTTTGATGTGTTAAATTTTAAGTAAAATAAGAAGTTCAGACTTTTCGTTAGTGGTATTGGTGTAAAGTAAGTTACTTTTGTAACTGATTTGTCTGCTCCTGTTTTTTGATAAAAACAAACACCCATTTATCAGGGGTGTAGCATCTTCATTATATGTAAAGTGTTTGACAATCCATCAATACCTCGCCTCATCTACCTTCCTTGTGTCAAGTGTGCTCATTGAACTTACGTCACACCAAGGTCAACATATGCAAAGGTGTGCAGATACATGAAATGATTATATTATAAGATTTCACGATCAAACTTTTGGACGAAAATGGTAGAACCCATTGAGGTACAAAGACAGGATGGAAGATTGGATACAGGGATCGTCCATAGATTACCTTATTTATACAGGGTGTTACGTCTTACCGACGAAACAAATAACCGATTAATGTGTTTCTGCTGTAACTTACCCACAAACTCTTTTACTTTACTAATAACAAACATACTTCATCAATACCCTATTATTTTACTTCTTATGTAATCATAGCATTATTAACTTCATTTTTTCATTACAGTAGCCATAGGTGATTGGAAAAACCACTTTACAGTTGCACGGAATGAATATTTTGACAGAGTATACAACGACGCGATGAAGGATTCTAGCTTCAGTTTCCGTTTCGATTGATACACCAGGAACATACGTGTCATTCCTATGTTATTTTGAATGCATAATATCGGATTTACTAGGTATTGATTTATAAATTAGTATAATGTGACCTGCAATGTAGTAAAATATCGTTTAGTAATAATATATCTGTGAATCGTGAAGTAAAGGTTCAAATATCTAAACACTAATAACTCTCATTCTGTGAATTCCAAGTCGACATAGAAACACTCATAAAATCAAACACTGGCGTCGGTCGGTAATTTTTCTCCTAGTACTCGTCACATAGGACAATAGTAACATTTGCAGTCTGTTAATGATCCTAATGAAATAAGGTTGACAGGGATATCTCAACCCGAGTGGAAGATTTAGGCTTGTCAACCCGAGGCTTGCCAAGGGTTGATGGTCAAAATCTTCCACTAGTGTTGAGATATCCCTGTCCATCTGACAAGCCTATGTTTGATTCACACACTTTAATGAGAAATCGCGGAAATTCAGTTGATATGAACGTCGATGTGCGTAAAAAATGTGTTGATGACGTCACTGTCTAGCGCGTGTGAGCTGTCTTTTCCCTACCCCGGTAAACGAGTTATCTTTTCCCTAGCAACCGCGGGAAACCCCTGTTAAGTAGATAAGAAAATGCAATTCCATGATTTCTAGACGAAAAACAGTATTTCTGGCATATCGAACGACATTTAGTATAAATCTAAATTATTATGTTTAGCGATATGCCCATTGCAACTTCTTGAAGCTGGAATTTCTGACGGGCAGTACATTTTATGTAAAGTAGCTGTTACTTGTTAGAGCCACCGATAAATTCTTTGATGTTTGCTTGTTTGTTTGATTAATTATCGTCCTATTAACAACCAGGTTCATGTTAGGACGGCCTCCCATGTATGCAGTGTGTTGCGTGAATGAGGTGCAGATGCTTTGTTTTGGAGACTGCGGTATATTCATGTTGTGTCTTCTTGCATATTGGAACTTTGGCCCTTTTTATAGAACTATATAACTGAAGGATGCTGCCGCAGACACCAAGCAATACATGATTTTGAGGTATCTTTTATCATTTCGGGTTTCAACTCTGTAGCAATAATGGGCCGAGTTTCCAGAACTTCTCTGATAGGAAGGGAATTCCTATTATTATTCTATATTTGTCTTTGCTTAATTTGAAATTAAGGAGTTTCCTTAGTATTGTTGTAAGACTAGGGACAGATTAAATCTAATCTCAATGACAAATTTTGCGTGGCACTCGATACATTTATAACACTACCTAGTCATCTATGATAGTGATTTGGTCTTATTGAAGAAACATTTACAATTTTGACCTGAATAACATTTGATTCTAAAAAGTACCGTACAAACATTCTTCATTTGCGATGACATTGAATGGAAGATTTGATTCCTAAACGCGTAGACGACTTTGCCGCAAGTAATGTTAAAGTATTAGGTCACTATCATCTCTGACAGACTATCGGGCGCACATTGTTTATAGATTTGGTTTTAATCAGTTTAACGTCCTATTAATGGCCAGGTTCATGTAAGGACGTGTCAGGTTTGTTGATGGAGGAAAGCCAGAGTACCCGGAGAAAAAAAACATTGATCAGCGGTCAGTACCTGGCAACTGCTCCACATGAGAGCTTGTGGTAATATGTCGGGACATCTGAACCACTCGGCCACCGCGGCCCTTTTTGTTTTTAGAAGTCCTTTATCGTGAAATTAAACATAACGTGTGAGTACTAATGCTCTTGACCTAGTAGCCATAGCTACACCACGGCACAGAACGTGATAAAATCTGTGTATATTAAGTATATATCAGTTATATGCATTGGGACAGGTTGTGGTAGACCGTCCTAACACATCTGGTGTAACATTCTACATCCACCTTTTTGACGAAAATGTCGGAACCCGTTGAGGTTCGAAGCAAGGATGGAAGTTTTATGAAGATGTTTATTTACGATGGAAAGTATTATGTGGCACATTTTGTTGGAAATGTAAAGGACCATCTAGCCGCTATAGAGACAATGGAGGTCAGGGAGGACGATACATTTGTACTCTCGTACCCAAAGTCAGGTTAGTATAGAATTGCAATGTAGAAAACCTTACCCAAAATATGTAAATGTATCAGAATTGATGTCTGAGTCGGTACATCGAAGATAAAGTTTCTTTATAGCTTGGTATCATTCATTATTTAGAAGAATCCTGCAAAATTCAAACCCAATCGAACTCGCCGTCCACGAAATCGAAAGACACACAAATACTCTGTTTGCAAAGAGCAATAGCAAGATAGCAATTCCAAAATAAGAGGAGAAGACAAACTGAAAGCTAAAGAAGTGAATATCAATATATATAAATATGTTGAATTATGTCAATGGGACATGGACATGTTCGGCCACAATTAGTCACATTTGTACATTACTGGACACATACACTTTTCGAGTTTATATCCCTGACTGATACATATGCCCGTACATGTACAAACCATGACCTAATGCACATACATTATCTGAACAAATGTATGTTCAGATTTTAATGATTGAGAAATATTAATATTTTGAAATTTGAAATTAAATTATTTGGGTAAAACAATTGTAGATTACAGATTTAATCAATTTGCAATTTTGTTTTATTTCGGATCGCTTAAAACACATGACCTTTATTTGTAGATTTCGTGTAAAACAAAACATAGTCAATAAATTGGCCGTTCGTCTGCTGACACTTGCAAATAACAGTTTACAGAATTTACTGCCTGTACTTGTAACTCGGCTGTCATCGGCTCGCAACTCCCGTGTTTAAGTAGGGTTATTTATAGTAATGTCAAACTCTCAGTCAAATGTTTTACTTTTTAAGAGTAAATATGTCGACTAAAACTTTACTGACCGTTTCCGATTATCAATAGATGACAGACTGGGTGATTTTGTATTGTTTTCAGACGAACCTTGACAAAGCCGTCATAGGCCTGTATCTGCAGGTCCATCAAGATTTATGCTTGAAATAATTATTTTTATATAAACGAAAACGGCAATATTCGCTCCGTCGTTTTCACAATGATCAAGCTCTATAAATACGAGACCTTCATCTTCCGAATAAAATCTTTTCTTAACATACTTTACACGTAACCTGGGAGTTGTGGGTCGACCGCACACAGTATGACTAGATCTTATCAATAAGGGGTAAAAATTACATAACGTAAGAAACGTGAAAATGTATTGTCATCTTTGCCCTGGTTAAATGAAATATTCAATTCAAATCAATGGTTATACTATATCTAGACAGTAGTAAAAAAAGTATGCTTTGTCAGTGATTGTTTACAAACACATCCGATAATGTAATTTAAGTTTTCGTCTAGAGAATCAACCTTAATTCAGCCACGACGGAAAGTGGAACTCCAAACAATCAACCATCTGGGCCTAGTTGTTCAAAGGGTTATTATAGCTTAATAACATGATTGGTGAAATTTCCATTTATCATATACTACAAGACCTATAATTATAATTTCACTAAGATAAGTAAGTAGATACAGAGTAGAGTCCATGAAAATTTTTAAACTTAGCATTGCAAGAAATGCTTTTTTCTTGATTTGACAATTACCGTTAGATAGTGGAGCGGCTAAGGTCGATTTTTTGGCAAAATCGTTCAAATTTTGAAGAAAGCATGAAACTTTGCATATGGCTTCTTTAGGACATCAGATTTTAGGTAAAAAAATGGACCCCAAAAATTCACGGTCCCTGGCTGCCGCCATAGTGGTTTTCAAAATGGCCGCCAAAAATACCTTCTGCGACCCATATCTAATGTTCTATACCAGCTAACCCACACTTTAAAAGTCGAAACCGATATTATTGATACTTAGAAACATTTTGTTAGTGTTAAACTTCATAAAGAAGGAACGCCATTTTGTATTTCAAGATAGCCGCTTACTTTGCAAGCTATATCTGAATAAAATACATATAAATAGGTAAGCTCATTTTTAAGCAAATAAACACCTGAAAATATAGTGAGAGTATTGATACATTTATATTGTTTGATACATAAATGATTTGATTCTTATTTTAATTTCAAAAGGACAGTCGTTTTGAATTTCAAGATGGTCATTTAAATTATTTTTCCATATTTCACTCTGTAAGTGATCGAGCAAAAATCAAGTAACCACTTTTAACCTGTTGATACATATGATATGCCATGAATGATATTGGAATAAACTCCCTAATTGCAAATCTACAGGCGTCATCAGAGGATCATCTTTCATGGGCTTTATCGACTCCTCAACTCGAACATCTTCAAAGTCGCAAGTCAACAGCGATTGTCCAAATCACTGCCCATATGCAGATAACACTAAGCTCAAATCTTGTCACTTCTACTGCGATCAATCGGGCGCCTTCTCTACCGTTTTTGACAGTAGATCCACGGTTGATTGTTATTCGTCATTACTTCCACTGTGTGATATAGCTTTAACGTTGAACATGCAGGAAACAGGAACAGCCATCCCCACATTCTAGGATATTGATATCTCCTACCAACCTTTCGTCTCCCTGCTTTCAAATTTTCTTCGGGATTTATAAAAAAAATATCTTCGGGATTTGTCCTTTCTTAAGTGTAGTCTCCTGATGTTGTTGGAGTCGTTCAGAATTGCATCGAAACAATTTCTATGACATGTTATCTGATATTAACAATAGAGGAAATGTCTTCCCCTGAATCCACACTTTTCAGGGACGTGGTTGACGGCCGGGCATGAACATGTTATGCAATATAAGTGCGGTCATCTCATTCATGACGCCTCCTATGGGAGACGACACCCAACTGATATCCTTGCATTTAGCATTTTGCAAGGTAAATCTCTATCACGTATTTCGGATGCCTGCCAAAGTGATTTCGTTTAGATATTTTCTGATACTCCCTTGCTGTGGTGAGAGATAGTGATGTGGTATCATCCATATGCATTAAATAGTTGCAGTCATAATAAACCATTTGAAGCCTTGACTGCTTTCTTGCTTTATCTAAAATATATTATATTTTATATTATTTATCCACCATTCCACAAACAAAAAGGATATGTTCCTCCATTGTTATTGTTTTTGTTTTGTTTGTAATTTTTGTCTTTCGGAAACACCTCCTGTGCTCTCTTCAGTTTATCCGATATTTCTTATCTCTTTTCCAAATGACATTAATGAGTTTCCACAGTATCTTCTTATAATGTTTGGGTACATCTTGCATTTGTAGACAGTGTAAGGTATAGCAATAGGACACTGTGCTGATGTAGTGAAAACCTCAATTAAGGATACATTGCCGTATAAATCAAAATAATAATCAAATAAAACCAATATGGCGGCCGCCAGGGGCCGTAATTTTTTGGGGTCCATTTTTTTCTTGAAACCTTATGTCCGAAAGAGGTCATTTGAAAAGTTTCATGTTTTCTTCAAAATTTTAACGATTTTCATGCTTAGCCGCTCCACTATAAACTGTAATTAAGCTAATTACCTTGTGAACAACCGGACCGAGATAGCAAATAATTTACAACAAATACAAAATCTGAGTCAATACCCAAATCAATATTACACTAATTACACACACGTAGCTTTATTTCCATTTTATTCTTTTAATCTTCATTATTCTTATCCAGGAACCCATTGGGCATATACCCTTACCAGCATGCTTCGGTCAGGGGAGACAACCTATCCCGGATCGCCCACATTTCTGGATTATACAGATATGGAGACCATAAACAACCTCCCGTCCCCTAGGGTGTTAGCGAGCCATTTGACCTTTGACCTCATGCCTGAACAATTAAAAGCTGGAAAGGGCAAGGTCATCGCTATATTTAGGAATCCTAAGGATGCCATTACATCACTTCATGTTTTCGGGCAGAAACTAGACCATGGGAAAATACGAGAGGCCTACAATGTTTCTTGGGAAGGTCTTCTGGAGTTTCACTATGATAGTAAGAGTAAGTATGCCTTGATATTAACTACATCTGACATGAAGACATGAACGTGTGATTCGTTGTTGATATTCTTTTCTCGTCAGTTTACAAATTAAAGCCACTACTGACGGTCTCTCCTGTATGTCATTTCCATGTAAACATTATGACCTATGTATCTCAAATAAATGTCAGACACTACAGATTTGGTACCATGGTTATATGTCATTTACATATTCAAATTCTTTATGATTCACTCACTGGTTATTAATAAAATCTGAGAGAGAAACCACTTACCCAGGGTCAGTAACTGGCCGCTTCCCATATGAGATTCGAACTTGCAAGATGGAGGAAGTGTAGCATTACACTTCAACCAGTCGGCCACCACGCCTCACTAGTATTTGGCTCAATCTATTTATTTCTAAGTCAAATATTTATATAAAAATGATTGAAAATTAAAATTGTCAATCTACAATAGCGTTTCCTTGTCATTCAAAGGATTTTTGTTTTGACTTTGTTTCGGCATACTTATTCTATAGGACTCTATATCTAGAATACAGACATTACATATACTTATGTGGGGCAATAGGAATATTCCATTCCCATACATATATTTTCTTCCTTTTTGATAGAATTGTCATAAGGTTCATCTTTTGGGTTTGTTTCAGTTTTCTATGGTTCCTGGTTTGAATACATACAGAACTGGGATACCGTGAGGAGAGACCACAAGGGAAACAATATACTGTACCTCACCTACGAGGATATGATACAGGTTAGTAATGACTTGGACAAAATGTAATTAAAATGCAGGTAAGTAATGACTTGGACAAGATGTAATTAAAATACAGGTAAGTAATGACTTGGAGAAGACATAATTAAAATACAGGTAAGTGATGACTTGGACAAGATGTAATTAAAATGCAGTTAAGTAATGACTTGGAGAAGACTTAATTAAAATACAGGTAGGTGATAACTTGGACAAGACGTAATAAAAATACAGGAAATTGATGACTTGGACAAGACGTAATTAAAATGCAGTTAAGAAATGACTTGAGCAAGACTTAATTAAAATACAGGTAAGTGATGACTTGGGCAAGACTCAACAAAAATGAATGTAAGCGATACTTTGAAAAGACTTAATTAAGATATGTGTAAGCGATACTTTGAAAAGACTTAATTACGATATATGTATGCGATACTTTGAAAAGACTTAATTAAAATACATGAAAGTGATGACTTAGGCAAGACTTAATCAAAATACAGGTAAGTGATGACTTAGACAAGACTAAATAAAATACGGGTACGTAATGACTTGGGCAAGACTTAATTGAAATACAGGTAAGTGGATGTAGACAAGACTAAATTAAAATAAATGTAAGTAATGACTTGGACAAAGCTTAATTAAAATACAGGTAAATGATGACTTGAACAAGACTAAATCAAAATAAATGAAAGCGATGAATTAGACAAGACTTAATTAAAATACAAGAAGGAGATGACTTAGACAAAGATTTAACTAAAATACAGGTTAGTGATCAATTGGACAAGACTTAATTAAAATACAGTTAAGTGATAAATTGGACAAGACTTATTAAAAATGCAGGTAAGTGATGACTTGGACAAGACTTAATTAAAATACAGGTTAGTGATGTCTTTGACAAGACCTAATTAAAATACAGGTAAGTGATGACTTGGACAAAACTTAATTAAAATACAAGTAAATGAAGACTTCGACAAAACTTAATTAAAATACAGGTAAGTGATGACTTTGACAAGACTAAATTAAAATACAGGTAAGTGATAAATTGGACAAGACTTATCTGAAATACAGTTAAGTGATAAATTGGACAAGACCTATCAAAAATGCAGGTAAGTGATGACTTGGACAAGATTTAATTAAAATACAGGTAAGTGATGACTTAGACAAGGCTTAATTAAAATACAGGTAAGTGATGACTTGGATAAGATTAATTAAAATACAGGTAGGTGATGGCTTAGAGAAGACTTAATAAAAAATACAGGTAAGTGACGACTTGGATAAGACTTAATCAAAATACAGGTAGGTGATGACTTGGAGAAGACTTAATCAAAATACAGGTAAGTGATGACGTGGAGAAGACTTAATTTAAATTCAGGTAAGTGATGACTTAGACAAAACTTAATTGAAATACAGGTAAGTGATGACTTGGGCAAGACTTAATTAAAATACAGGTAGGTGATGACTTGGAGAAGACTTAATTAAAATACAGGTAAGTGATGACTTGGATATGACTTTATTAAAATACAGGTAAGTGATGACTTGGAGAAGACTTAATTAAAATACAGGTAAGTGATGACTTAGACAAAACTTAATTGAAATACAGGTAAGTGATGACTTGGGCAAGACTTAATTAAAATACAGGTAGGTGATGACTTGGAGAAGACTTAATTAAAATACAGGTAAGTGATGACTTAGACAAAACCATATTATAATATAGTTAAGTAATGACTTGGGCAAAGCTTAATTAAAATACAGGTAAGTGATGACTTTGACAAGACCTAATTAAAATACAGGTAAGTGATGACTTTGACAACACTTAATTGAAATACAAGTAAATGAAGACTTGGACAAAACTTAATTAAAATACAAGTAAATGAAGACTTCGACAAAACTTAATTAAAATACAGGTAGGTGATGGCTTTGACAAGACCTAATTAAAATACAGGTAAGTGATGACTTGGATAAGACTTAACTAAAATACAGGTAAGTGATGACTTGGGCAAGATTTAATTAAAATACAGGTAGGTGATGACTTAGAGAAGACTTAATAAAAATACAGATAAGTGACGACTTGGATAAGACTTAATCAAAATACAGGTAGGTGATGACTTGGAGAAGACTTAATCAAAATACAGGTAAGTGACGACTTGGATATGACTTTATTAAAATACAGGTAAGTGATGACTTGGAGAAGACTTAATTTAAATACAGGTAAGTGATGACTTAGACAAAACTTAATTGAAATACAGGTAAGTGATGACTTGTGCAAGACTTAATTAAAATACAGGTAAGTGATGACTTAGACAAAACCATATTATAATATAGTTAAGTAATGACTTGGACAAAGCTTAATTAAAATACAGCTAAGTTATAACTTGGACAAGACTGTATAAAACGAGATATTATTTCAAAGATGCTAGTTACTGACAGTTTTTGCCGGGTGTAAAGTCATTTACATCTAGCGAGTAGCATAACTTTCCTAGCGAGTATTTATTCTAGCATCTCTTCAATTGAGTCGATTAAATGGTTCATCACTTTTTCATTTAAACAGGTAATTTGTCTCATGATCGAAGGAAAAAAATAAAATATTATATCTTAAAGTATTGTTAGACGGTTAGTTCTTGTGTAAAGATAGCTTAAGAAAAATGAAATAAAACTTCGTTTTCGAAAACCTGTTATTGAAATGAGATTTTGAGAATCGACCAATGCATCTGCCGAGTATAGAAAAGTTTTGTTGTAGAAAGAGAACGTCTTAATATGAACTTCAACCGACACCTGTTTGAATAGTTTACCAGTGACGTGTGTAGACCCCACTTACGTTTTTTATGCAGGCGTCGTGTTGTGGATTTGTTGTGTCCAACAAAATGCATGATTGTTTCTAAATACGTTACGGTCAAGTCTTAAAATATTTTAGTGTTAAATGTCTGGAATTGTTCATTTGTTTTTATGATTTCAATTTAACTACTGTTCTCTCAAGGATTTGTCATCGCACGTGAAAAAGATGGCTTCGTTCCTTGGAGTCTCCTGTGGACAAGATATGCAGGACAAAGTGACTGAAAAGGGCACTTTTAAAAACATGGCGACTGAAGCTGGCAAAGCTTTTAATGAATCTGACCAATGGAAAGAGGTGTCCAATGACAAAACACTCCCGATATACAGGAAAGGTACGTATCAATTGGTCATAGGGATTAGGTCTGATGTCGTTTATGGAAATGTATGGCCCGGTGGCAGTGTGATATGGAGGTTTATTTACCCGAAGGTGTAATATTACCTGAGGGCATGCCCGAAGGAAATATTACATCTGAGGGTAAATAAACCATTTTTCTTTCATACCTACGGGTGTAATACTGGCTGGTCTAGTGCAATACACTCATGCCGCCTGAGGCTGTATTGCATGGCTACCTATGTAATAATGCCTCGTGAGGTCACGGTGTTAGCAAAATTTCTATTTCCTCGGTAAAATTTTAACATTTTTTTCACAAACTTGACTGGTTTTACTATAAAAGATAGAAACAACGGAATTTTTATTGAAAATATCACGTAATTTTTCATTTATGAAAATTGACTTTCAGCCGTGGATTTCTTCGAATTTATTTCAAAATGGCGGGATATTGTAGTTGTAAAAATGCAATAAAACGTCGAGGTATGAAAGAAAAATACTCTTTCATAAGTGGATATAAAGGATATCCTTCATATCCACATATGAAAGAGTCTTATAATATCACACTGCCACCGGGGACATAAATTGTTTATAATACCGAAAATTCATAATTTTCTAATCTTGGATAAATAATACTTATACCTTGAGATGAATAAAAATGGCGTTTTACTCTTCGTTCGTCATTGGTGTACTATCGGAAGGGTTGAAAACTCCGTGTGAAAGACAGGCGGATACCATAGGGGTACGCGCCTGAGGGCGAAGCGCATCGAAAATCGAAGCTCTGTACCTATAACATGTACATAGGCAAAAGTACATATTGAGATCAATGGCCCACATGAATGCATGGCTAAAACTTGTTCGTACTTCCGTTTTAACCGGTTCCGGTTGAGCGTTGCTCCTGTACTGCTCTCTCCAGTAAATATGTATTTAACTAATGCAAATGCATAACAGGAGTAATTAAACTTTTTACTATTTCTTTTAAATAATAATGATAAAACTTTTGAAAATTAAAAGCTATGTAATACAGTCAAAATATCCACAAAGCGAATGATGAGCACAAGAAATCGTGATGTCCCACACGTCAACAAATGGCGCAAAATCATGGGATTCGCATACGCGGCACCCCTGGCCTGTGATTGCATAACACACAGAAAATCAACGTCAAAATCCGACTCTTTGATTTCTGTTTAGATTAAAAGTTTTATTATGCTTGACTTTACTTTAAAGTAGTCATTTTATTTTTAAATTATGTGTTCTATAAATATACTTGAAATAGAAAAGAAAATAAACAAGGATCTTCGCAATCCGTGCATGATTCATATTACTTTTTATTCAAATCATTAGAATGCTTCGAATCGATAAATATTATACAATATGAATTAATATAAAGTGATACAAATGTGTTACAGCAGGTATCAGGTTTTCTTTTCAAATTTTCCCGCAAAAAAATATTTTCATTTGAGCTCCCATTTGTTTGTGTAAAATTAAAACCTATGCATTTTTAAAAGTATTGTAATTCTCATTCTCCAAATATTGATAACGTTTGATGGTAAATAGTGTATGCGCATACAGCACATTTAATTATACTCAAACTGCGGTTCCTCACCCGTTTATACTGTAACAATGGCACTGTAATTAACATTAAACATGTAATTCCACTCCACTAAAAGATTTAAAATCTCCCTCAACATGACCCGTATGTTTACCCAATCAGCGTGTCGCCAATGCAATCTTCGTTATGGTTGAGTCTTTACTAGTACGTCCCGAGATGTTCAGGTTTTATGACAGGGGTAATGCTGAGGTGACCCCAAACGGGGGAGTTGCTAGATCTACTTATATTAATACATGGTTTTCTCTTTTCGTAATAATATCTTATCGTGATTAAACTTCAATTTCCATTTCAGGTATGATAGGAGATTGGAAAAACTATTTCACAGTTGCCCAGAATGAATATTTTGACAAAGTATACAACGAGGCGATGAAGAACTCAAGTTTCAGATTCCGGTTTGAATAATACATCATGAACATACATGGCAGCAAAATGAATATCAATACCAAATATGGCATTGTATTATACTCCAGCATAGTAAACAACCGTTTATGATATATACTTTTGTCTGTGAATCGTGAAATTGTGGTTCTGACGTAGGTCGGTAGTTTTCCTCCCAGTATGCGTCACATAGCACAATTGGTACGTCGTACGGTTAGTTAATAACCATGATTGCTAATATTGGTTACATAAAATAGCAACAATTAAACCAATCTATATTTGTGATATAATTTGCTTAATCATTTTTTTCGTGCGAACTAGGATGAAGCAGCTGAGAAAATCAAATGACAACATTTCCAGACGAAGACAGTAATTGTTGAATATGAACCTTGAAGGCGTTTTGACATAAATCGTAACTATGTTTAGAGATATGCCCATTGGAATCCATTTTAGCTGATATTTTCTAACGGACAATGCAATGAATGTAGAGTAGATGTTATTTGCTAGAACAACCCCGTAAATTCATTTGAAGTAACTTTCAGTAATTTTGGATGAAGTTTCGAACCAGTAGCAAATAGTGTCAAAATTCACGAAGGTAAATCGATTCCTTTTGGCCATGTAATGATTTCATATGGAGATGTTAAAGGTTGATTGTTTCATTAAAGATGCTACACCGCTTACGAATGGTGTTTTTTCTCAATCAAAAACAGGATAAGACGAATCAGTGTTTTCTTCATTTACAAAAGTGATTTACTTTACACAATTACCATCATTGAAACGTTTGAGCTTCTTATTTTACTTTAATATAGAAATATTAAAAATAATATATCGCATCCCGATAATATTCCATGGCACTATTTCATATATATAACTAGATACTGCCTGCCTTTGAACCAAAAGCAAAACAAATTATGTTATGTTATTTTTTTTTGTTAATCAGGTACATATGTACACGATTAGCCATTAAAGATGCTCCACCACGGACAAATGATGTTTTTTCACTTTCAAAAACAGACGATTTAGTTTTTTTCTTCAGTTACAAAAGTTACGCACTTTACACAATTACCACAATTGAAAAGTTTGAGCTTCTAATTTTACTTCAATGTAAAAATATGAAAAATGATTAATGGCATCCCGAAAAAATTTCTTGGCAATATATCCTATCCTACATGGAATGAAGTACTCATTGCGCATGCACCAAAGGCAAAATAAATTATTTTATATTAGTTTTTGTGTTGATTAGACATATATATACACGATTAAACGCCAATTATTGTTCAAATGATGAATATCATTTATGCTCTGTGGGCGGTGGAGCATCTTTAAATATTACTCCAATGATGAGTATCATTTATGCTCTGTCAGTTGTTGAGTATTTTTATGTTAATTATTTTCGTAAGATTATGACAATCATTGATTTATTCTCATCACCATCATTGCCAAGTTTGAGCTTCTTATTTTACTTCAAAATGAAAATATTAAAAATAATCAGTTTCGTCCCGAATAATATCCGCGCCACTATAGGTCCTATATGGAATGTAATATTTCTAGGCATGCACTTATTTTTTGTGTTAGACATGTATTTACACGATTTAAACTAAATTAGTATTGGAATAATGCGTATCGTGTATGCTTTCTCGGTGGTAGAGTATCTGAATGTATGAGGTAACTTTCTTAATACAGATAACATCGTGTGTACATCGTTCGTTGCACCACTACACAGAACCTGATACACTATTTACATATTACGTATATCAGTTATATGCACAGTAACGTCTTGTAACATTTAAGAATCCATTTTTTGTGGCGAAAATGTCGAAACCTGTTGAGGTACAAAGCAAGGATGGAAGTTTATAAAGATGTTTATTTACAATGGAAAGTAGTATGTGCGCCGTTTTGTCGGAAATGTATAAGATCATCTAATTATATATTAAAATACCATAAGAATTTTCCATATGTATACATGAAGAATAGAGGTTTCTCCCATACTCCAAAGGGATATCCCGTGGTTGCTAGCGAAAAGATAACTCTTTCTCTTACCCCAGACAGGGATATCAACAGTTTTACCGGTGTGAGATTTTGCTATGTCACCCTAGGGTAAAGACAAGCTACAAGAGATATTTGCACGTGATCAACATTGGTATGACGTCACGAAAACAATGAAATGACGTCACAAAGTCGGCGAAGACAGCGATTCATTGAAGTCACATCATCCTCGCTTGCATAAGTGACGGGTTTATTAGAGACGCAAAGTGGAGTACGGGTAAGAGAAAAAAACCATTCACACTCTTTGGGTGAGACAGGATATCTCAACCCGGGATAAGATTCTTTAAGCTATCAAACACTCGGCACTGCCTCGTTTGACAATTAAAGAGTCTTACCGCTCGGGTTGATATTATCCTGTCTCATTCAAAAGGTGGTGAAAGATTTATTAATCTTACACAGAGGGGTGTAAGAGAGTCCACACGCGCTAGACAATAACGTAACGTAATTAATACATGTGGCGTAGCCGCGACATGCATTGTCGATGACTTCATCAAATTTGACGCATAACGACGTTTCTGAGATCATTGACGCGATGAAAAAAAGGAATAAGGAATTTCATATTTTCTTCAAATAAGAAATGAGAAAAAAGAATCAAACATGGGTCTGTCACTTCTGTTGGGTCCATGATTATATAATCTGTAACTAATTCTCAGATCCCTGTAAGTGTCTCTACAAATAGGTTCAACGAGTTACACTGTGTACTTGACAAATAGGTTCACAGTTACACATGTGTACTTGACAAATAGGTTCACGAGTTACACATGTGTACTACTGTACTACAATAGGTTCACCGAGTTACACACATGTGTAAACTTGACAAAATACGGTTCAGGAGTTTACACATGTACTTGACAAATAGTTTTCACGAGTTACACATTTGTACTTAACAAATGGTTCACGAGTTTAAACTGTGTTCTTGAATAGGTTCACGCAAGTTACACATGTGTAACTTTAACAAATAGGGCTTCACACGGGAGTTACACATGTGTATGACAAATAGGTTCACCGAGTTACACATGTTCTAGACAAATAGGTTCACGAGTTACACATGTGTACTTGACAAAGGTTCACTGAGTTACACATGTGTACTATGACAAAATAGGTTCACGAGTTTACACAATGTGTAAGCTTGACAAATAGGTTCACGGGGTCTAGACAAATGGTTCACGAGTTATACACATGTGTACTTGACATGTAGGGTTCACCGAGTTAACACATGTGTACTTGACAAATAGGTTCACTTTGAAGTTACCATTGTATTGACAAATAGGTTCACGAGTTTACACTTTGTCTTAAACAAATAGGTTCAGCGAGTTACACGTGTGTACTTGACAAATAGGTTCACGAGTTACACATGTGTACAAGACAAATAGGTTCACGAGTTACACATGTGTCTAGACAAATAAGTTCACGAGTTACACATGTGTACTTGACAAATAGGTTCACGAGTTACACATGTGTACTTGACAAATAGGTTCACGAGTTACACATTTGTACTACTGTACTAGACAAATAGGATCACGAGTTACACATGTGTACTACTGTACTAGACAAATAGGTTCACGAGTTACACATGTGCATTGCGTGACCATTACCCGCAACAGGGTATAGCCCCTGGAAAGAAAAATCAGACTATGTCCTCGAACGTGCAAAAAATAGCCTCGTTCCTTCGAGTCTCCATCGGACAGGATATGCTGGGCAAAGTGACTGAAAAGGGCACTTATAAAAACATGGCGACTGAAGCTGGCAAAGCGTTTAAAGCATCTGATCAATGGAAAGAGGTGTCCAATAACAGTTAAATGCACATTAACGTCTTGTAACATTCAAGAATCCACTTTTTGTGGCGAAAATGTCGAAACCTGTTGAGGTACAATGCAAGGATGGAAGTTTATAAAGATGTTTATTTACAATGGAAAGTAGTATGTGCGCCGTTTTGTTGGAAATGTATAAGATCATCTAATTATATATTATAATACCATAAGAATTTTCCATATGTATACATGAAGAATAGAGGTTTCTCCCATACTCCAAAGGGATATCCCGTGGTTGCTAGCGAAAAGATAACTCTTTCTCTTACCCCAGACAGGAATATCCACAGTTTTACCGGTGTGAGATTTTGCTATGTCACCCTAGGGTAAAGACAAGCTACAAGAGTTATTTGCACGTGCTCAACATTGGTATGACGTCACGATAACAATGAAATAACGTCACAAAGTCGGCGAAGACAGCGATTCATTGAAGTCACATCATCCTCGCTTGCATAAGTGACGGGTTTATTAGAGACGCAAAGTGGTGTACGGGGTAAGAGAAAAAAACCATTCACACTCTTTGGGGTGAGACAGGATATCTCAACCCTCGGGATAAGATTCTTAAGCTATCAAACACTCGGCACTGCCTCGTTTGACAAATTAAGAGTCTTACCGCTCGGGTTGATATTATCCTGTCTCATTCCAAAGGTGGTGAAAGATTCTATTAATCTTACACAGAGGGGTGTAAGAGAGTCCACACGCGCTAGACAATAACGTAACGTAATTAATACATGTGGCGTAGCCGCGACATGCATTGTCGATGACTTCATCAAATTTGACGCATAACGACGTTTCTGAGATCATGACGCGATGAAAAAAGGAATAGGAATTTCATATTTTCTTCAAATAAGAAATGAGAAAAAAGAATCAAACATGGGTCTGTCACTCTGTTGGGTCCATGATTATATAATCTGTAACTAATTCTCAGATCCCTGTAAGGTGTACTCTACAAATAGGTTCACGAGTTACACATGTGTACTTGACAAATAGGTTCACGAGTTACACATGTGTACTACTGTAATAGGTTCACGAGTTACACATGTGTACTTGACAAATAGGTTCACGAGTTACACATGTGTACTACTGTACTAGACAAATAGGTTCACCAGTTACACATGGGTAAAAGACAAATAGGTTCACGAGTTACACATGTGCATTGCGTGACCATTACCCGCACCAGGGTATAGCCCCTGGAAAGAAAAATCAGACAATGTCCTCGAACGTGCAAAAAATAGCCTCGTTCCTTCGAGTCTCGATCGGACAGGATATGCTGGACAAAGTGACTAAAAAGGGTACTTATAAAAACATGGCGACTGAAGCTGGTAAAGCGTTTAAAGCAACTGACCAATGGAAAGAGGTGTCCAATGACAAAACACTCCCGATATACAGGAAAGGTATGTATCAATCGGTCATAGAGATTACGTTTGAAACTTTGTTTATAAAACTAATACTTTTTTATGATATTACTTGAAAAATATAAACCAATTAAAATTAGCGAATAAATATAAGGGGATGCATCTGTTAGCCTATGTGATACTTGCATCCGTACTCATTTCGTCTTTGCATAGTTCAGAGTTATCTCAATTATTTGTAGCTATCTTTTGTGACGTCGCGTCGTATTTCACTGAAATATATGACGTGTAGCTCAAAGAATTATGAAGTAACAATCACTACCTACCCACAAGGGCAGAAAAACAGATAAATTATTGCACACCAATTTTAGGCAACCATTTCGTGCAGATTCAAATGCAAAACGATTGTCTCTTATGAATACTTCACTTCAGAGGTATAGCACGTAGGCTTCCAAATGTCTGTTCTTGTTGAAATAAACCGCCAATACAGGTACTATGTTACCTCGGAAATCGTTTTATATTAATAATAATCTGATTATAAATACAAACCCTTACTGTCACTTAGAAGATCTAACAACATCTCACTAGAGGTCATGTTCAGATGACCTCATAGATTACTCAATCAACTCATTGTCATCAGAACCTTCAGTTGCTTTCAGGCATGCTGAATCGACTGTGTGTCTCTAGTTATTTCGACCAAAAATCGTTAAGAAATAAATGCTGTGTCAAATGATATTTATCGTTCTATAGCAATTTATTATTTCATTCCTCTGTAGATCGATAGATTATTTTCATTTTTAACTCAAATTTATCTGTAAAATTAAAACCTATGAACTTGAAATATTGAAATTCTTCATATATTGATAATGTGTAGTGGTGAATGTTAAATGACGATTACAATATAAATAGCTATAATAAAAATGGTACGGCGGTCCCTTACTCGCATACTAATGGGTTTAAAAATTGGTTAACTTTAATGTGTTCTTGGCTTTTTTTCCGCTTTTCGTAATTATTTTCTTCTATAATTAAATGTCATCGTTTTTATTACAGGTATAATAGGAGATTGGAAAAACTATTTTACAGTTTCCCAGAATGAGCATTTTGACAAAATGTACAACGAAGCGATGAAGAACTCAAATTTCAGTTTCCGGTTTAAATGATATACAATGAACATTCATGGCAGTAAAATGAACTGATAGTGGCGTTAAGTAACATAAACTTAAATCAGTTAATCGTGAAATCATGGTACAGACGTAATTCGGTAGTTTTTCTCCCAGTATTCATCACATAACACAATTGGTGCTTGAAAAGGTCTTTACTGGCCAGGCTTGGTAATCGGGGTTCAATAGAATAAAAGAAATGAAACAGATCTCTAGCTTGTAATATCATTTGTTTATTTTAATTTCTCGTACTTACTTGGATGAAGTAGTTGAAAAAAATCAATGTCACGATTTAACAGCAGTAATTGTAACTTATCGAACTTGAAGTATGTTTGATGAAAACATCGTTATTGCGTTAAGCATATGTTTAGCGCGATAAGTTTTGGTTGGTATTTCTGACGAAATCTTCGTAAAACTGGGGCCATTTTAAACCTGTTCACAAGGAAAATTCCAAATAAAGTGTAAATAGGGTATACAGCATATTAACCAAGCAAGCAATCACATCATTCTGAAGTATAAAGAAATTGTTTGTGTAGTTTTAGAAATGTTTATTTATAAAACAATCTATATCTCTTTGACAGTGGTCACATCGAAATACCATATCAATCTCAAACACAGGTACCTCAGAATGTGCTTCATTTGTGATGGTTTTTAATGTAAAATGAGATGTGACTCATAAACCCATCGACGAGTTTGCTGTCGTTAAATCATTTGATTTCTCACCTGATAAAACCACCTAACAGCATGAGGCCTTATTAGTGACAGTACGATTTCAGTAAATTGTCCTAATATAATTCGTTTTTCTTCATAGGTATGAAATGAATGAAATTCGAAAGATAAGTAATCAATACACTGTAGAAAATTGCTATATTTACACTTACTTGAATATATCGCCTGTGTTGACATCTGTAAATATAATATCTCTCTTCTTGTTTCCAAAAGCTCGTTTCGCGCGCCACTGGAAACCGTCGCTACGCCAGGAAAAAGCGAGGGGCCGTCACTCGTGGCCGTGAAAAACCGTTTTGGTTTCCCACGGTGGCAATGTCATTTTTTTTTTATATATATTGTATATTATGTGTTGCAGTATATTTTTCGTTGTCTTCTTGTAATAGTGAAATTCTTATCCATTTTATAGTGCTGTATATTACTATCGTATTAAAACATTTTGTCAGGGACACCAAACAGTGCATTCGTATTCCGGTTTTATTGATTCAACGTTCTATTAACAACCAGGGTCATGTAAGGACGTGTCAGGTTCTGTTGGTGGAGGAAAGCCGGAGTACTCGTAGAAAAATCACCGACAGCGGTCAGTACCTGGCAACTGCCCCACATGAGATTCGAACGTGCTACCTAGAGGTGAATGGCTTAAAATAGTGTGTTAAACACCACTGTATATTCATCCCGGCGATATTACATGTATACTAATGATATTAGGCAACAAACTCGGTTTACGTCTTGTAGGCTTGACGTTTAAGCAGGGGAACTGATGCATAAAGTACAACCTCTCAAAATATCATGACAAACAAATTTGTATAAATAAATAAGGAATAGTGTTGTTACAAACAGTCGATAAGGTACTGACGATGAAATGAAGATAGCAAGTTTAAGCCATTGACCTTGTGTCTGTTATTTAGTTTAGTTAGTGGTTAGTGTATCGACACACCTTTTTTTGCCAGTTAAGGTCACGGAAAATATATTGACAATGATACAATTGTGAGTCACGACTAGGGTTACAGCATAAGAGGCAAGTGTACGTTTACATCGACTATTACTTGGGTAGTGTAAGATCTAAAGCTTCATATTTTTTCCTTAATATGACGGTTTATGCTGGGCATCTGCCGGCCCATGTGGCCGGACCGAGAACAGGCTAAATGGCCTAAATATCCATGCGGGATGTACATTCTAAACTTAGATTGGAAGTGGGTTGTGTACGATATATTAATTTAAAACACCAATAATTTGCAGGCAAATCTACAATACTACATCTTCTTAATGCATCTAATGATTGAAATAATGAGACTTTTAATGGAGATTGAAGACATCATTTGGTTTAATATTTGACCTTTAACCTCCCATGAGCTGTGAATTTAACCGACATGATATGCAGCTGACCATTGGGTATTGTAAATGCAAATTATGTTGCGTTATCACGTAAGTGGCCATAAAACGACACAATGTAATAACCTCTTTATTTCGAAGATGATACATTGATTCCCTTTCCCAAAGATGTTTGATGTTTGCTCAATTAATGAAATATATAGAAGATTTTAACAACATGCTGCTCTACCCTATTCCTTATGGCCAGTTCAACGATTACGAATGTCAATTGACCTATAACGAACGGTTTAATAATTAAGCATGCCGCATCAGTAAGATGTAGCAGTCTAGGCAGTGGGAAGTTCTTATGAAAATGCTGGTTATGATAACAATTACTTCATGTCTTTCTTTGTTGGAAATGTAAAGGATCATCTAGCTTGATATAGAGCAAATGTGAGCGTCAGGACGATGATACATTTTGTACTTGCAGTATCTCAAAATCAGGTGAATTATTCACTTCTTTACTTTCAGTGTTTCCTGATATAATTAAGTCAATAATATTTCGATAAACAATTATGGATGAGAGTGTCGTATGGTAAACATACCTATTTGAAACTATCTCATCAAAATATCGAGTTAGCTCTCTATGTACCATGCGTAAATATAGCATACCAATATGATCAATCGGTCCGAAGTTTATTTTTTTTATTCGACCCAAAAAGTTTTTCATTATTTTTCATTTGCATCACAAAAAAAGGAAGAATAGAGTCCTCTGTCTTAATGCCATAAAAATTATATACTTTCGATTTGATTGGAATTCACTCATTGTATATCAATCACAGGTTTTTGCCAAGGCATTAGGTCAGAACATCTCACATATGGCAATCGATTGTGTATGTTTATTGATTTTTGGATGTTTGGGGTTATTTTCATGTTTTGTGTTTTCTTGTGATAGTTGGTTCGAGCTCTATTTTGTTCTGTAATTCTACCGAAAATTTACCACAAAAACATACAGCAGTTACACAGGCATTAATACTTCACCTGAATTTATTTTTTCACATGATTTTCACCGTTACATTTACATGAAATTCACTTGAAGAGCCATTAACTTGATATCCTATACCCTACTTAGTTAGTACCGTATAGTTAGGTAATTTTCGCGATTGATATTTTCCGCGTATCGCTCGAGATTTGGATACTTGCAAACAATAAGTAGTAATGATGATTTTTTATATCCTTTCTTCAACTGCTTTCTTGTGCCGAAAAATAAAAATATGAAAAATTTTTTTGTTACTTCTTTTATCATATTAGACGGAAATGTTTAATTCACGAAAATTTAAAGGTCATAATCGGAAGTGTCTTTATTTGCATTAATTACATGGACTGAACTAATTCTATAGCATCGGTTTCCATTGTCGGTTCCACAACTTCCACATGTGAAGGGTAATAACGTGTTTTTGTTCTTGCGCCGCCGGGAACCATTGGGCGTATTACGCTTTCAAGCAATGCTGTACATGGGGACGACAAACCTCACGGGAATCTCCACGTTTTTTAGATTTTACCAATATGGTGTGCCATAAACAACACCTCCCGTCGCGAGGAGTCGTTGGCGAGCCATTTGGACATTTAATTTCATGCCAAGGACAAATCAAAGAGGAAAAGGGCAAGGTGTCGTTTCAATGTTAAGAAGTCCTGAAACAAACTGTAACCAAAGACCGTCGGTTTCCATGATACACGTTGTGCCAAAAAGTTGGACCAATCCAAGATTATATCGCAGGTACCATTATTCTATGGAAGGTTCTTCTGGTATTCCATATTTGGTGGCAGAGGTTGATTATTTCTAAAAGTATATAGTTTCCTGTTTTAACTAGTGAATTATTTTATCCCTTAATATATCACTATCTTAGTGTACACTTAACATAAACATCAAGTTATAAAAATTGTTCGCATAGGGTCTAACCTTTTAACTTGTTGACTCTTATGTGATTTGATAGATAGATAGATAGATTTCTTTAGTTCTCCTTTCAGAGTTTTTCATACCTTTTTTTAACATTTCAATTAAAACAACATCGTTTTCAGTTTTCAGAATTCAAATCACATTTTCAGAAGTAAAGTGTTCATATGTTACAATTTAGTGATGGAAGTAGGTTCACCCAATGTTTTATCATCATTATTTCCAGCCTATCTGATCAAAAGTGAATATCCATTTGGCTTCACAAGTAGAAGATTGGCATTGCTTTTCCGTCTGAAAGGTGCTGTGTCGAGTATTTATAGTTATCAATTGTCAGGACACATCTTCGGTCATTTTTCTGGACAGTTATGCTATTATGTTTACCGGTGTATGATAGCAGTTACAATGACCGGATACGACTTAACAAAGAGTTATTAAAAGAAAATTTAAAAACTGTGAACCTTTTTAAGATACCTCATTTTTATTCAAATCATTTTCCACTTTCTTCTTTGGTTAAATTATCGATCACATATTTATTTCAATCTAAAGTGTTTAAATAATAAGTTTTATCAACATTCCATCCGTACCTTGTTTGAGTCAGTAACATTACAGGCCTGGGATAGGGTTAAACGTGACCACAAAAGGAACAATATAATACACCTGATATACGAAGATATGAAGCATGGTAAAATCTAAAAAGAAATCCTTAATGAAAATAAGGTTGTAAATTTTTAATAGAAAATGTGAAATGAGAGAAAGAAATAACACAAGAGTCAAAGGAAGCTATTGCGTTGGTTATTTTACAATATTTTTAGTTACGGAATATCGAGAAATAATTCAAAATTAAGTTAATAGTTTTATTCACCACATGTGGAAATCTTTATACCTAGTTATTTTATCATTCTACAAATATGAAGTTCATTCCACTATGTTTTTTCTTTATACTCATGGTTGTCATGAAAAAAAGTTATCTTATTAACTTGAATAAATTAATATTTATGTGATGCATGTTAATTAATCGGTGAAACTATTTTCATTAATAACATAATTAGTCCATGCATTAGCCAATTAGAAGCGACGTTACAAATGGCTTTATATTTATACGTCAAGTGATGATAACATCATTTGCCATCAAAACAAACTTTAGGCAATAGTTTTTTTTTTCTGAACTTCAATTTTTGGAGAAAAGACAGCGGGAACATTGCCGTAAACAGGCAACGAAAGAATTGAAATCTATTTCATTTTT
>SAYR01001522.1:394938-443143 GCA_004382745.1 Argopecten irradians irradians | reverse complement strand
CAATACAGTAACGCATAAACGCACGTTTCTGAGACAGACCGCGATGAACAAAAGGAATAGCGAAATTTCATATTTCTTCAAAATAAGAAGTGAGAAAAAAAGAATCAAACATGGGTCTGTCCACTCGTTGGGTCCATGATTCTATATAATCTAGTAACTAATTCTCAGTCACCCCATGCTAATGTGTACTCAGACATAGGTTCAGCGATTAACAATGTGCACTTGACAAATAGGTGCCCACGAGCTTACACGTGTGTACTTTGAACAAATTAAGGTTTCACGAGTTTACACATGTGGTACTTACAAATAGGCTTCACGAGCTTACGACAGATGTACTACCGATGTAACTAGGTTCACGAGTTACACATGTGTACGTGACAATAGGTTCACGAGTAACACATTGTAACACTACTGTAAATCTAGGTTCACGAGTTACACACGGTACTTGACAAATATTTAGGTTCAACGAGTTACACATGTGTACTACCTGTAATAGGTTCACGAGTACACATAATGGGCTACAAGACAAATAGGTCACGAGATTAACATGTGTACTACTTGACAAAATAGGTTCACGAGTTACAACATGTGTACATGACAAATAGGTTCACGAGTTACACATGTTGTTACCTACTGTAGTACTAGACAATAGGTTCACCGAGTTACACCATGGGTAAAAGGACAAATAGCGGTTCACGAGTTACACATGTGCATTGCATGACCATTACCGTACCAGCGGTATAGCCCCCTGGGAAAGAAAAATCAGACACTTCCTCGAAACGTGCAAAAATAGCCTCGTTCCCTTCGAGGTCTCGATCGGAAAAGAATGCTGGACAAAGTGACTAAAAAGGGTAACTTATAAAAAACATGGCGACTGAAGCTGGTAAAGCGTTTAAAGCACTGACCATATGGAAAGAGGTGTCCAATAACAAAACACTCCCGATATATCAGGAAAGGTATGTATCAATCGGTCATTAGAGATTACGTTTGAACTTTGTTTATAAAACTAACACTTTTTTGATGATATTACTTGAAAAAATATAAACCAATTAAAAATTAGCGAAAAATATAAGGGGATGGCATCTGTTAGCCTATGTGAATACTTGCATCCGTACTCATTTCGTCTTTGCCATAGTTCAGAGTTATCATTCAATTATTTTGTAGCTATTTTTGGGACGTCGCGTCTGTATTTCAACTGAAATATTTATGATTGTGGCCAGAATTAGAGTACTCCTCCACAAGCAGATAAACTTTCATTTCATCAGAAAGCTACCATAAACCAATCTAACGACTTGATTAGCACGGTAGTATCTGTGAAAGAATGTATAATGCCTGTTAAAAAAAAGCATAAAACTTTAAAGATAAATATTGCACACACCCAATTTTACGGCAACCATTTCGTCAGATTCAAATGCAAAGACGATTGTCTCATATGAATACTTCCTTCAGCAGGTATAGCAACGTAGGCTTCCAAAGTCTGTTCTTTGTCTGTGAAATAAACCGCCAATACAGGTACTAGTTACCTCGGAAAAATCGTTTTATAATAATAATAATCTGATTACTAAAATACAAACCCTTACTGTCACTAGAGATCTAACAACATCTCACTAAGAGGTATGTTTAGATGACCTCATTAGATTACCTCAATCAACTCATTTCACAGAACCTTCAGTTGCCTTTCAGGCATGCTGAAATCGACTGTGTGTCTTCTAGTTATTCGCACCCCAAAAATCGTTAAGACAATAAATTTCTGTGTCAAATATATTTATCGTTCTATAGCAATTATTATTTCATTCCTCTGAAGTAGAACCCGATGAGTTATCTTCATTTTTAAACTCAAATTTATCCTGTTAAAATTCAACCCTATGAAGCTTGAAAATAATTGAAATCTTCCATATATATTTGATAATGTGTAGTGGTGAATGTTTAAATATTGACGCATTACAAAATAAATCAGCTATAATAAAAAAATGGTACGGCGGTCGCTACTCGCATAACTAATGGCCGTTTAAAAATTGGTTAACTTATGTGTCTTGGTTTGTTTTCCGCTTTTCCTAAATTATTTCTTCTCCAAATTAAATTGTCATCGTTTTTATTACAAGGGTATAAATAGGAGATTGAAAAACATTTTTCAGTTTCCCAGAATGAGCATTTTTGACCAAAATGTTACAACGAAAGCGATGAAGAACTCAAATTTCAGTTTCCCGGTTAAATGATTATACAGATGAAACATACATGAGCAGTGTAAACTGAACCTGATAGTGGCGTTTAAGTAAACATTAAACTTTAAATCCAGTTTAATCGTGAATCATTGGTTACAGACGTAATTCGGTAGTTTTCTCCCAGCTATTCATCACTAAACACGAATTGGTGCTTGAAAAGTTGGGTTTTTTTTTTTTTCTGGCCAGGCTTGGTAATCGGGGTTCAATACGAATTAAAAAGAAATGAAAACAGATCTCTAGCTTTTTAAATCATTTGTTTATCTTTAATCATCTCCTTCACTTTACTTGGGCTGAATACAGCATTTAAAAAATCAATGTGACGGACTTAGACAGCGAGTTAATTGTAAACTTATCGAACTTGAAGTATGTTTGATGAAAACATCGTTATTGCGTTTAGCATATGTTTAGTGCGATAAGTTTTGGTTGGTATTTCTGACGAAATGTTCGCAAAACTGGGGCCATTTTAAACCTGTTCACAAAGAAAAGTCCAAATAAAGTGTAAATAGGGTATACAGCATATTAACCAAGCAAGCAATCACATCAAGTATAAAGAAACGTTTTGTGTAGTTTTAGGAAATATTTATTAATAATACAATCTATATCTCTTTGACAGTGGTCACATCGAAATACCATATCAATCTCAAACACAGGTACCGCAGAATGTGTTTCATTTGTGATGGTTTTTAATGTAAAATGAGATGTGACTCATAAACCCTTCGACGAGTTTGCTGTCGTTAAATAATTTGATCTCTCACCTGATAAACCCACCTAATACCATAAGGCCTTATTAGTGACAGTACGATTTCAGTAAATTGTCCTAATATAATTCTTTTTTCTTCATAGGTATGCATCGTCTAAAATTATTGTGCTTAATATATTTAAAAAAAGATCTCTTTAGAAATTTAAAAAAAATCGATATGAAGATGGTAGATGTTCTAACATGTTGTTTGGGTTGTTTTTTGTGGTTTGGATTTTATTAGTTGAACGTCCTATTAACAGCCAGGATCATGTTAGATAGGACGTGCCAGGCTTGTCGGTGGAGGAAAGCCTGGATATCTGGAAAACACGGCCACGAGTGACGGCCCAATATTTTTCCTGACGTAGCTATGGTTTCGTATTTAAAACATGAATGAAATTCGAAAGATGAGTAATCAATACAATGCAGAAAATTGCTATATTTACACTTACTTAAGTATATCGCCTGTGTTGGCATCTGTAAATATAATACCCCTCTTCTTCTTTCCAATAGCTCGTTTCGCGCTCCTCCGGAAACCGTCGCTACGCCAGGAAAAAGCAAGGGGCCGTCACTCGTGGCCGTGAAAAACCGTTTTGGTTCCCCACGGTGGTAACGTCATTTTAATATATAACTCTTGTATATTATGTGTTGCAGTATCGTTGTGTTCTTGTTGTAGTGAAATTCTTATCCCTTTAAAGTGCTGTATATTGCTATCGTATTAAAAACATTCTGTCAAGGACAACAAACAGTGAATTCGTATTAGGGTTTTATTAACAGCCAGGGTCATGTAAGGACGTGTCAGGTTCTGTTGATGAAGGAAAGTCGGAGTACCCGTAGAAAAATCACCGCCCAGCGGTCAGTACCTGGCAACTGCACCATATGAAATTCGAACTTGCTACCTAGAGGTGAATGGCTTATGATAGTGTGTTGAACACCACTGTATATTCATCCCGGCGATATTACATGTATACTAATGATATTAGGCAACAAACTCGGTTTACGTCTTGTAGGCTTGACGTTAAGCAGGGGAACTGATGCATAAAGTACAACCTCTCAAAATATCATGACAAACAAATTTGTATAAATAAATAAGGAATAGTGTTGTTACAAACAGTCGATAAGGTACTGACGATGAAATGAAGATAGCAAGTTTAAGCCATTGACCTTGTGTCTGTTATTTAGTTAGGGTTAGTGTACCGAACACCTTTTTTTGCCAGTTAAGGTCACAAAATATATGACATGATACAATTGTGCAGTCACGACTAGGGTTACACATAAGGCAAGTGACGTTACATTGTACTATTATCTTGGTCAGGTAAGATCTAAAGCTACATATTTTTTCCTTAAATGAGTTTTAGCTGGGCATCGGCCGGCCATGGTGTCCGGCCGAGAACCAGGCTAAAATGGCTAAATATCATGCCGGGAGTACATTCTAAACCTAATTGGAAGGGGTTGTGAGCATTTAATTAAAAACCAATAATTTGCAGGCAAAACTACAATACACATCTCTTATGCTCTAATATTGAAATAATGAGGACTTTAATAATTGAAACATCATTTTTAATATTTGACCTTTAACCTCCCCATGAGCTGTGAATTACACATAATATGCAGCTGACCATTGGGTATGTAAATGCAAATATGTTGCGTATCACGGAGTGGCCATAAAACGACCCAATGTAATAACCCTTCTTTACATGGAGATGAATACATTGATTCCCTTTCCCAAGTGTTGATGTTTGCTCAATAATGAAATATATAGAAGATTTTTAACAACATGCCTGTTTTACCCCTATTCTTATGCCAGTTCACGGTTACGATGTCATTGACTATACGAACGGTTAAAATTAAAGATGGCCGCTCCAGTAGAAGTACGCAGTCAGGATGGAAGTTTTATGAAAATGCTGGTTTATGATAACAATTACTTCATGTCTTTCTTTGTTGGAAATGTAAAGGATCATCTAGCTGATATAGAGCAAATGGAGGTCAGGGACGATGATACATTTGTACTCACGTATCCAAAATCAGGTGAATATCACTTCTTTACTTTCAGTGTTCCTGATAAATTAAGTCAATAATATTTCGATAAACAATTATGGAGAGAGTGTGTATGGTAACATACTATTGAAATATCTTCAAAATATCGAGTTAGCTATGTCACCATGGTAAATATAGCATACAATATGATCAATGGTCGAGTTTATTTTTTTTATTCGACCACAAAAAGTTCATTATTTTTCATTTGCATCACAAAAAAAGGAAGAAAGAGATCCTCTGTCTTAATTGCAATAAAAATATATACTTTCGATTTGATTGGATATTTCACTCATTGTATATCAATCAACAGGTTGGCCTAAGGCTATTCAGGTCGAACATCTCAATATGCAATGATTGTGTATGTTTGATTTTGGATGTTGGGGTATTTTCATGTTGTGTCTTCTTGTGATAGTTGGTTCGTAGCTTATTTTGTTCTGTAATTCTACCGAAACATACCACAAAAACATACCAAGCAGTACACAGGCATTATATCTTCACCTGAATTATTTTTTCACATGATTTTCACGTTACATTTACATGAAATTCACTTGAAAGAGCATTAACTTGATATCTATACCCTACTAGTTGTACCGTATAGTTGGTAATTTTCGCGGATTGATATTTTCGCGATTCGCGAGATTGAATTAGCAAACAATAAGTAATGATGATTTTTTATATCTTTCGTGCGAAAAATAAAAAATGAAAAAAATTATTTGTACTTCTTATCATATAGAGGAAATGTTAATTCACGAAAATTTAAAGTCATAATCGGACGTGTTTTATTTGCATTAATAATGGACTGAACTACATTACTATAGCATCGGCTATTCCAGTCGTTCCACAACTTCCATTGGTAAGGGTAATAACGTGTTTTTGTTCTCCCCCAGGAACCCATTGGGCGTATACCCTTTCAAGCATGCTTCGTACAGGGGAGACAACCTACCACGGATCTCCCACGTTTTTAGATTTTACCAATATGGAGACCATAAACAACCTCCTGTCGCCGAGGGTGTTGGCGAGCCATTTGACATTTAATTTCATGCCAAGACAAATCAAAGAGGGAAAGGGCAAGGTCGTTTCAATGTTAAGGAATCCAAAGGACGTCGCGTCTTCAATGTACACGTTTGCCAAAAAGTTGGACCATCCAGATTATCAAGCTAGGTACCAATTATCATGGGAAGGTCTTCTGGAATTATATTTGGGTGGCAGAGGTGATTATTTCTAAAAGTATTAGTTCCTGTTTAAACTAGTGATATTTTATACCCTTATATATCACTTCTTTAGTGTACTTGAACATAACCAAGTTGATAAAAAGTATGTTCGCATAGGGTCTAACCTTTACTGTTGACTCTTATGTGATTGATAGATAGATAGATAGATTTTCTTTATTTCCTCCTTTCAGAGATTTCATACCTTTTTTTACATTTCAATTAAAACAAATCGTTATTCAGTTCAGAATTCAAAATCACATTTTCAAAGTAAAGTGTTCATATGTACAATTAGTGATGGAAGTAGGTCACCAATGTTTATCATCATTATTTCCCATCCTATCATGATCAAAAGGAATATCCATTTGGCTTCCAAGTAGAAATTGGCATTGCTTTTCCTCTGAAAGGTGGTCGAATGTTACATTGTCAGGACACATACTTCGGTACATTTTTCTGACAGTATGCTATTATGTTTACCGGTGTATGTAGCAGTTACAATGACCGGATACGACTTAACAAAGAGTTATTAAACGAAAATTAAAAACTGGAACCTTTTAAGACCTCATTTTTATTAAATCATTTCCACTTTCTCTTTGGTAAAATATCGATCACATATTTATTTCACATCTAAAGTTTAAAAATAAGTTTTATTCAACAGTTCCATCCGGTACTTGGTTTGAGTACATACAGGCCTGGGATAGGGTTAAACGAGACCACAAAAGGAACAATATAATACACCTGATATACGAAGATATGAAGCAGGTAAAATCTAAAAAGAAATCCTTAATGAAAACTAAGTTGTAAATTTTTAATAGAAAATGTGAAATGAGAGAAAGATAACACAAGAGTCAAAGGAAACTATTGCGTTTGGTATTTACAATATTTTTAGTTACGGAATACTCAGAAATATATTCAAAATTAAGTTAATAGTTCTATTCACCACATGTGGAAATCTTTTATACCTAGTTATTTTATCATTCTACAAATATGAAGTTCATCCCACTATGTTTTTTCTTATACCATGGTTGTCATGAAAAACAAGTTACTATTAACTTGAATAAATTATATTTTATGTGATGCATGTTAATTAATCGTGAAACTATTTTCATTAATACATAATTACGTCCATGCATTAGCCAATTAGAAGCGACGTTACAAATGGCTATATATTTAACGTCAAGTGATGATAACATCATTTAGCCAATCAAAACAAACTTTAGGAATAGTTTTTTTCTGAACTTCATTTTTGGAGAAAAGAAATGGGAACAATGCGTAAACGGCAACGAAGAATTGAAGTGAAATGTTTAATATTTTATACAGGACCTCGGATCAAATGTTCGTGACTTAGCAGTATTCCTTGGAGCTTCTTGTGAGCAAGATTTCCTAGACAAAGTTACGGAAAATTGTACTTTTAAGAGCATGTCTACAGACTCAGCGAATCTCACTCCATCCGAACAATGGATGAACGTTACAAATAATAAGATACTACCAATCTACAGAAAAGGTATTCTTGATATTATAACTGACATTTCACTCAAAAACGTATATGAGAACCTAAAAAGTATGTTTCTACAGTGGACTTTGAAGGTTTTCACAGGAAATATGTGGTTTAAGAAAGGACATTTTGGAGTGAACAATGTTTGATGCTAATTTATTATACATGTATCTATGAGATTTTAAGTTATGACTATCTTGTTAATTAAACGTCCTGAACAACGTTTTCTCCAGAAAAAGCGGGGGAAAACAGGTTAAGTAAGAACCGACATTTTTCTCAATAAATGGACGAGATATTGATGAGGATTTGTCCTATAAACTAGTATAGTTCGGTTAGGTTTTGTCTGAATATGAAAGTTATACAAAAGACGGTCTTATTGAAGACGATATCATTGTACAAATATGCGAAAAAAATGAGTTAAGAACAAAATAATAACATCGATTGGAACATTTTATTTTCCTGTATATATATTTTTTTTACATTTTTCCCCCGATATTGATATATATTGATATACTTTGTTCGTTTGTCATTGATGTATTCCAAATGATATGAATGTATTTATTGTATTTATTTCAGGGGAAGTTGGTGATTGGAAAAACTATTTCACAGTTGCACAAAATGAACATTTTGACAAGGTTTACAAAGAGAAAATGAAGACCTCTAGCTTTAATTTTCGATTTCAATAGATCACAATTGCATGAATATAAATGAAGATATTAGGCAAATGATTGATCTTCAGGGGGTATAATAGCAGAGAATTAACTATTAAACATTGGTTGTCATATCTTACATACATTGGTGTGTAACATAAAGTGGTGTTCTGACATATCCAATGGTGCGCGTTAGCGCTGTACATATGTAGTCTGGTTATGAGTATTGACGCACATAAAATGCTTAAATAAAGAAGACGTAAAAATCTGGCGTATTGATTTGGTTTTGGGGTTTAACGTCTTATTAAGAGTCATTTAAAGACGTGCTAGGTTTAGATGGTGGAGGATAGCCGGAATACACGGAGAAAATTCACCGACGAGCCACCGGTACCTGGCTAATGTCTCACATTGAATTTGAACTCACGACCCGGAAGTCGGAAGTGGAAGCTTGTGATAATATATCGGGGCTTTTTACAACGCGATACCTGGCCCCTTTTTCTTCGAATGGAGACTTTAACAAGAACTTTTTTTCTCCTTTTGTAAGTTATGTGAAAAAATGACTTAAGTAAGGTTTTGACTTAAGTTTGTCTCGAGAAATCGGTGGCTGCTGTCTTGTCAACAATGATTTTCAAAATAACACAACTATTATAATCAAATAGACTATCATAAGTCACTATTGGTAAATCAAATAATGTATGAAAACGGTGTTATCTTTCCACTTAATGCAACATCTACAATTTCAAATATTCCATTTTTTTCGAAACCGTTGATGAGTCGAGGTACTGATAATTTCCTATATTTGTAAGTTTAGGTCGAGATCCGACTGTTAATATCTGCTTGTACGTCATCGCCGAAAAGATATTTAGTCCCACACTCGCGACTTTAGTTGCCGCCGAAACCCAACCTATATTATTTGGTATGTTCCATAGCTCTTTGAAACTGTCTTTATAAAAAATCAATTTTCATTTATCACATATAAAAAAAATGTCGGCGCCTCCGCTAGATTTTGCAGTAACTTTTGGTGTTGAAGATCTTTGCAATGTATGCTGTTTGATGATCCACTGGTCTCAAAATTTTGATTTTAATCACAAAGAATAGCAGGCATAAAAAATCGCTTCATAAATTCTCATATGAACATTCATTTGTTTACGATCATATATCTATGTCACCAAAACGATTCACGTCAAAGCTGGTTATCAAATATAACAAGGTATTTATGTGTGGTCTACGTGAGTATGTCAGTTTTATATAGGTCAACCTAGCCGCGAGGCCTCGAATACAGTGAAAGGCTTTGATAAACACAGGTAGTTGATATATCAGGTAGTGCTGAAATAAATAAAGTCATTACATAAACCTGTTTCAACATTTCAGGATTGTTTAAATACTATAAAGTATAAACTACATTATATTCACGTATATTCATTAGAAAACACGAAAAGTAATCTCAGTAAACAGACAAAATTACACCGCCATGAACATCATTCCTTTTTCTTAACGAGAGAATCCATAATGCCAAAACCTGGTTAGTAAGGTTTAATTACAGTTCATTTTTATCCTATATTAAAAATCAAGATTTGAACACCATTAAGAATATTTCATCCGTCAAAAACAAATACAAAAATGTAATATTTTTGACTTCATGCGCAAAATGTCTTTTTAAAGGCAATTAACAAGTATTTTGTGAGAATGTGTTTTACGTCTTTTGATATTGGCCGAATATTAGAAATTGATAACTAAACTATTTATTCTTATATTGTATTGATAATGTGAGTGATGAATTTAATTGGCAATATGATTCAGTTAGACAGCACTATAATATGGGCTTCCGGTATCACAAGGAGACACAAAACAAAGCACATACATGTACCACATACAACACATACACAAAGGTCGTCCTTAAATGATGGGTCGCCGTTCATAATCAAACACACTGGTCAGTTGTATCGTATGTCGGTACACGGGAAGTTTAGTATTAGGGACTAAATATCAACAAGTAAATATAACGTGGTATTACCGATAGAAAGTTTGCATAATGGCGGAACCAGTGACGGTACGAAGTCAGGATGGAAGTGTGATGAAGCTGGTGATTTACGATGACAGATATTACTTGGCTCACTTTGTAGAAAATGTAAATGATCATCTAGCTGAAATAGAGAAAATGGAGGTCAGGGAAGCGATACATTTGTACTATCATACCCAAATTCAGGTAAGTGTGTAAAGTCTGCTTGGCCTATACTGTATACAGAATTGTACCTTATAAAGTATGTTTTTGTTATTTTGTGGTTTACAATTTCAGTTCACATTTTCACAGCGAGATTAGTAAAGACAATGTGATTTCTGTAGGTATATTTCAATCTAAACATACGTAAAGCGTATAAATAAGAACTTATGTATTGCTGCAAATGCTTGTATAATACATGTTTTCCGTGTCTATGAATTATTTCTACAGTTAAATAAGCAAAGTCGATGATTGTGAATATATTACTAAAGTTTGGTGTTGAGTATTATAATGTAAGATAATTCAGAAAGGATTTTATTACCGCCGTTAATGCCTCAATATTGAGCCAAGCAGAGTATATCAATCAGACTGGATATCAATGTAGCATATTACATAGAGTTATAATTCTTTGGTCCATATGACTTTCTGATTGACCATTGTCTTTTCATGCTTACCTCTATGAAAACAATTCCCGAGAATTGGCGTTGCATGTTGATCAGGAAAAAACCTTTTCTTCCATAACTCTGTCAAATCCTACATTAAAACATATCTGTTTCAGTCAGGCAAATTGATTACAAAGCATTGATATCCATTATTTCAATCTGTTTATGAGCAGCCAAATATTTGGTTTGCAGACTTTCGTGAGAATCTGGCACCTAAATTCACATAAATTGTAAGAATAATATTTTGTATACCTTTATGAACAATTATTTGAGAATGGCACGAATAAGCTACGTTTATTTCTGCACAAACCCCCATGAAATTTTCAAAAATAATGGCGGCAGAATATCATTAATATATAATCACAATTGCAACAAACCCATGTTTTTTTGTTCCAGGAACGCACTGGGCATATAATATTGCTGGAATGCTTCGCACAGGGGAGACAGTCTACCAAGGATCACCCATATTTTTAGACTTTAATAACATTGATACTATAGATAACCTCCCGTCCCCTAGGCTGTAAGCGAGCCACTTGACGTTTGACTTTATGCCCAAACAATTACGGGAAGGTAAAGGCAGGATCCTTACAGTACTTAGGAATCCTAAGGACGTCCTGTCATCATTGTACACATTTTCAAAGAAGCTGGATCGTGAACAAATTAGTAGCGTTTCTTGGAACCTCATGTGAACAAGACTTTCTTCACAAAGTGACTGAAAAATGTACTTTCAAGAACATGGTGATAGATGCTACCAAGGCCTACACAAGGAATCCCAAGGACGTCCTGTCATCATTGTACACATTTTCAAAGAAGCTGGATCATCCGGATTTTAATGACAGATTCCAGTTCTCCCGGGATGGTCTCCTGGAATTCTTTATGGAAGACAAAAGTAAGTATACTGAAGAGAAATACCAGATCAACATGTGCAACAGTCATAGCAATGAACACATGAAATGATATAGTAGCTCTATTGCATTATGTTCTCTCTCGATTTATAGAGATTTTTTAAAATTTTCTTTAAGTATTGACAAAGCTGTTTAATACTTGAGCTTGTAAAGGACAGAACACAAATAGGGCCCATGGAAACAAAAGAAAGACATATATGTTGATTTCGATGAGTACCTGATTTGATTTCTTAATTACGTATGAATTATTCATGAAAATTTCCTATATAATTTGCAGTGATACATGTACATAATTTTTTTCTATTGTTGTATATGGCACATGGTTCAACTATGTACGGAGCTGGGATAAAGTAAGGAGGGAACACAAAGAGACTAATATATTTCGATAGAAAACGGAGTACGACAAGGGTCGGTAACGCGCGAGATTGGGAAAGGTTGATATAAATGGGTCGCTGTGATACAAGAGACAGGAGCGACTTCCCACTTTATTCTTGCATAATATACATATAACTTTAAGACAAGAACCTTTAGTGGGGAGAAGAAATAGGTTCATATGTACCCCTCTGGCAGTTTTACGAAATATGGTTGTTTAGGACCCGTATGATGTCTAGTTTCATATGATGCTTGTTGCCATTGACAACTTATGTCCCATGGGGGCCATATGACGGCCATCTTGGATTTCGGTTATCAAAAATGGCCAAAATCACACATTCCCATATACGCACATAGATAAAGAACACGACAACACACAGAGGCAAATAATCACATTGATTGATATGGCTGAAACATGCTGTATACGATTAAATCACAATAATGACGTTAAGTCTTTTCAGTTTTTGAAATGGCGGGAAAATAATGAATTTTTCATATTTTTTCAGTGAAAAAATCAATAAATGTCATAATATTCATCACAAGAAAAAAAAATGTTTCCATTTCGAATTGAACTAACCCTTGTGTAAACATATGTGTTCTATGAAAATATAAATCGTATGAATGAGGTGGAAAAGTAGAAGGAACACTCCCACCCTCCACCCCCATCGAATAGATAATTAAAAAAAATGGGAAAAAACTATTAAATTAAAACTCCATATATTCTGGCAAAAGACATTGTTACGGTTATCCTGGATTAAACTGATTTACAATAATTGTTATTATTATAGACATTTACGCCACTCCCTAACAACTAGTTGTCAACCTTTGTCTCTCCAGTGCCAGACAAAACGGCTGTGTACTCTCTAACTCTAGATTACGTGGAGACGCGTGCTTATGCTTTGCCCCCATTCAACCTTGTGGGCAGGGTTCGAATAGAAGTTTCGGGAACACCATTGTTCCCTCCTTATAATAGCGCCCCTGTAGCCGAGACAACCATAGTTTCGGGAGCTCTGGTCGTTTTGGTGAATGTTCCTCTGGTTCTCCCACACAGAAAATCATAATAATGACGTAACGTCTTCTTAGTTTCGTGGAATGGCAGGAAAACAATTAATTATTAACCCTTGTGTAAAAATATATGTACTATGATAACTTAGATCGCATTAGTAACGTTTTAAAAAGAGAGTAATCCCTCCCAAACCGAAAAGAAATAATGGAAAAAAAATAATATTAAATACTCCATATATTCTGGCAAAACACATTGTAACAGGTATTCTGAATTGAACTGACTCATATCTAAACATGTGTGCATTGTAGTTCAATTCGTAATGACTGTCAGAAGGTGTTTTGTCTTTCAAAATTTTTCTTGTGATGAAAATTATGATATTTATTGATTTTTTTTCACTGAAAAAAGCTGAAAATTCATTCATTGTGATTTTATCGTATTCGGCATGTTTCAATCATATTAGAAAATGGGTTTATTTGTCTCTGTGTGTTGTGTGGTTCTCTATCTATGTGCGTATTAGTTGTCAATGGCAACAAGCATAAAATAAAACAAGACATCATACCGGTCATAAAAACCATGTTTCGAAAAACTGCCAGAGGGGTACATGGGAACCTCTTTCTCCTCCCCCACTACTTCGTGGTGCCCCGTCGAATGAAAACTTCATTTGAATTTCGATTTCTATAATTCTAACGATAGAACAAATTGTTTAATTTTAAATAATAAAAATATTGCTTACAATATATATGTCAACGATCGTAAATTTGAAAATCTTTCAAGAAAATAAAAACAGAACAATAATTTAACCTGACGAAACACTTGCTGCAAATCAACAAACATTACATTCCTAGATATGTTTTACAATATTATTATACAATGATATTAATACCTAATTGTAATATTTTGTAATTTATAATTTACAATGGTTTGTTTATTGAAAGTTTAAAGACAACTAGTATGTTATCTGTTTTGATATTATCGATGTGGGCCCTTTGTGCGCTATACTTATCAAACTAATTGACAAATTACCAAATAATAGCCACGATTTTGAGGAGTTGGAACAAGCTTTACAACATAGCTACAACTATTAGGTAAAATGTATTGCCAAACGAAATCCAAGGGTATTAATTTAATTAAGCGCGGAATTACTTGAGAGATAAAAGATTCAATCGTATCACCAACGTTGAAGTATACCATTGCGATTAGCTATACTTTTAATTTAGTATATAATAACACATGAAGTTTCATGAGTGGCTAAAATTGGCCTTGAATTAATATGCAGCTATCAACTTTTACTTAGGACCTGCTATCACACGTGAACAAATTGGCAGCGTTTCTTGGACCCTCATGTGAACAAGTCTTTCTTCACAAAGTGACTGAAAAATGTACTTTCAAGAACATGGTGATAGATGCTACCAAGGCCTACACACCATCTGAACAATGGGAAACCATCTCGACAAATCAACAATTACCAATTTACAGAAAAGGTGTATATATTTCTCCTGAGTAAAATCCCAATACATAAAAAAAAATCATAATCAAATGTTACGAATCTAAACGTTTTCCGCGTGTTGGAAAGTATGGATATTTTATATGTTGACCTTACTTGTCTTTGACTAATTCCTGGTCGAGTTATGTCGCACCAATACCAACATTTTATTATAGCGCTGTATATAGTGACGAAATCGCGCACCGATCTCTGACTTTCATTTAGAAGACAACTCGTACACTTTTACACATTCGTCTGACGAAGGTGACAGATAATATATAGTACTAGTCATAGAAACATGACTTTAAGCATTCAATAGTGGTGTAACAAAATATCATTACCAAAATGAGGTGGTTTGTTTATAGGAGATTTTTCTGTACGTAAAAGGCCAATCTATCATATTAATATCTGCTTATCTTAACAAGATAAGTAACGAAAGGGAACATTACAAGATTGCATGAATAAGCTCCTGTATTCGATAGGTTAAAAGATCTCTAAGGGGAAATCATATGCGAATGAATGGAAAAGTTAGATATATGGTATTTGTGAGTTAGTTAGGCTAAAAAAATCTGTACAAAAAAAGCATTGCTAAATGAAATTTCTCTACGACAAGCGCACGCATTAATTAATTTGTGTCTTCGTGCAAATAAAATTCCATATGATAAGGTCGAATTTAAAGGATTGTTTCTATATGAAAAGTAAGGAAGGGTACTAGGATTGATGTGATCTACGAAGAAAGCTTTAAGGTTTCAGGGGATTTTCTCTTAGTAAAGGTACAAGGTGGATTGACTCTACACATTGACTTCAGTATACGATATTAGTGGGTTACTTTCTGTTGTCGTTACTTCGATGGATTCAATATGTATCATTGTTATTTTTGTTATAAAGACTCACATTCCACTAATGATAATCATGATCTGCATTATGAGACAATAACTGCGAGACAATAACTGCAGACTAGACTTGGTGAAGTTATATCTCTATGCATGAATGGAAAACTTGTTTACTGACACCAAGTTTTTTCGCGCGGGAACATTAACACTGCAGTTAAATAAACAAGTTAAGTTACGAAATTATAAGAAAAGAAATCTGTTAAATGTCCGGATTATTAATGGGAATCTGAAAAAAAATTGAAAACTTGTGTTTTTATTGTCTTTTTAAATTATTTATATGGACCATTTTTTCGCATTGGCCTTGGTTGTTCAGGTTAAATGGTTGAAAGGTGATTTTCAAATGTTCACTCGCATATAAGTTATGTTTTACTGTGAAATATAAAAAAAAATGTTACTAAAAATTGAATAGCAATCGATTTGACCTTGAAATCGTGTTTTCATATTCCTTACTTTAATATCATATTGCATTTTTTCAGGTGAAGTCGGTGACTGGAAAAATTACTTCACAGTTGCACAAAATGAATAATTTGACAAACTATATGAAGAGAAAATGAAAAACTCCATGTTTAGTTTTCGATTTGTGTAAAGGTACTAAAGAACATGAATATTTGATAAACACAATGGCGGCTAATATATGTTTCACTTCATTCATAAAATAATTTGTAGGTCAGAATTCAATAAGCCTTATTATGATGATTAAAATGGACACTCACAACTGCACATATCGTCCTCATTTTGCGGAATATTAAAGACGCCATAACAGTATATTAAAGGTGATGTCGCTTCCAGTCTGCCATATTTGCGCAGCTCGAGTCTAAATACTGATTAATTAATATGTAGTGCTGTAAATACATGTATGTAGTCTGGTCATAAGTATTGACGCACATAAAAATTATCAAATAAACCAGACATATAAATCTGTCGTATTTGATTGGGTATGGGGGTTCAACGTCCTCTCAAGAGTTATTTAAGGACGTGCCAGGTTTAGATGGTGGAGGATAGCCGGAGTTCCCGGAGAAAATTCACCGAGGAGCGACCAGTACCTGGTCATTGTCTCACATTGAATTTGAACTCACGACCCGGAGTTGGTAATACATCTGGGTTTTTTTAACCACCGCATCACCTGGCCCCTATTTCTCGAAACGGAGACTTAAGCAAGAACTTTAGTTTTTGTTTTTCTCCTTATTTAAGTTACGTGAAAAAATGACTTGCCCATAGTTTTGACTAAAGTTTATTTCAAGTAATTTGGGGCTGTTGTCTTGTCCATAATAGTTTTGTCAATACATCCAGACTATTATGGTCTGGTTCAAATAGACTATCAGAATTCGTTGTCAATAAATCAATGTGTGGTAACGATGTTATCGTTCCTCTGATTGCAATATCAACAATTTCATCACGTGGGTTTTCTCCGGGCACTCCGGTTTCCTCCCACACTAAGACCCCTCGCGCGCTTACACCCGGGTCATCGAGAGTGATTTACATAAGTTGTATAACTTGTTTCTCAATCGATGTAAAATAAATAAAGTTTATATTTTATATTTTTACAATTTCAAAGATTTCAATTTTTTCGAAACCGTCGAGTTGAGGTACTGGTACTGTCCTATCTTTTTAAGTGTAGATTGAGATTCGATTGATCATTTCTTTTCCTGATAGGACCCACTTTTTCTCCCATACTTCACAGGGATATCCCGTGGTTGCTAGGGAAAAGATATCTCTATCTTACACAGGGGGTTGTAAGACAGCTCAAATGCGCTAGACAATAACATGACGTCTTTACTACATGCGGTGTAACTGCGCCGCGCATTGTAGATGACGTCATCGATTCTGACGAATAACGACGTTCCTGTGATATTGGCGCGATGAAAAAGCTGGAAACCAAGTGGAATTTCATCATTTTTTTCTACTAAGTATGGGAGAAAATATTCAAACATGGGTCTGTGAAGAAGACAGGGATATCTAAACTCTTGTGAAAGATTTTGGCCGTCAACCCTCGGCAAGCCTCGGCAAGCCTCAGGTTGGCCGGCCAAAATTTTTCACTCGGGTTGAGATATCCTTGTCCACTCCAAAGACCCATGTTAGATTCTATGAGTCTCTCACTGACGACTTTCGTTGCCGCCGAAAAGAAACCTATATCATTTGGTTTGTTCAATAGCTCTTTGAAGTTGAATGTATCTGTCTTTTTTAAAAAGCAAATATATTACATAATTGAGCCGGCGGCTGAGAAAAGGGCCCTTAGGGGTAAACAAATGTATTTTCTCTTTTTTACCTTTTCTGAAAGTACAGGTCATGGTGATTAAAATGCTGCAAAAAAATCGTTCCTGTCTGAATTATTAGCAGCACAGTCGTCTTTTGAATATTGCAGCCTTTCAAAATCATGATGACGTCGTCTATGTTTTTGACGTCTTGAAACTTTTGACGTCAACATTTTCATAGAACATTTATATGGACACCTCTCTTGTATATATGGCTGGAGTGTAAATAATTAAACAAAGTTGATACATGTACATCATGGACATGTATACATACACAATATACATGCATGTCGTTCCTCCCATTTTAGTGGAAGGAATTGTCATACAAGACTCTTATTTTGTCTAGCCAGTGGGCATACTGCATGCGTATGAAGAAAACGTAAATTGGTTTGGTTAAGATATTGTGTGCGTCTATCTTTTCATGAAACATACATTTATTATTAAATATGACTTTATGTATTTATCATACACTGCATGTGGGATATATGGTGATACTCATAATAACATGTAAATTCATACGTCCAGGGATTCTGGGTTTTGTTTTGTTGAGTTCAGGGTTGAAACCATTGTAAAAGCCGATAAACTGCTGCAGGCAATTTTTAATAATTGGACACTAGAAGGAGAAAGAAACTATACCTCTCCATACATGATATGACTTTTTACTTTTAATGCAGTAATCTGCTGTTCATCTCACTTCTAGTCAATAAAAACAAGGTCAGAATCAATAAGTAAATGACAGTCAGTTTTTTATTGCATGTTCTATATTGGAAGTTTCATGATTAAACAAGCAAATAAATTTGACAGTCATATAAAGTTCAAAATAAATTCACACAAATTTAGTATTTACAATAATGAATTAATTAAAATGTTTTGAATTACATTACATGAAAATAACATAATTGACTTAAGCATTGGTCGCTTTAACAATTAAAATACCAAGCTTGATCTAGAACTTGAGAGGCATCTGATAATTCAAACAAAAAAATGATGAGTTTTAAGTCTCAAATGGATTTACATATGAAATTTTAAAATAATGTTATAGTACATGGGGAATTAGAGTAATACATGGCTGCTTTGTATGCATCCTGAAAAATGTAAGCACATGCACATAGGCAAAAAAGTCACATAACCGAAACATCAAGGTCGTATAAACTTCTTGGTGACGACATTGCGCGTACGAACATGGAAAAAGATATCGGTGTATATATTGACTCCGATCTAACTTTTGATTATCATATACCAGCTTAGTGAAAAGATCAAGAAGGCTAATCAGATTTTCGGTATATTACGAAGAACTTGCATGAAAGGGTTTCATAAAATGTCAGTTGATTTCCTTAAGAAGATTGTTAGCTACTCTCCATGAACGAGTCAGCATTCAAATGACAAACTTCTTCCCCTTCACAATGTCTATTAAAGAAGTCATCCAACTTGGAAACAACAGAATTTGCAGAGTGGCTTTGCTGTCCATCCACACAGATACTTTCTGATTCTCCAAAGACATAATTATGTTGTAGTGTCCCCCGTCATTGCAAATACAAAAAAGTTCACCTTGAAGGGAGATAAAAAATAGAGGGAATCTTCATGTCTGCAGTGTGTCGGAAGTAAGATACTGTGAGCAAAGTCAAATGTGTAGTTTACGTTATATAATTAAAATCCTCTTGATATCCAGTGATTTCGCACGTTTAATAAAAACAATTCATACATCACTAGTGCAAATTAATCTGGAACAATTTTATTGGTTATGCCGAGCAGGAAATCCACTGTGACGTCATGATAGAAGCAATAAAATGACACAAGGAAAATGATTTTGAGGACAGCAGAGCTAAATGGCTGCCTCCGCTAGGTTTTTGCAGTACATTTTGGAGTGGATTATGTGATATGGGGATCTTAAGAAGTTTCCTAAAGTGTTCAACTCGTCTCAACATTTTAATTTTGATCAGCAAAGCTCGATATAGATGAAACCTTTTAACACACGTTTCATAAAATATCATGAAATGAACACTCATTTGTTAAAGATCATATATTTATGTCATCAAAACGACTCATGTCAACGCTTGTTATCAAACATACTAGGGTAGTTATGTGCGGTCTATGTAAACATATTAATCAGTTATATAAAGGTCATCCTAACCACAAAATCTACAATACAGTGATTTTTTTAAACATAACACCTTAGCAAATACATAGAGTTATATTAAGAAGTGCTAAGGTAAATAAGGTCATAGCTTACACCCGTTTCCACATGTCAGGACTCTTTATTAGAAACCGCGAAAAGTAATCTCGCAAAATAGCTTGGGACACATTAACACCGCCATACTTTTTTTTATTTCTTTTCAAACGAGAGGATCCATAATTCCAAAACCTGGTTAATAAGATTTAATTATTATTTTTTTAATTCAAGATTTTGAACATCATTAAGAAAATTGCATCCATCAAAAACAAGTGCAAAAATGTAAAACTATTGACTTAATGCGCAAAAATTGCTTTATAAAAAAGTGTTTGTTGAAAAAATGGTATCAGACGACCATGCACTATCACAAGTGGTGTAAACAACATAAACCACACACACGTACCAAACACGACACATGGATATATAAAGGTTGTCGTCCTCAAATGACTCTAGATAGGTCGCTGAGTATGATCAAACAAACTGATACGTTTTATCGTATGCTTGTACACGGGAACTTTATGCTTTAGGGCCTATATCTAAACAGGTTGATGTAACTTGGTATAACCGATAGAAAGTTTGTAAAATGGCGGAACCAGTGACGGTACGAAGCAAGGATGGAAGTTTTATGAAGATGTTTATTTACAATGGAAAGTATTATGTGGCACATTTTGCAGGAAATGTAAAGGACCATCTAGCTGCTATAGAGACAATGGAGGTCAGGGAGGATGATACATTTGTACTAACATACCCAAAGTCAGGTAAACTATGTAAAGTCTGCTTGGCCTATACTGTATACAGAATAATTCCTCATAGGAGATTTCAAATTGTGTTATCATTGTTTTTGGTTTGTTGTTGGTTTGGTTGCTTTTTTATTTTTTTATTTTTTTTACGGGTGGTGGGGGTTTCGTTATTCCTATAATCCCCAAGTTCATTAAAATGACACTACTCACATCGTCCATATTTACATGAACATTTACTAACACGTGATTTGTGAACTGAAATGATTTCAATGTCAAGGTCATAGTGTTAAAGATGTTTTTTTAAATATCAAATTGATGTTTATTGAATGGTAAGTATATGCATAGATGATAAGTCATGAATTTGTAGTGAAGAAAAAATATAGGTAAAATGTATAAATCGGCATTCGTCTGTTCGATAACATTAATAATTTGATTTATTGGGTGGAATTCTTTTTTTTATCATTGTTACGTCTAGTTTTCAACATGAAGAGAAATAATTCATACAGGCTTTACCTGTTATTCGATCCTTTTTCAAATGGTTTGAGAGAAAAAACGTTGAAATTGAAAAAAATTAATACGGGTGGCTTTGAAAATGCACCATTAGTCTTAATGAAAAAATCATTAGCTCAATACTACCAAAACTTGTTATATGTACGTCTACAATGCAGTGAGATTAGTACATAGGTCAAACCACAATGTAGTTCACAATATTATTTCACATTTTTACAGTGAGATTAGATTCTGTAGGTATATTTTGATCTAAACATGTATAAAGCATATAAACCAGAACTATTTGGTATCATCTATTGACGTCATCCCAAACAATTAGAAACAATTGTACCGTACAAGCGTTATTAAGCATCATGTGGTACGTGAATTAGTCCTATTGCAAGAAGCCTTTTTTGTTCCAGGAACCCACTGGGCATATAATCTTGCTGGAATGCTTCGCACGGGGAAGACAACCTATCAAGGTTCACCCATATTTTTAGACTACACTGACATTGAGACTATAAATAGACTCCCGTCCCCTAGGCTGTTAGCGAGCCACTTGACCTTTGACTCCATGCCTAAACAATTACGGGAAGGGAAAGGAAAGGTCCTTACAGTTCTTAGGAATCCAAAGGATGTCATGTCATCATTATACACATTTGCAAAAAAACTGGATCACCCGGACTTTTATGATAGATACCAGTTCTCATGGGATGGTCTCCTGGAATTCTTTATGGACGGCAAAAGTAAGTATACCGAGAAGAAATAACAGATCTAGTATTTCTGTGCAGCAGTCATAGCATTGAATGTATTTAATGTTACCTGGGGTATACTCATTATGTTGCATTATTTTCCTTTTCACTGTATGGATATTTTGTTTTATTTTCTTTAAATATTGCAAAAGCTGTTCAATACTTGAGCTTGTAAAAGACTGAACACAAATAAGGTCGACTAAAACAAAATTAAAGATGCTCCATCGCCGACAAAAAGTATTTTTTCACTATCAAAAACAGGAGCAGACGATTTAGTATTTTTCTTCAGTTACAAAAATTACTTACTTTACACCATTACCACCATTGAAAAGTTTGAGCTTCTTATTCTTCGTCAAGTTAAAAATATGAAAAATAATTAATTGCATCCCGAAAAAATTCCAACGCACTATATCCTATATGGAATGAAGTACTGATTGCGCATGCATCAAAGGCAAAATGAAAATATATGTATTATTTTTGTGTTAATAAGACATACATACACACGATTGAACACCAATTATTGTTCAAATAATGAATATCATTCATGCTCTGTCGGCGGTGGAGCATCTTTAACATATAGATGTTAATTTTGCTGAGTGTTTAGTTTGAATCTTTTTTTCTAAATCTGATTTATTTATGGAAATCTCATAGGCCTATGTACATATTGTAATTTGTAGTATGATGTTTACTTCCCTAGTTGTCTACGGCACATGGTTCGACTATGTACAGAACTGGGATAAAGTTAGAAGAGAACACAAAGAGAACAATATATTATACTTCATCTATGAAGATATGAAACAAGTAAGTCTGAGAGAATTCGTATATAAATTACTAGGTCTATGGAATGGATCTATCTTTAAGGAATTTCGAAATGTTACTTTGATCAGCAATTTTGTGCCAAAATGCATTCGAAAAGTTTCTTGGTTGAGATTTAATTTGTTTACCATTTATAATTGCGTGATCTGTTTGAGACGTTATGTTACTATACGCTGCAAATTATTCACTAATATTTTCTATTACTTTTGTAGAACAAATATCACACAGACCCTCTATCATATAATAATATCAATAAAATATACGATTAAAATTAACATCTAAAGCATCATCTAGAAGATGGGAAAGAGATTGACCTTAGTCAACCTTATTGCAAGTCAACAGCAAATTGAAAGATTAAAAACAACTTGTATGTTTTTTTGGGTTTTCTTTATAGTATCGATGTCGTCGGCTTTTTGTTTGCTTTACTTATTATACAAATTGACAAAGAAGTAAATAATAGCCACGAGTTTGGGGGTTGGGGTATGTTTTACAAAATAGCTTCAACTAGTATGTATAATGTTTCGCAAAACTATCATAATATAATTAAATCAAGCGTGGAATATCTTCAAGACAAAAGATAATGGCATTCATTCATATCACAAATCTTTTACTTAGGACCTGCTATCACACGTGAACAAATTGGCAGCGTTTCTTGGAACCTCATATGAACAAGACTTTCTTCACAAAGTGACTGAAAAATGTACTTTCAAGAACATGGTGACAGATGCTACCAAGGCCTACACACCATCTGAACAATGGAAAACCATATCGACAAATCAACAATTACCAATTTACAGGAAAGGTGTATATATTTCTCCTGGGTAAAATCCCACCACATGAAAATATCAATTATGAGTTGATACGATTCTAAACATTTTGCTCAAGTTGGGAAGTATGATAACTTTTACTCAGTGGATATCTAATGTGTGACGTTTCCGTCTTCCTAGTCTTCCATGTATGATAGAATAACTCTACGGCAACCGTACCCAATATTTAATAGTCTCCTCGTTCAAATTAAATCCCATATCAAGGTAGGAATGATTCTACAAGAAAAGTAAGAAAGGGTACTTTGATTAAGGTGGTTGTATCTACGAAAATGGCATAGTTAGATTTCATGAAATTTCACGTAGTAAAGGTACAAGTAGGTGGATTGACCCCATACATGGACAGTCCGTCATTTTTTACGATCAATTCAGGTTTTAGCATGTTGTCCGATTTAATCCATATGTATTTTGTGTAATTGAATAGCATTTTATTTGCTGTGCTTATCCTTAATTCAGTGACCCCTGAAAGCATATTATCAAATTCCTTACTTTAATATCATATTGTATATTTTGATTTCAGGTGAAGTCGGTGACTGGAAAAATTACTTCACAGTCGCACAAAATGAAATTTTCGACGAAGTTTACGAAGAGAAAATGAAAAACTCAATGTTTAGTTTTCGATTTGTGTAAAATCACTAAGAGAACAAAATATTTGATAAGCACAATGGTGTCTTATTGTGCTAACTTTGATAATGTTTTAACATAATGCATGAAATAATTTCTACATGATTCTACTAGCCTTATCATGATAAAATAATATATTAAAACTCAAAACTGCATATCTCCTTTTGAACCCTTTCGGGGCGAGACTAATAACTACTTACGGGACGGAAAAAATACGGAAATATTAAAGACGCCAGAGAAGTATTAAAAGTTAATGTCTCTTAACTGTCATCCATTTTTGAGCAGCTTTAGCCAAAATACTGATAAGTTGAAATATATTTGATATTCAAAATTTTATTTTAAAATAATACGTGTCGAATGTCATCGACAAAGATTACATATTTGTCCAGTTTATAGCTTCTATACAGAACTTAGGAACAGGGCTTCAAATAAGTTGGACAACTTGTGGTCGATCCCATTGTATATATTTGATACAAATAAGACGTATGTAAATCAAAGAAACAGTTATAGTAGCATTATTGTACTTTAATACTAATGTAGTGTAAAACAAAATCCAACATTGTCAGAAGAAGTATTCTTTTACCTGCAATTGTCTTAAGATATTTTGATTAAGGTTTGGGCTACTCATTGTAAAATCGTTATACCAGATTTATAACTGTCCTTTTATAAATTCCAATCACATATTGCTTTGGAATCATCCCAAACTATTTATCATGCAACACACATTGACCTACTGCGTATATTAAGTATATTTTGCTGTGTTCGACACTGAAGATAAACGGCTGTATTTTAGTATATCGGCACATGCGCCGATTAACACTAACCTAATTCCGAAATGAAACATTTTTTAAAAGACGGACGTGTTTGCAACATTGTTGTCATTTTTCCAGTTTTACTATGTGTGTTTAAATGACTGTTGCAGGATACAAAGTGTACAAGGCTCGCTACTTTGTCTGTCTTAAAGATGTTTCACTGCCTTCAGAGCATAAATGGCACCCATCATTTGAACAACAACTGGAGTTTAATCGTATATATATATATATATATGTGTGTGTGTGTGTGTGTGTGTGTGTGTGTGTGTGTGATTAACTCAAAAAATACATATAAAATGATTTATTTTGCTTTTGTAACTTTTCAATGAAGGTAATGGTGTTAAGTAAGTAAGTCACTTTTTTAAACGACTTCCTCTGCTCCTGTTTTTGATAGATAAAATACCATTTGTCAGCGGTGGAGCATCCTAAATCCTCGCTAAAATACAGCTTATATCTTAAGACACTGACCATGCATTCCTTTTCCAGTTCTGTTGCAGTTAATTCCGGATTTCAATATAGAAATGTAGATTAATTTTTATTTGTTTTCATACTAAATCAAACTTTCTGATTGACAGATTATTTTTCTTTATATACTATGAAGAAACAATCCGAGAATGGCGCGAAAATCCGACGTAATCATGACGTCACAATAACGACGTTGCATGCTGATTTAGAAAAAAATAATCCATTGGAAAATCAATGGAATCGTACGTTTAAATGTATTATGTTATCAAGTTGTATGAACAATTAATCATAAGTATTGATTCACGCAGTTTGCAAACAAACTTTCTTTCCTACCCCTATGAATTAAAAACTAGTGCTTAAATGAAATAAATTGATCAGTAAATTAGGACTTTGTGGGAAGTTTTTTAAGACCTGTGTTCTTACATGTATCACATGATGCGGCATATTATCCAGTCCCTTAAAATAATCTGTTTTTTTGTAATTCAAATTAGTTGTGTTATTTTGAAAATTTAATAGATACAACTCAAGTACAAAAATACCCAAGAATTATGCCTACCGTCCCCATAACATCGTCGTAAGAGGCTATTTAATTTATGATCCTATCTTGTCTCCTCCTTCTTACGTCTCCCTCGACGCTGCGCAATATTTTTTGTCATGACTTAAGCGCTCGCCCCTGTGAGGTAGATTTTTGTTCTGTATCCCAGCTTGATTCAGTGAGATAACACTATAAAAGGCAAAATAACTATTACAAAAAAAACCACAGCACAATCATACTACAGCCTACCAAAACCCGCACCGCGCACTTCACACACGCAACACATCGCATACACGGCCTTGTTGTTAATATCCTCTTCCTAACGTTTCCTTTGAAACCACCTCACTATTGGCCTTAAGTTAAGATGAAGGTTATTGGAGTGGTACTTTCTGGCCCTGCTTGGCGTTTAGCAGGAAGATAAGCTGGACAAACGACTTACCCATTGTCAGTAAAATATGACCTGGTTGGTTGTGCTGTTGATGTCTTTTATCGACACGTTTTAGTGCGATAATACTATATTACTAAGGGCTTGAGTTTCGCTATACAAGAAGACACAACACGAATATACCTCAGCCTTCCAAATATTGTATATGTCATTAAATGACCTTAGCTGTTAACAGCAGGTTGTATGACAATGCGAAAAAGACTCTATGTGGATGATTTTGTAAAGTCGAATCCGATCAAACATAGTGACATTGTTATTTGGATACAGGAATATGAACCGAACCCGTCCACCACCCTCGGAAACCCAGTGTCTAAACTCCACTACCTATCGTTTATATATCAGACGGTAGGCTGATTAACGTGGATAACCGACGATGCCTGTGAACTTAGTTCATTGAAATGTACAGTGTTTTGTATATTTTGCCAACATTTAAAAAAAAACAATCTATAAGTCAAAGGTTAGGCCTCATGCATACAACTTTTTATAAACTTAGTCATGTTATTGGGCACACACAATTTCACAAGGGGCTAATAAATAAACAGGGGCTAAAACCTAAAAGATGCTCTACCGCAAATGGTAATTTTTCTCTATCAAAGACAGGAGCAGAATAAATAGTATTTTTTCAGGTACAAAAGTTACGAAATTTACACCATTACCATCATTGAAATATTTGAGTTTTTTTATTTTACTTCAAGATAAAGATATCAAAACTGATTATTTGCATCCCAAAAAAACATCCATCGCTCTATGCCCTATATGGAATAAAGTACTGATTGCACATGTATCAAAAGCAAAATAGATAATTTTATAAATATTTTTGTGTTAATTAGACACGTATATACAAAAATAAACATCTTTTACTGTTCAAATTATGGGCATCGTTTATGCTATATCGGCGGCATCCTCGATACTCCAGGGGTTCCGATCACTTACGATCTCTACACCCCTGGACTATCTCATATTGAAATTGAAGGCAGCTCAGCAGAACACATTTGACCAATCACAGACCAGCAAAGATTTCCTTTGAAGACAACAGAGAGAGCGACGCCCAACTTCAAAGCCACACAGTCAACCACAGTGTACTGTTATACGGCTCTTTTGATGTACATCAAATGACTAAATTACCTGTTCTGTTCTCTTGCCTCCAGTTTTACAATGAGATAGTCCAGGGGTGTAAATATCGTAAGTGATCGGAACCCCTGGAGTATCAAGGATGTATCGGCGGTGGATCATATTTAGTACGTAACAAAAACTAAGCCCAAAACAATAATCACAAATTATGCATAATTACTAGGCGTGATGCCTCCCCAACGTAGGATATTCACACTCTAATAACATAATCAACTAGCCAAGCATGCAAAATAATGAATGTTTCTGTTCCACGTTTAGGAAGCTATTAATATAGTAAACAACAGTGGTACAATCCATAGTTAAAGGGAGATAACCCGAAAAAATAATCCACAGTTACTGTCGTTGGTCTCACTTTGTCCTATTTCGGGAGACAACTTATATGGACGCTTTCTGCTGCAGTATTACCTAACTAATCTGTACTTCTGATCTGGAACATTCTGATATGAACCATCAGTGATGTCCTAAAACTAAGTAATCGTCAATTGATCATCACGCGATATACATAAGTACTGCACTTGTCTTCTAGGCAGTGATTCATGCAGAAATGGCGTTCACCCGAACGGTGTTCTACACGGACGAAGTCCTATCTACACAATATTCCTGAGGTATTGTTTTACATAGGAGCTTTTCTGTATGAAGATTGCAGTATTGTTGTTGATATTGAAACAGTTAGCATCACAGTTTAAATATGTTATGATCCGTGAAAGTAGTTGTTAGATAATGAATAAAGTATTGTAAGTCACGTTCCTTAAAATGTTTTAAACATCCTGTTCAGCATCGGAAGCCATAGAGATCACAAACTAAATTGTCTTACTACCTTTGGACCCGACACTTTCAAATCATGACGATGTTTCATAACGAACTCTAAAATCTAGAAAAAAAAATTCAATCAAGCTGTTCAATATTAACTTGAATTGTTAGCGTAAGACGGCTAGCATTATATATTATTATTTATTCCGACAGGCTTTCCGAGGAAGCTGGATGACAAGTACTGCTATCATTCGGCAGATCATCAAGGAAACATTGCAAATGAGCAATCAACAACACTATGAATTTACACACACACTACATTGTAAATTTGTTCTTACTCCTTACGAATCAATTCAGAAAAAGGCGTACCATGCAAAGGCGGCGATTGTCATGGGAAACATTTGTCAAAGTTTGTCAAAGACAGATACTATCTTCTGGGGATTCCAAGAGGTAATGTAATATTTGAAAATAAAAAGTGGCATTGATTATGTTACACTTAAACTTAAGACTTTGTTCTGCAAAATGATGACAGTGTCATGAGTGTTTTTAACATTATCAATTGAAACCTCAAACTATTCTTGTGTATTAAATTTAATTGTTTCAATCGGAAGTACTTCTTTCAAAATATCCAGAGACGGGAGATGATACTGTCCTAACTAATCGAAGGCTTGCTCCACGAGAGCTGGGTCGTCTCTCGCGTATTGTCGATCCCAACCTATGTGAAATTTTGTCTGTAAATCTCGGTCTGCATTACCCAGATGTCAACCATACTTAATGGGAAAACCGAAGCCTGGCTGGAATCACAACTATCACCAATTTGTTTCTAAAATGGACAAATATCTACCCAAATCACACTTACAACCACATCGTGAAGGCTATGACGGAGGCCGATATGGCAACTAATCGTTTCTCTGAAGTTGTGGAAAGTCATGAGGATTCAGAAAATCTTGGTAAGAAACAGACATAAGTATCTTTTGATTTTGACATGATGTAAGATACTATAGTAGTATTGCAATGTCATCGTGTCTATCAAACATTTTAACTAATTAATAATTTTTTTCTTGTTTCATATTTATAAGATACGCAGAAGAGTAGGAGTAACATAAAAATTCATACAGATGTCCTTAGTAAGACCAATATATAAACTAATTAGAGATCACAGAAGAATTTTGTCGTCCACCATCGACTGAAAAACTAGAGTTGAAAGATAAAGTCATTCGATATCTTTTCTATAACATTGGGCAATTGCAATTTGAATTTAACCAACTTTGTTAAAATTAAAATTGTTAGCTGTCTTGATTTCAATCAACGCATGATTAAATATATTCAGATATACCTTACTTATCAATTATATATATAAAGACACTATCAGAGCATTCTGACGACAATAACAAACGTAACATACAATAAACAAAATGTCAAAGGTCAAGATGGCTTACTGTCAGAAATATTTCGTTTTGTGTCAGAATACACAACAAAGACCCTAGCCGGTGTTACATCATCGTCTAATTTCAATCCTGTTTTGAATTTTGAAATAGATGGTCTGGTTTCAATTGATGTCTGGAAAAGAGCTTCCTCTTACGAAGAGATGGAAAAAATCGTCGGCAACATTGGCAAGGCGTACTTCAACATTTTCCTTGAGCTCGACTTGTCTCCTCCCACTATAGAACAGCAAGAGGTGAGGTTTCCGACATGCATCAAGTCGAAATTGTTGGCTCTCCTTCGATGTTGGGTGGATCAGTTGAAACCAAGAGCAACTGTTGGCAGGTTGTTGACAGCCATGAAAATTTACTAAATGAATTGGCATAAAACAGCGGAGATTTGGTCAACATGTCAGGAGAATTCTTGTGAAGCAAGCAAAAGCTAGGAAAATTGGTTTATTTTCAAATATTTTGCACGGAACACGTTAACTACCACCTTTGAAAATAAACATTTTAATTATCCTGCACTGTTTTCCGATGGTAATATTGTAAAGTGTCACTTCTTCTTCAGCAAAGCATACACACGAGTGTGTTCCATGTTGCACGTACATATATACAACATTGGTTGATCTTTGGCTATTCGGAGTTCAACATTTTTTTCCATGTTCACTTTTACATTATGTAAGCTCCTATCAGCCACGTGTGTTAGAATAGTTGGAGTATATTCCTGTAAATCCAATGGACATACTTCGTATTCACAAACTCTTTTTTGCTTAATTTACCAACACACAAATAAATACCTGTATCGATTTTCTTGTAATACCTTAATATCTTTAGCACTTGTTTCATTATTTAAGGTATCCAAAATTCTTATTCATGGCCCACTACGCTGATATATTACGTTTTAACATCCAGGTTGTTTTAAATCACACATTGTTAATCCCTTTCAGTTCCTATATACAATGTATCACTAATCATGTTATCACAAGTTAAGACGTTGTACTGGTAGAGCAAGGCTATGCCCATCCTCGGAAGACATTTTAGAAACGAATAATATTCGTTATAGAAGGGCGACTATAGGTATTTCAGGTTCACCAGTTTTATTTGTGATGAAGGCATTGGTATGGTTGACGGTACTCATAAACACGTGAGTGAAAATGTGCATGCTTTGCCTATTACTGGTATGACACGTGATGAATAGAATGATATGGATGAATGCACGTTGTTGTTATTTTCACCATATGCTACCCACCTGGTTTATAAGTGATGCGTGCTTTGTATAGTAGGGTTTTATGAACACAAAAGGAACTGTGTTTTAAGTTAGAGATAAGCCTCAAACTGTACTATATGTGTGAGAGGGTACAGCACTCGGCCCTTATGTACTTCATTGCTGTACCCTCATACACTTATAGTACAGCTTTCGGCTTATCTCCTTTAATTATTATGTTAAACACGTATCATTTAAGTTTCACTAATTTGTTGTAAATATTTGATCCATTAATTTACTTTAGGTAGATTGATAATGAACGAAATACCTGTAATTAGCCACTGAAGATGATCTTACCATGGCTTTTTCAGGAAATGTTTTCTTTCATAAAGAAATCAAAGTGTGTATCTCTCGGTTAAGACAATATCCTTACGACAACTGTGTAGTGGGATTGGACTGGGTCGATCTTCGGTGACCTGTTACAACTATACGCCTATAACAAAAGGCCAAATACGTTTGGTATTATAAGTTGTATCTTGCAAGGATGAATCGTGACTGGCAAGAGCTTATGTGAAAATATAGCCGCTATGGATAAAACATGGAAGTCTAACCATATAAATTACACTATTAATCCCAAAAGCTGTCACTCATATAAATAAGGATTTGTGTCACTTTTAAGTCTCTTTTAATGGGTGATTAATAAAAACTCTCAGTCCTTGTGACTCTTAAGTACATTTATATATTCGAACACTTTATTCGTGCTCAATTTATTTGTGAAGTAAACATTATTTTTTGTTTTGTTTCATTTTTGTTAATACTGTAGTTTATCAATATGAATAATTCAATTATTTAGGCTTCATTATTGAATACATGGATACAATTTATACGATTTTTCATAAATAAATAGATTTTATGTTATACATAATTCACATTTTGCAAATACAAAATGTATCACATATACTATAAATGTAGTTTTATTTTAGTGTTTTGCGCTACTTCTCATGTACAGCGATAAATTTTGTAAAAGAATATTTCCGTTATTGAATCATCGAATCGCGCTAATTTATAACAGAGCTAATAACTCATTGTTGACGGTTGTTCGTATTTCCGCTAAAATTGGTACATTTACAGTAATTTCGAAGAATGTCGACTTTCTTACTGTAAATTATTATTTTTGTATTTAGCTTTCTTTGTTGTTTTTTAGTATTTGCATTAAAGATTTCAATTTTCCGCTTTTACTTATAACAGCATATGTTAGTCTCCCACTTTAATTATGTTACAAGATCGAATATTTGAGTTTAAAATAACTAATAACGAATCTGCAACCAGTAGCGGTTGTAGTCTCAGCATCATAATGTTAAGGACCTTGATTGGGGAATGTTTTTAATTTGCGAGTTATTAATGGTATTATACGAATTATTTAGGGTGTGGGCTATTTTGTGTTATATTTCAAAATATTTTCAGACATATTCAAGTTTATAATCATAATTCATTTTAATCCCTGAAGTCATAATGCACAATAAAAACAAACTACCATCAGATGTATTTGTTGGTGTATCATTATGACTATTTCATCCGCTGGCTGCAGGATATAACAGGGTCAGGGCCCAGTCTCACGAACATTCCTTTTTAAGGAAATCCTTAACTTAAACGTTTCCAAAGGAAAGCATTAGATATTTAAGGAAGTCTCGTTCCTTAAATTTCTGTTACAGTAATGTAATACTTTCCTATGGTGAATTCTAGGTTAGGGAATTCATTAAAGTTAAAGAATGTTCATTAAACTGGGCCCAGATGTAGCACCAGCGATATTCATCGCCAGTTCGAGGTGACAAACTCCCACCTATCGTATATATACGAATATTTATGGCCTCATTAAAATTTATATCTACAATTCAGCTACGTTTCGGAAGGAGAGGATATTGTCAAGTGAATACAGCATTTTATGTTTGATTTAATGCAATTGAATTAATATTTAAAGAAGCTATTTGAATAGTATTTTGTAAAAATGTTTCAAACAAAATCTCAAAAGGAAGTTTACTTGGAACCCCAAAACAATTACTTGAGACTGCGCCACATCATTAAAATGTCATACTTCTTTACAAACTGAATCAGCTTTAATACGGAAAGCATGTGATTTGCTGGAAGAAATTGTAAACGGCATGTAGCTAGATGTGTCTTGCACTACTTGAAGTACATCTTGTTATTTTATTCAAGCAACAGATATGTAACTAACCGTCATAATTTGTCAGAAAATACAATTGTAGAGAAATACGGTTTTTCCGGCTATTTTCGTGGGGATGATATTGTCGCGATTTCGCGGCAGATTGCTATGATCGCGAAATTTGATCAGTGAAATAATGAATAAATGGTTGAATAATATCTGCCTTTAAAATCCATATCGCGAAAAGTTTTAATCGCTAACATATGATTTTCTCGTTTTACGATTAAATCACGAAAAATTTGGCCCGCGAAAATAGCCGGCTATACGGTATTTCAGTATTTCGAACATAATGTACGACGACAAATAGCACTTTTCGTTGACCCGATCAACTACTTTAACCATTTGAACTGCGTATAAAGACAATTGGATTTGTCATCTGGTTGGTCTGTATTGACAGGTTTGACTGTATGTAGCCCTAGTCACAAGGCCTGTTCCCCCAGGATGAGTCATTATGTCGATGTAACCATGACTACTGACATTGTATTGATAAGGATGTTGGGATCCCAGAGATAGATCATATGTTCAAGTACTGTATAGTTGCTAATATTCGCGAGGGTTTTAGTTTGGCCATGTTCGCGGATCTTTCAAAATTTGCGGAATTGAATACCTCGCGAAATATATCAAAATCATGGTTCAATAATTAAAGTATTTCGTAAGATTGACTCTAAAATAAACCCCCGCGAATATGTTCTAAACATTATATCGCGAAATTTTACATCCGTGAATTTAACAACTGTACAGTTAAGATTTCGGATAAGAACATACCATGGCGTTTTCAATGAACCTGGATAAAGAGGCAACCTGTCTTATGTGACCATTTTTATTGTTTCCTTTCTAGGTTCAAGTAAGAAAGGTTTTACTGTATATGAACGTTAATGTGCAGTCAAGTTATCTGTAAAGGTAAAAAAATGTTTGCTGACCCTTGACAAGAATGTCCAATTTTACCAATGTGAGATTTTTGTTTTCTTATCTTTAGGTAAAAAAAGGCAACATTATATTTTTTCGTGGTTATAAGCTGTCCCTGTCTGGAAAATCACCTTAGACATTAAAGAACTCTTTGTTAAACACCTCAAGAACCTTTACCTGTCTTACACCCCACAGGGTACGAAACATTATATCGATCTCAATTCGGATAATGTTGAAATGTTGGGGCACCAAAATTGTCTTGTCAATTTACAATAAGCAGGTGGTCTTTATACACTATACAATGCCGGTCGCTAAGATAGGTTTATACTGCAATTTAATGTCTTCATCTCTGAGTTTAGACATGTGATGATTCTTGATGAATTTACATAAATTAAACAATTACTAGGAAAGGACGAATCGTTCATGTTCTAAAAAAGATAATTGCTTTGATGCACAAATAATTTATTGAAATAAAGCGATGACAATGAAAAGAAAATGACAAAAGGTTCTTGTCTTTTTAACATTAACTATTTTTTCTTAAAAAATGGGTTCCTTCTTCTTGATTTAGGAAAGGCTTTGTAATCTCCGAAATATAGTGTATATTTAACAAGTACGGTATGGAAAAATCATCGTTATTTATCAAATTAAAAAACAAGCAATTAGAAAAAACTGTCAATTAAAAATGGATATATTGAGAAATTTGATCAAATGTTGATCGGTTGGAAAGTTATGCTTGATTAGTTACTGAAATATTTAATCAACTGTATGTATTATGCGTATGTTGTAGTATTTAAAATGTATAATTTGAGTCCTTTTTTTAATTTGATGGTGTGTATGTCTATAGATTTTAATGAGTATATGAGTGTCTTTTTGCGCTTGTTTTTGTTTGATCACACCACTATTTTTATTCTCTCTAGTACAAACATTGAATCAACAACAATAAATCTTAAAAATATAATAACATTTTACATTTTCAAAAATAAACTGTTCTTCACATTTCAAAAAGTCATGTCCCTTTAATTGTGCATGCATTAGTATAGCTATGGGAAGGATCCTTTCAAGAATTTACCTTCTTTCATCTCTTTCAGGAAAACTATAATCCTTCAATAACCTTGGAATCACGCCCTACTGTTTAAGGACAATATTGTTCGGGGAATTGACCTCAGGACGTCCTTATCATGGCAGCTCATAACATAACCCTTATGTGCATAAACATCCTATTCCAGCTGGGGGAATAAACTATTTTAATGAAGAAACCAAACGATAAAAAAAACTATTGCAAAATTACGGAGCTCCCTAGCCTACATGCCATGCGTTTTATCGAAATGTTATTCGTTTTAGTATTTCGTTAAAACGAAATCACATTTCGATAAAACGAAATAGAAGTCAGGGTGCTCCGTACAAAAGCATGTATCGCAACAACATTATTGTCTTCTTATCATCATTTGAGCATGTTCGAGGAAATGTTGATATTCTTTTCCATACCAAATGACGCCAGGCTTTTGTCTTTGTTGCATGTGCCTTTCTCTGGTGTACTGGCTGTTCAAATTAGTAACATATCTAGTACCACAGTCGCCATACCACCAGCCGCCTTTGAAGATATACGCACAATTCCGTCTATAATCATCATTATTTGCATCGAATGTAGAAAATTGTTTACCGGTCTGGTTAGACAATACGTCCGCTGAAATATAACATTTAGAATATATAAAGTATCTGTAGAAACATGATTTAAAGTTATATGTGCTGTAACTGGGCGATAATTTTGACATGTTATTTTTTCATCATTAATTTATTTTAAAAAAATGTTGTTATTATACCTTAAATATGTTTAAATGAAAACATACCTGCAGAAGTCACTTTAAATTACTAAAAACATTGTAAAAATGTGTAATGAAATTGTAGACCACAATTTGGCCTCATGGTCTGACCGTATGTACTCATTTCACTTCACTATTGATGTAAATAAATTATTTTTGGCAGTACTGCCAAAAATCCTTTTCAGCTCTTATTTGTACATTTAAAATTAAAACCAATGCATTGAAAGCACTGTAATTTTCAAAAAGTTGGTAATTTTTGGCGATGAATAACATATTAAAAGCTTATCTTGATTTGTGAGTATGAAAAATACGACACATATAACTTTAAAATCATCTGATGAGTTAAATGATTTGTGCATGTCATTAAAGCAAACCTCTTGTGCAGTTGAACTACACTATCCTGATCAGTTCAGATAATTTACAAACTTTAAGGTGATTAGTACATTGCAAATGAAAAATAGTTACATAAATGCTTACAATTGATTTTGCAGACTACACGTTACAATAAAATACGTTTACACGTACGATTCCATTGATTTTTTAATCTATTAGTTTTCATAACCAATACACAACGTTAATTTTTCTATTGTGACATCACGCTTATGTCGGATGTTCGCGCCATTCTCGGATTTGTTGGGTTTTTTTTCTTTTTCTTAGGGGTATGAAAAAATAAGAGGCCCTTGGGCTTTAATGGTCATCTGACAATCGGCATATTTAAAGCAATAAAAATAACCCTTTTAATTAAAGAAGTTTAGGTTCTGATATATTTTGATGAATTAGACCATGAATGAAGGTCCCTTGATCCCCAATATCCAGTCTCTAGGAATCTGAGTTTTTTTAAAAGGGGTTCTTTAACATTTTAGCCTATTTGACCCCTGTGGCCTTGAATGAAGATCAAGGTTACTCATTTTAACAAACTTGGTTGTCCTACATCCGAGCATGTTACAGGCCAATATCAGGTCTCTCGGCCTCTGAGTTATTCACAAGAAGTCGTTTAAAAATTTAGCCTATTTGACCCCTGTTTCCTTGAATGAAGGTCGAGGTCATTTATTTGAACAAACTGTGAAGCCCTTCATCCCAGCATGCTACAGGCTAAATATCAGTACCCTGGGTCTTTCGGTTATTGAGAGGAAGGTAGGAGAGAAGTAAATTGAGATGAAAGGTTTACGCACGGCGCACGACGACGATGCAATAGGTCTTCCTGACCCTTCGGTTCAGATATCCTGTGTGAATCGGCCTAGAAGTTTGCATACAAAATTTATTTCATAACCCGATGAAGATAAAACGTAGTGACATAAATGCTTATAATGGTTTTTTCAGAATACTTGATCACGTAAATTACTTTTAAAATATGATTTCATTGGTTTTCCGACGGAATTCTTTTTCTAAATCAATACGCAACGTCGACGTCTCTATTGTGACGTCATGATTACGTCGGGATTTCGCGCCATTCTCGAATTAGTAGTATGAAGAAAAAGTATCTGCAAATCAGAAAGTCGGATTTGATATGAAAGCAAATAACAATTGATTATATTGAAATATAGACAAAACAATTGTTTATTTAAAAAATGATGACACCGTCTACAGAAATAATTGTGCGACGTCATACACTCACTATGACGTCATTATTACCTGTGACGTCACAATGGTGTTATAACACTATGTCTCACGATATCTATGACATGGCTGAGTGGGTCAGTTACATGATATAATTTCTTAAGGATATTTATAAGATATACTTATAAAATGCAGCAATGTGCTCATCTGGTGCGGAGTGACTTACACACTCGCTAAGCTTACATTTTTATAACGCGCGCTCGTGTTACTGTAGTGTCTATAGCAGATATTTCCACCATTTGACTAAATTCGACAAAACATAACGATTAAGTTTTTTTAAATAAACATTGAACTTACAATAAACAAATGTATATTATTTATTCATTCACATATGAATGTGTATTTATATATTTATCAAATGACTGCTTGAGGTGTTGGGTTGGGGGAAAATCGTTTTAAAAACATCGGATTTTAATTAGGAAGACGTTTTATCTTTTTCTCCGCATCGACAAACAACTCCCCAAAAAATGATCAACAGATATGCAATTATCTTTAACTATGGTTAATTCTAGTTGTTGTTTAACTTCAAAATGTTGATATAAATATGCCTAACATAATGACCAATATTTGTGACAAAAGAAAGACTATCCACGGATATTGTTCATGTAGTAGGATAAAATCAATATAAGAAATATTCACCAATATTCCCACCGTAATCAGCAACAGAGAGATGATAGTTTGTTTCGGAGCTACCAATATGAAAATGCTTGTAAACAGCGAACCCGCTACTTTTTAACACGTCCGTCACATCGATTCGTAGCTCGTATGTACTCCGAGAGGTTATATAGTATAGGACATCATTTCCTGAAAAGAACAGAAAAATCATATCATTACTTAACCGATATTTGATATTCTGTATTTGCATTTAACAGAGTTATCTGTGCTTGCGGGTAGGTTATTTGTTATGACGCCATGTGTTTGCGATCGTACCGTCATATTTTTAGAGAAAACGACGCAAATTTCACTCACAAAATACTTACGTATTTTTTTTTTTTTTTTTCTGAAAAGAATGTTTGCTATATCAGTATGCCTGGTTCTATTCTGCATATACTAAAAAATACTTTTAAAAAATGCATAGAGTATGTTCTATATTCTATACATATAGAATTTTAAATGAGTGACAATTGCATATGAAACGAGCCATTGAAGCATTTTGTGAGCTTTGTGATCGCTTATTTAATCTTCGACATGAACTTTAAAAAAAAACTAGAGAGACCACAGAGCAAAATGATATGCAATAATCGACAACGAAAACGTTTGCCACTGTCCATATTAAATGAAGTTTATAATTTTAGGGGGAGGCTGCCATCCTATAATCTTATAATATTGAATTCAGCACCGAAAAATTAACCAAATTGCACTCATGTCACTTAAAGACTTTGAACATTTCTTTACACATCGTACATCTACATGTATTCCCCACCCACACATTTAACATTTGACACTAATGTACCCTGAATATCCAATCATCAGACTCCGGAACATACACCTCTCTATCTTAAATATTTTGCCAAAAACAAAAATCCAAAATTTGGAAAACTTTTGTTTGGTTCTGCGGTTCGGATCTCAAATCATTGCGTCACGTAACTGTTTACTGACGTAAAGTGATAATGTTATAATTGATTTCCCGACCATATCCAATGAAAGCGATCCTGGTTATATTACAATATTAAGGTGATGCATGTAAAATGTTTCACAAACGAAGTCAACCTATGAGGCAGATTAGACAGACGCCAATAAAGTCATTTTCGAAGGAAATCTTGTGATGTCTTTGTTACTGATTCAGGTTTCAGATTGTAAAGGGACCCTAATCCATGTGACTAATGCCGTGCCTCCATGGTAAAGAAAGAAACGGTTACTTATCCGAATTGTTGTTCTTATTAGTGTATAAGAACCATATGATGCGAATGAGCACAGTAAAGATTTTTCATAAATTTCATTGTAAAAGAGTTCATCGGTTTTTTTTTTTTTTTTTTTTTTTTTTTTGCTTGTTTGTTGTTGTTTTTTTCGTTTCCGGATCCGTCTGTAGAGACCGCAGAACCAAAGGGTTTTCCATAGATGACAATGTTAACGTTTGCCACTGTCCAGGTTAAATGAAGTTTTCAAGTCCTGCCATTCATCACTTGATCATCTCACACAAATGTGAATAAAAATGTGTAAAGAAGTATCATCTTGCTTAACTTTTTGTGGGGGGATCCATCTCTTGTTGAATTCCGCAATAAAATTTGACCAAAATTTTCATAAAATTCCTATCTTGACTATCTTCCATGTCAGAAACAGACTTCGAAGAATTCCAAAATTTCTTTGCATAATTAACGTTTACATAAATCTACCCACACATTAAACTTTTGAAACGGATGCGCCATTAATATCCAATCAGCAGGCTTCGAAACTTTCACCTCTATATGAAATTTTGTGCATACAGGGGATTTCCAGAAATCTATTTTGGTTTGATTGCGCGGTCCCTACAGTCTGTGTGATTTGATGTTTGGTGTTGCATATTGAAATAATGCTGTATCTCAACTTGTACAGAAGATGAATATCATTTTATGATGGTTTGTATCCAGTTTTCGAAATTTTTATTTTGAAGTTCTTTACCAAATTCGAAGAAATAAGTGATATGAAATCATGACATGATATCAATAATAAATTGTCCTTTATAACGATCTGTCCAGAGTTGCAGTCAAGCTATTGTATTTTATGTATAGACGACGAAGGTGCTTTCCATTTTAAGACTCTTATTCAAAGCAGTGAAGAACCTGATAAAATATCTGTAGTTTTTTTATGATACGTGTTTGTAGATTGTATGTCTGTGCTTCCTAATGTAATATGCTGTTTTCTGCCGATCATCTTTGCCCAGTGTTGTAGTCAATATTTAGCTATGCCATTGTATTTTATGTATTCCGAATTTGCATATTACAGAGTTATCTGCACTTGCGAGTAGGTAATGATTGTGACGTCATGTGTTTGCGAGCGTAACGTCAAACGTTTCGGAGAAAACGACGTGATTGCGCTCACAAAATAATGATGTAACAATCGATACCTACCCGCAAGGGAGCTAACTCTGTAATATGCAAAGTTAAAAAAGGAAATTGATTGCGCCGTCGGATTAATTATTTACAACTGGTATAGTACGTACCAAGTGTGTTTCATTACACAATGTATATAATATATAGTAGAATGTCTGATTATTAAGCCATTTCTGGCTTGGCATCATTTTATCTTAAATACTTAGGCCACTCTATGTAAGCAAGTATAGTTAATAAAACGATTGTTAAATCTTGAAATGCAGATTACCTAACCAAAACTCTCCTTCAGGCTTTCCAAATCCGATTTTATATTCCATCCACTTTTTGTTGAAGTTCAGCGCACCATTTAGTCGTGTCTGAAATACCTATATTATGGGGTAAATATCAAAGAAACACAATTTACCAAAGCATGACAATTTATTGACTCGTGCCCTATCCGGGCCTCGAACTCACGATCTACGGCACCCAATCGCATAGTCAAACATAGCTGCGCCTTCTACCACTGCGCCACATCCACATCCCCAGAAAAGGATGTTTCAATGACGAAGTGATAGTCGGTTCGATATGTTGACATGATCACTGTGGAAATTGTCAAACTAAATCTTTGGATCAACAACACATAGTGAATATGATACATTGTGTTTAGTAAATATTAAATATCAAAGAAACACAATTTAACAAAGCATGACAATTTATTGACTCGTGCCCTATCCGGGCCTCGAACTTACGATCTACGGCACCCAATCGCCTAGCCAACATAGCTGCGCCTTCTACCACTGCGCCACATCCACATCCCCAGAAAAGGATGTTTCAATGACGAAGTGATAGTCGGTTCGATATGCTGACATGATCACTGTGGAAATTGTCAAAGAGTGAAAAGAGCATGAATAATCTGAATCTCATTTTTACACAAACAAAAAAGTTGATAAAAGTTGAGCATATATTATGGGGTAAAGACATAAGCTGTGTCATTAGAAGGAAAGTATACAAAAGGCATGTTATTTAATAATCTGATGTATGTGTGTCTCAAATATATATTTTATTGACTTCTTTGTGTGTATCCGGAATTGTTGTATTTTCTTTTTATATTAGTATGTACTGTTTTGGAATATGTGTCCGTCCATCAACGACAATTGGGTTGTACCTGTTGAGATAGAAAATAAATGTTGCAGAGGACAGACGTAATTTTGAATTATCACTGCAAGCGAATTTAACACGACAGAATATCAACAGATAAGTCATACCATAACCATATGGCTATGATATAAAGGTTTATAATAACAAAACTTACATCACATAAAATCGTATCAATTAAATAATTATATATATTGGAATAAAATAAACATTAAAGCACCGACAAGAAGATGGGATCGAGGTTGACCTCTACCGGTGTTGTACAGAAAACACACCCGGTGTACTGGGAAATAAATACCTAATACCTACAGTCAAAGAATTTGCCCTACATCACCAACACCAGAGTGTATTCTCATCACAATTTTTTTCTCGGCTACTATGTTTTAGCTCCATAACAAAAAAACAAATTATCTAAAATAATCCTTAAATGAAATGTGCTTGAAAAGAGCACAAATAATCTGAAACTCATCTTTACACAAAGAAAAAAGTTGATAATAGATTACCCATGTTAATCGTTCACATGGTGAAAAGCCCTATTGTTTTTGTTCTGTTTTTAGGGCTTTTCACCATGTGGTGAAAAGACCTATTGTTTTTGTTCTGTTTTTTATTATTATTACAAGCTAACCGATACTTACATTATATATATCATTGACTTCTTAGGTAAAATCTGTGTTTTCGTGTAAATATCGCATACAGTGTATATAACAATAATGATAATAAGAAATCTAGCAGAATTACATATATGTATAATTGATTTTTGACAAAAAATAATACGGGCAGCCACTTGAAACGTCAGGATATACACGTGCATATCAAAAGGTCACCAATACTTTTAAATGACATACACATCAATTTACTAGTAAACGTTTCAGTCATAATTTGCGTGCCCCTGTGTTTTGGCTAAGGTGACCAAGATTTCATTTTACGGTACCAGAATAGCAGTTCGGACTGCTTGTTTTACACATGTTCATAGAAATTTAACGGTCGAAAACAGATATATCTAGATTTAATATCCCATTAAAAGTTACATAATATAAGACCACGATCGAGAGCATCGTGGGTAGCGATAGGCCAAGGACATCTCCTTGCAGGCGGTGTAGGGGATTTGCAAATTATTTAGTCTAGACTAGATGAAATAAATGTTTATTCTAATTACTGGTTTATGTAAATAATGAATGTTCTTGCAATATTTTCAACGTTGGACATTTTTGTTTTGCTATAATTGATATCGATGCTGTTATCGTTTATGCGAGGAGATGAGATGAAGAGGTTTTACCGAGTCATCTCGGTTTTTCCCTGTCGACACCAACATAAAACTTGTATTGTAAGATAGTTACTGTGTATTCTGTTTATCCTGCAACTTTTTCATTATATATACAGAAGATGGTATTCAAAACGAAAGCAAATTGCCTGTTATTTACACGTTTTCACTCAAAGCGAAACGCTTTCTATGATGATCAAGAAAAGATGCAATTCACTAAACCGAATGAGTGTGTACTCCTTTTGACTACCGTAGCAAAATATGTAAGCGACGTCATTCGGTGATTGTGACGTCACTGTTTGGCAGGACTGACTGCCGTTTCATTCACTCCTTCTAAAAGTGACGTCACTGGAATTGTTCGGATCAAGTCATCTAAATTTTAGAATTGAATCAAACGAAAGAAATTAAACATTTATTTACCTGACATCGTAAGATTTTCCTATTGCATATATTACAGGAAATTCTTATAATCCGATATCGAGTTCTGTGCCCGACTAATGTCGATATTAATGCTGAAAATGCATTGTTTCTTGATATTGTTCCGCTTCTTTTGTTGACTTTAAATTCGTAAAATGAACCTAAACCCGCGAAGGGCGTCAGAACCGCTTTGTTTTCAACGGGAATAACACCGTTGTGATAAAGACCTTCCAAGTATGGCAAAAATGAATATCTGGATCGAGGAAATAGGAACACAAAAAGTCGATTTTCTCCAAAAGTAAGTAAGTTACACTACCTTAAATTTGCTGGAACACTTAAAAAATCGTTCTGATTTCAGAACAATTGGAATTATGAAGAAACCTCTTACAATATTTTTATTATTATTATTATATATAATGTAAGTTAATTATATATTATGTAAGTAATTATTCTACACTTTTTTGTGTCCAAAAGATCTTCAAAATGGTAAGAGGTAATGCCAATGGCCTTATTGTTATATTTTATGGCATGAGTTGAAGGGGTTGACCGCAACATTTTTAAGTAGGTCAAAAATCCAAGATGGCCGCCATGACGTCATACCTAAAAAGTTTAAAAACAGCCATACTCAAAAACCGTTTAAGATACAGCAAATATTTTTTGATGTTTTATGTAGATCGTATAAAAGACTAACTTTTATTCAATTACAGCAATTAGGTCAAAGGTCAAACAAAAAAGTTCGCTATGGGGTCAAAGTTCATTGAATTCTTATTTTTTTGATTTTGCCAATTTCTTTTTACATATCGATGCAGAATGTCATTCTGGTGAATTTGGTGTCTTTTATTTTTCAGTAGCACTTCCGGTTAATGCTGTACGCCATTTTGAACAATCCTTTGATCTTTCCTAATTTCCCGCCAAAATGTTTAACATTATATATTGTCGAACTGAATGAATAATATAGTCTGCAATTGCTATAGAAAAGACCCCTCTAATGTTCTCTAACGTTTGATATGATTTTCATCTTTATCAAAAAAAACAAAATGGCCGCTATGACGTCATATCTTAAAATTTAAAAATGCTTATAACTCACTAACAGTTCTTTTCACAGAGTTCATCCAATAATATTTTTTGCAGATAATCTTAAGCGTAAACTTTTTCTTTCTACATGTTATTACAAAAAATGGCAACTTCCGGTTTTCAGTAAGGGTCAAATGTTAAAGGTCCTGTTTTTAACAATAAACTTGAAAACTTTTCCCCTGAAGTTCTGTAAGGTCTAGGGTCTATATTCTATATATAGATGTCCAGGGGATGGGCTATGAAGTCAGATATCTAGGAATGACCTTGACCCATATTCAAGGTCACATGAGTCATATATGTTCAAATCTTTTAAATGACTCAACAATAACCAAAATGAACAAGAGTCTTCATACGTTCAAGGTCACAGGGGTCCAGAATTTAAATATACATACCGGGTATATTAACTTAACAACACCGCAAGTCAGATGACGTTAAGGCGCATTCGATCTCGTTATCATTTGCTCGAACGAATTTGGAAATATGAATTGGATTAAGATGAGAGTTCTCTTCGGCTGATCAAACTTAATCTGCGCAAAGAAAGATAACTCACCCTAAAAACCTATGTAACAGTATATTTCTTTATAAGTGATTACGCTTGTTCATATGTGGTAAGCAAGTCGAAATGACTCAACAATAACCAAAATGACAAGAGTCTTCATACGTTCAAGGTCACAGGGGTCCAGAGTTTAAATATACATACCGGGGTATATGTACTTAACAACACCGCAAGTCAGATGACGTTAAGGCACATTCGATCACGTTATCATTTGCTTGAACGAATTTGGAAATATGAATTGGATTAAGATGAGAGTTCTCTTCGGCTGATCAAACTTCATGCAGATCTTCACTAAACATTTTTTTCGGGGCTAAAAGTCAAGGTCATTTATTGTTACAACTTCAAAACCAAATGCATTACCTAGTTCTTAATTACCTGGCAATGACGGTATTGTAAACTAAATATAGTGAAAACCCGCCAAATTGTCTATGACAATTTCTAGTTATTATTATTAGGCTTTTCACCATGTGGTGAAAAGACCTATTGTTTTTGTTCTGTTTTTTATTATTTAGGGCTTTTCACCCATGGTGGTGAAAAGACCTATTGTTTTTGTTTCTGTTTTTTATTGTTATTCTTCTACACTTTTTTTTGTGTCCAAAAGATCTTCAAAAATGGTAAGAGGTATATGCCAATGGCCTTATTGTTATATTGTATGGCATGAGTTGAAGGGGTGACCGCCAACATTTTTAAGTAGCGTCAACTCCAAGATGGCCGCCAGACGTCATACCTAAAAAGTTTAAAACAGCCATAACTCAAAAACCGTTTAAGATACAGCAATATTTTTGATGTTTTATGTAGATCGATATAAAAGACTAACTTTTATTCAATACAGTCAATTAGGTCAGAGGTCAAACAAAAAAGTTCGCTATGGGGGGTCAAAGTTTTGCGAATTTTTATTTTTTTTTTTATTTTCCGAAATATTTCTTTACATATCGATGCAGAATGTCATTCTGATGAATTTGGTGTCTTTTATTTGTCGGTTAGGACTTCCGGTTAATGCTGGTATGCATTTGTGAAAAACTGATTAACAATCTTTGTTAATCCTTTCAATGCTAAATGTTCTTTATAATTTCATATTTATTTTCATATTTTAAATATTGAATTTTCTCCTTCTATACTGATCTTTCAATTATTCCGCCATGTTAATCATTATAATATTGTTCGAATCTGATATGTATTAATATAGTTCTGGTAATTGCTATAGAAAAAGACCCCTCTAAGTTCTCTAACGTTTGATTATGATTTTTTTAATCTTCATCGAAAAATACAAAAATGGCCGCATATTACGTCCATATTTTAAAATTTAAATGCTTATAACCTCACTAACAGTTCTTTTTCACAGATTTCATCCGAATAATATTTTTTGCAGAAAGTTCTCTCTTCGGTCTATCAACTTCATTGCAGATCTTCCACTAAAACACTTTTATTCAGGCTGAAAGTCAAGTCATTTACTGTTACAATTTCAAAACCCATGCATTACCTAGTTCTTAACTTACCTGGCAAATGACGGTATTGTAAACTAAATATAGTGAAAAGCCCGGGGTTTATATTTTTTTTTTTTTTTTTTTACATTTTTAAAATTCTATTCCTTACTTTGCGTCGTTTCTGATTATATCTGTTATTAAGTTTATTAGAGGCAAGTTGGGTTGTCGTGGCAAGGATAGAGTATCAACTCAGTGACATCACACTTAATACAACTTACTTTTGCTGTTGATTCAGAGATAACTCTCATTTTAGTGTGAGCGAATCTGTCTGTAAGAGTTGTTCTACCAACCAAGTGTGGAATCTGGGGCTCTTGATGTGTTTTGTCACTATAGGTAACGCAAAACATCCATCATATGCCACTACTTTTGTCGTTTTCCTATTGGTCAGGACCTAAAATCCATAATTCCAGTTGGCGTAGGAAGATGAAAACGTAATGGGGGGGGGGGGGGGCAATAGGTCCTCATATTTCGTAACGAGTGACTCCCCGCCCCCCTCGGCTGCCCCGCACCACAGGAGCTAAATTGATATATCTTTTTTCATATATCATTACATTATAATCCTTGTACATTTCTATAAACAGGTGAATTTTGTTGCTAACAGGAAATTATTGAATATCCGCAAATAAAGGTGTATATCCCTGGAAATATTATAATTTATGAAGACTGATGATAATTTTTACGTAGAAATTTGAGGATTTTGTACGAGCGCCTGAAGGCGCTATGATTTTGTGTGTTTGTGGGGTGTTCGGGGTCTCCCCGGGTAAAAAAATTACAATTAAGAAACGTCAGAGTATTGAGTTTTTACGACGGTTTTTGTTGTATTTTGTGAGGTCAGAAGACGCTGGGATTTTTGGGTGTTTGAGTCTGGGATTCGGGGGTCTCCCCGCGGGAAAAAATTAAACCTTTCCCTTCCGCAATCGGTACATTCTTGTACCGAATATGACTTGCATAACGTCACTTTAAACCAAGTTTCGAATGGCGTCACATTAACCTTTATTCCTCGTGGAATACGAAATATTTTTATTTATCAACGACGAATCAAGTGATTTCTCTATTTTTTATGTTCATATAAATTTCACAAGTTGGGTTGCTAGAATGAATATAGTGCGCTCGCTAAGTTTCCTGTCAAAAAAAAAAACGTCCGTTAAAAAGTGTCCGAAAATTGCCGTTAAATTTTTGCTCAGCGGTCTATTCGCTGAAAAAAACCGCTCGGAAAGTTAAATATGCAGATATTTTGCAGTGTTTGAAAATTGACATATATCACTGAAAAGCTTCTTAAGATTGCAAGCAAGAAAAAGATGTTAATTTCATATGTCTTAATTTTAATTATTTCACAGAAAATTTTCTCAATGAAAAACATTATGCGATGATTTTTCGTTAATAAATTAACCCGTTTTATGATTCCAAGAGCTGGTAATTATATATATCAGTTAAGATTATACTCATGAAAATTTAGGTATTAATGCCTACAGACAAATTCCCTTACAAATCAGCTTTTAGATTTTTGATAAATTTGCGTTTTTCCTGAAACGAAATTATGCGCGATTTTTACTTTACCCTACTCAATACGAAAATTCGCATGCTG
>SAYR01001522.1:369011-390449 GCA_004382745.1 Argopecten irradians irradians | reverse complement strand
GTGTGTGCGTGTCTCCTTATTTAACCCCCCGTAACCCTAATGTACACTATGTGTGCTGTCTCCTTCTTTACCCCCGTACCATAAACGTTACACTATGTGCGGGTGTTCCTCCTTCTTTACCCCCGTACCATAATGTACACTATGTGCGGTGTCTCCTTATTTATCCCCCGTACCATAATGTAACACTATGTCGGTGTCTCCTTCTTTACCCCGTACCATAATGTACACTATGTGTGGTGTCTCCTTCTTTACCCCTCGTACCATAATGTACACTATGTGTTGGTCTCCTTTACCCCCGTACCATAATGTACACTATGTGTGGTGTCTCCTTCTTTACCCCCTACCATAATGTACACTATGTGTGGTCTCCTTCTTTATCCCCCGTACCTATAATAGTACACTATGTGTGGTGTCTCTTCTTTACCCCTACCATAAGCTACACTATATGTGTGGTGTCTCCTTCTTTATCCCCCGTACCATAATGTTACACTATTGTGTGGTCTCCTTTCTTTACCCCCGTACCATAATGTACACTATGTGTCGGTGTCTCTTCTTTACCCCGTACCATAATGTACACTATGTGTGGTGTCTCCTTCTTTATCCCCCGTACCATAATGTACACTATGTGTGGTGTCTCCTTCTTTACCCCCGTACCATAAATGTACACTATGTGTTGGTGTCTCCTTTACCCCCGTACCATAATGTTACACTATGTGTGCGTGTCTCCTTATTTACCCCCGTACCATAATGTACACTATGCGTGTCTCCTTCTTTTACCCCCGTACCATAATGTACACTATGTGTGTTCTCCTTCTTTACCCCGTACCATAATGTACACTATGTGTGGTGTCTCTCTTTACCCCGTACCATAAGGTACACTACTGTTTGTGTCTCCTTATTTACCCCGTACCATAATGTACACTATGTGTGGTTTCCTTCTTTTACCCCCGTACCATAATGTACACTATGTTGCGTGTCTCCTCTTTTCCCCCGTACCATAATGTACACTATGTGCGGTTGTCTCCTTCTTACCCCGTACCATAATGTACACTATGTGTGTGTCTCCTTCTTTACCCCCGTACCATAATGTACACTATGTGTGGTGTCTCCTTTACCCCCGTACCATAATGTACACTATGTGTGGTGTCTCCTTCTTTATCCCCCGTACCATAATGTACACTATGTGTGGTGTCTCCTTCTTTACCCCCGTACCATAATGTACACTATGTGTGGTGTCTCTTCTTTACCCCGTACCATAATGTACACTATGTGCGGTCTTCTTCTTACCCACGCTTACCATAATGTACACTTGTTGCTGTCTCCTTCTTTATCCCCCGTACCATAATGTACACTATATTGTGTGGTGTCTCCTTCTTTACCCCGTACCATAATGTACACTATGTGTTGGTGTCTCCTTTACCCCGTACCATAAATGTACACTATTGTTTGGTGTCTCTTATTACCCCGTACCATAATGTACACTATGTGGTGGTGTCTCCTTCTTTAACCCCGCTACCATAGTGTACACTATGTGTGGTGTCTCCTTCTTTACCCCCCGTACCATAATGTACACTATGTGTGCTGTCTCCTTCTTTAACCCCCGTACCATAATGTACCACTATGTCGGTGTCTCCTTCTTTACCCCGTACCATAATGTACACTATGTGTAGGTGTCTCCTTTTTACCCCCCTACCATCATGTACACTATGTGTGGTGTCTCCTTCTTTATCCCCCACCATAATGTACACTTTGTGTGGTGTCTCCTTATTTACCCTCCGTACCATAATGTACACTATGTGCGTGTCCCCTTCTTTATCCCCCGTACCATAATGTACACTATGTTTTGGTGCTCCTTCTTTACCCCCGTACCATAATGTCCACTATGTGTGGTGTCTCCTTCTTTACCCCAGTACCATAATGTACACTATGTGTGGGTCTCCTTCTTTATCCCCGTACCATAATGTACACTATGTGTGGTGTCTCCTTTCTTTACCCCGTACCATAATGTACACTATGTTGTGGTGTCTCCTTCTTTACCCCGTACCATAATGTACACTATGTGTGTGTCTCCTTATTTACCCCCCGTACCATCATGTACACTATGTGTGGTGTCTCCTTATTTACCCCCCGTACCATCATGTACACTATGTTGGTGTCTCCTTTCTTTACCCCGTACCATAATTTACACTAGTTGGTGTCTCCTTCTTTACCCCGCTACCATAATGTAACACTATGTGCGGTGTCTCCTTCTTTATCCCCCGTACCATAATGTACACTATATGTGTGTCTCCCTTATTTACCCCGTACCATAATGTAACACTTTGTGTGGTGTCTCCTTTACCCCCTACCATAATGTACACTATGTGTTGGTGTCTCCTTCTTATCCCCGTACCATAATGTACACTATATGTGGTGTCTCCTTATTTACCCCCCGTACATAATGTAACACTATGTGTGGGTCTCCTTCTTTAACCCCCGTACCATAATGTACACTATGTGTGGTGTCTCCTTCTTTACCCGTACCATAACGTACACTTTGTGCGGTGTCTCTTATTTAACCCCGTACAATAATGTAACTATGTGTGGTGTCTCCCTTATTTACCCCCCGTACCATTAATTACACTATGTGTGGGTGTCTCCTTCTTTACCCCCGTACCATTAATTGTACACTATGTGTGCTGTCTCCTTCTTTACCCCCGTACCCATAACGTACACTTGTGGCGCGTGTCTCCTTATTTCCCCTACCATAATGTTACACTATGTGTGTGTCTCCTTCTTTATCCCCCGTACCATAATGTACACTATGTGGTTGTCTCCTTCTTAACCCCGTCACCATAATGTACACATATGTTGTGGTGTCTCCTTATTTACCCCCCGTACCATAATGTACACTATGTGGGGGTGTCTCCTTCTTTACCCCCGTACCATAATATACACTCATGTGTGCTGTCTCCTTCTTTAACCCCGTTACCATAACGTACACTTTGTCGGTGTCTCCTTATTTACCCCCTACCATAATATACACTATGTTGTGGTGTCTCCTTCTTTTATCCCCGTACCATAATGTACCACTATGTGCTTGTCTCCTTCTTTACTCCTCGTACCATAAATGTACACTATGTGGTGGTGTCTCCTTCTTTTACCCCTTCGTACCATAATGTACACTAATGTGTGGTGTCTCCCTTCTTTATCCCCCGTACCATAATGTACACTATGTGTGCTGTCTCCTTCTTTACCCCCGTACCATAATGTTACACATATGTGTGGTGTCTCCTTATTACCCCCCGTGACCATACATGTACACTATGTGTGGTGTCTCCTTCTTTACCCCCGTACCATAATGTACACTATGTGTGCTGTCTCCTTTCTTTACCCCCTACCATAAACGTACACTTTGTGCGTGTCTCCTTATTTACCCCCGTACCATAATGTACACTATGTGTGGTGTCTCCTTCTTTATCCCCCGTACCATATGTACACTATGTGTGCTGGTTCCTTCTTACCCGTTAAGTCACTTTAGTCTTTACCCCCGTACCATACATGTACACTTATGTTGGTGTCTCTTCTGCATAAGTACCTTGTGTGCTGTCTCCATTCTTCCCGTACCATAATGTAACACTATGTGTGGTGTCTCCTTATTTACCCCCGTACCATAGATGTACACTATGTGGTGGCTGTCTCGCTTCTTACCGGCCCGCTACCATAACGTACAGCTATTGTCTGTCTCTCTTTTTACCCCCGTACATAATCGTACACTATGTGCGGTGCTCTGCCTATTTACCGCAGCGTACCATAATGTACTACTATGTGGTGGTGTCTCCTTATTTATCCCCGTGACCATTAATGTACACTATGTGTAGCTGTGTCTCCTTCTTTAACCCCCGTGCCATAATGTACAACTATGTGTGGTGTTCTCCTTATTTTACCCGCCCGTAGCCATAATGTACACTATATGTGTGGTTGTCTCCTTCTTTATCCCCCGTGTACCATAATGTCACTAGTGTGTGTGTCTCCTTATTTACCCCCGTACATAATTACATCTATGTGTGTGTCTCTTCTTTACCCCCGTTACCATGAAAGTACACTTTGTGCGTTGTCTCCTTTATTAGCCCCGTACCATAATGTACACATATGTGTTGTGTCTCCTTTTACCCCCCGTACCATAATGTACACTAATGTGTGGTGTCCTCCTTTTTACCCGCGGACCCAATATATGTACACTTGTTGAGTGTCTCTTCTTTACCCCCTACCGTAATCGCTATGTGGGGTGTCCATTTAGCCGTACGAATATAGCATCATTATGTGTGTTGTCTCCTTCTTTACCCCCGTAGCCATAATGTACACTATGTGTGTTCTCCTTTCTTATCCGCCCGTACCAAATAATTACACTATGTCATGCCGGTGTCTCACTCTTTACCCCTTACCATATGCTTACACCTATTGTGCTGTCTTACCTTACCCCCGTACCATAAAGCTCTCTCTTGGTGGTGTGGCTTTCTCGCCAGAGTGTCGTCTTCGACCTCGGTGACCTGATGTGACATTACATTATCGGGTTACCATCGTGGTTCTAACTTGTCAACCGTCCATGATATAACATCAGAAACATCGGATTCAGGGATGTTGGAGCTCTTCCTCTTTCCTACCTAGTTTCACCTAGATTCACATATCGTATATGATGTTCCAGACTTCCCCGGCATTATGGAAAAGACACCAGATCCACATTCTGCGGAGGGTTGGGTTGGTTCTCCTTAATTCGTATGAAGCACAATTCCTCATTCTTGTGAACCTCAGTAACCATAGGTGGCACAGGTGGATTCTTTGAGGTCATAGATGAGGTCTGCAGTGAAGTTTCACTCTTTGCCAAGTCTGGAAAGCACTGTAGAGAACTTTTTACTTGAGAGTCTTCAATGTTCTCTTTACGCATACACCAGATGTGACAAAACCAGCACCTTCAAGGGAGTGGGAAAAGTCAGACCAATGAAAAGCATTTAACATTTATGGCCTCATTAATGACCTCGATGATATCACCTGTGCCATTTATGGTTGCACGAGGGTCCACACGATTGATGAATAGTACTTCATACGAATTATGGAGCTATGCGCTAAGGAGAACTAATGAATGTGGATCTGGTGTAATTCCCATTATGCCGGAGAAGTCTGAAACAGCATATATGTACGATATGTTAGAATATGAAAGAGATCCTACATCTCTGAACCTGTTGTTCCTGATATGAACTCTTGCCTTGGATGGGTCATAAAAGAAGACAGGCTAGAACAACACTGGCAATGTAGTGTCACATCAGCTCATCGACATCGAAGACGACGCTCTGACTTTCAACGAATTGGATACCGATATCTCGATTACTCTGCATGTGCCAGCTACCAGATATGCCGAGTCTCTTCAGTGGATAGTGCAGTGAGGCGAGAAAGCACGCACAATGATAATGGTTATCATTGAGAACCAATGAAAGACATATGTGACACTGTAGTAACCATCCTATATTTTGCTAATGCTATGCATAGAAAATAAACAATGAATCTGCTCATTTTCAACGACACAAACGCTTTGGAAACTGTTAATGATATTAACGGAAACACAAGCTTAGCTTAGGTTACATTTGTTACGCTATCATTAGGCGTTGTGCTATAATAATTATTTTTGAAGCGCTGCTAATCTACACAATTGAGGGTATAACAATAATTCTTTTTTTGCATTCCTGTATATTTTTGTTGTTGTTGTTGTTGTTTTTACTGATTGATAGGAGTTTAAATAACTGATTACGAGTAATAATTTGTTGTTGGGAAACATTTTTGCTGCGTCAAGTTAAGTATAAAAAATTTGCTGAAAAATCACCATTTTTGAGCTTAAATTCTCATTTTTCATTTCTTGCGTACAAATCACTACATATATTGATTATTAAGCCCTGATATGTATTTGTTGTTCTATTGTGGTCATTTTGATACCTCATTTGTCTACTTCAGTTGAAAAATATCAGTGTTATAACTATTTTGCATTTTTCAGTGAAATTCGAGATGGTGGCCATTTTGATGACATCATAACCGGAATTTATATGATGTTATCATTGGTTTTTGTTATTTTTGTTGCTTAAACTGATTGATAAGTGGTCAAAAAACTTATTAGAAATAATAGTTTGCTGTTGGGAAACATTTTTGCTGCGTCAAGCTAAATATGAAAAAAAATGCTGAAAAATCTCCATTTTTGAGGTTAAAATCAGATTTTTTCATTTCCTGCGTAGAAATCACTACATATCTGGGATTTTTTGGTCCTGATATGTATTTGTTGTTCTATTGTGGTCATTTTGATACCTCATTTGTCTACTTCGGTTGAAAAATGTCAATGTTATGACTATTTTTCAATTTTTAGTCAAATTCGAGATGGCGGCCATCTTGATGACGTCATAACCGGAAGTTCATCCCAACTTATGCAATGTTAACATTTTGATTTGTGATCAGTGGGTCATAAGGGTTCAGAAAAATATTGGTTCGGAGGTTTGGGGGGGGTGCATATGGGACCCTCCTAGCCCATGGCCTACTATGGGCAGTCAGGCCGAGCATGTATGTAAGACATTGGTATTCGATGTCGCGGGTGACGAGGATAAATATGACAAAGTGATCGAGAAATTTCACAATTATTTCATTCCAAAACGAAACATAATCCACGAACGAGCACGTTTTCATCAGCGGTCACAGGCACCCGGGGAATCTGTCGAGGAATTTGTTAGGGCATTGTATGAAATTGCCGAACATTGTAACTTCTCAGATCATGATGAGTTTGTGAGGGATAGGGTAGTAATCGGACTTTCTGACAGGAACATTTCTGAAAAACTACAGATGAAAGCAGATTTGACTTTGGAGACTGCCATTTTAACTGCTAGGCAAGCAGAATTGGTAAAGTCACAGATTCGAGATCAAGGGGGTCATAAGCATGTTGAAGAGGTGAAAAAGGGGAGACCATCTAAAAAGAAAAACAACCCAAGTACCCATCAACAGGCCCAAGGTCACCAATACAATAAACATTCTCACAATGATAGGGGTACCTGCTCACGCTGTGCTCGTACGCACGGACAGAATAAATGTCCAGCTATAGGAAGGCGATGTAGGGCTTGTAACAAAATGGATCACTTCGCGTGTTGTTGTCGGACTAAAAAGGACGTAAAGGAAGTGACAGAGAGGGACGTGTTCTTTCTGGGAGCCATAACATCATGATACAGTCATGAAAAGGCATGGAAAGTTACCCTCAAGGTAGGAAACACCCCAACAAAATTTAAGATAGACACTGGAGCAGACACCAGCGTAATATCTCAAGCGACATATAATAAACTTTACCCTAGACCAAAGTTGTCCCCCACTGGCTCAATACTCCAGGGTCCAGGAGGAAAGGTACTTCCCTCAGAAGGGAAATTTGACTGTGTAGTTAAATTGAAGAGGAGACAATTCAAGTTTCCAGTCTGCGTGTTGGAGGGATCAAGTTCTAGCAATTTACTCGGACGGAATGTCGCGCATCAAATGGGGCTAGTGGTGAGAGTGGAGGCAATAACGGACGACTTGTTTGGAACAACAGGATTACTGGCATGTGAACCAGTGAGTATTAAACTCAAGGACCATGCTGTTCCCTATTGCGTCAGTGCCTCAAGGCGAATACCATTCCCATTACTGGAAAAGGTGAAAACTGAACTTAGTCGCATGGAAAAAGATGGTATCATAGAAAGGGTGACAGAACCAACAGACTAGTGTGCCCCCATGGTTCCAGTGGTGAAAAAGTCTGGGAAGATCCGAATATGTGTGGATCTCAAAAAACTTAATGAAGCTGTGATGCGAGAACACTTCATGTTACCAACTCTAGAAGATATAGCTCCTAAGCTAGCTGGAGCTAAAATATTCTCTAAGTTAGATGCCAGCAGTGAATTTTATCAAGTCCCCTTGGATATTGGAAGCAGTCGGCTCACTACCTTTATAACTCCTTTTTGACGGTTCGCGTTTCGTCGTGTCCCCTTCGGCATTACATCGGCACCTGAGATCTTCCAGCGCAAGATGTCAGAAATGTTGACTGGTCTGGAGGGAGTCGAGGCAATCATCGACGATACGTTAATCTATGGAAGCTCACAAGAGGAACACGATGAACGTCTAGCCAAAGTGGAGATGGGATCAGCGTTAACCCCAGTCATTGGTATGATAAATTACCTAGGACGGTTTATTCCAGACCTGTCAACAATACTACGCCCAATGACAGACCTCTTGAAGTCTGATGTTGTATGGCAGTGGACTCCTAATCAGCAAGGAGCATTCAAGGAGATAAAGAGAAAGCTGACCAGTACTCCGACATTGACATTTTATGGTCCAGACAAACCAACGTTTGTCAGTGCTGACGCCAGCAGTTATGGCCTGGGTGGTGCACTATTCCAAAAGGATGGAGATGAGCTCAAGCCAGTAGCATTCAACTCTCGCACCCTAACTCCTGCTGAGTCACGGTATGCGCAGATTGAAAAGGAGTGTTTAGCGTCTGTGTGGGCCTGCGAGAAATTCGAGCGTTATTTGATAGGACTAGAGTCTTTCAAATTGTTCACTGATCACAAACCTCTAGTGCCACTTATCAAAAATCAGGACCTAGACAGGACACCTCTGAGATGTCAACGACTCCTCATGCGTCTGAGGAGATTTACTCCGATAGCAGAACATGTACCAGGGAAGCTTCTGGTTGTTCCGGATACTTTGTCGAGGAGCCCTCTCGAGATATCTGAGGTTCCATCAGATGATGAGGTAGAAATGTTTGTAGACTCGGTTGCATCAACATGGCCGATTTCAGACCGCAAACTGACTCGGATACGACAAGCTACAGCAGAGGATCCACAGCTTGCGAAAGCGTTGAGCCTTACTAAAACTGGATGGCCGGATCGCGAAAACTCTTTACAGGATATGGAAGGCTATTTTGCGGTACGAAATGAACTGTCCGTCTCAAACGGATTGCTACTATACCTGGCCTCGTTATACCTGGCTGTTTACAGAAAGAAATTCTGGAAACACTTCATGAAGGCCACCTTGGTATTACCAAGTGTCGCGAACTATGTGCGGTGTTTCCTTCTTTACCCCTCGTACCATAATGTACACTATGTGCGGTGTCCCCTTTTTTACCCCTCGTACCATAATGTAACTATGTGCGGTGTCCCCTTCTTTACCCCCGTACCATAATGTACACTGTGTGCGGTGTCTCCTTCTTTACCTCTCGTACCATAATGTACACTATGTGCGGTGTCTCCTTCTTTACCCCCGTACCATAATGTACACTATGTGCGGTGTCCCCTTCTTTACCCCCGTACCATAATGTACACTATGTGCGGATTATCCTTACTCTTCATACCATAACACATAGTCCATTTAACATGCCTATATTATTGGTTTTATTTTTTGTTGTTTTTCCCCTAATATATAGGCGAAAAACAACGCCTAATAATATAGACTGGTTTAGCGGACTACATAAGACCATTATGTGCGCTTTCTGCCTATCCTTCGTACCATCATTTTCGAACTTTTCAGTGAATAATAATATCCGCGCCAATGAAACCAAACAACCCCGTCAGCATATTCCTTATTGTTTCCATTCAGATACACTCCGTTCAGGTTAGATTCGTGACAACCTTCATACCACCATGCTCCTCTATGTTCAGCAGCACAGTTCGCTTTATGTGAATCATGGTCTGCATCATACGTAGAAAATGGTCTGCCATTATGTCTACTCAAAGAATTGCCTGGAAAGATAAATGTTGTAAGTATTTGAATAGCTGGTAGTTAAGCTTTCCGCCTATTGTTTTACCGTATGGCCGGTTATTTTCGCGAGGATTACATTATCGCGATTTCGCGTGACATTGTTATGATTGCGGAAATGTTTTCAGCAAAATATTGAGAAATTAATGAATTTAAATACTCTGAAAGCCTGATCGAGAAAATTTAAAACTGATAAAAGTTCATTTTCTCTTAATAAGTTATAATCGCAATTTTTTTTTATCCATGTAAATAACCGGCCGGCTATACGGTATTTTGATTTTGCTTTTTGTGAAATCAATCAATTCGATGAGCCATCTTCTTTCTATTGATATACCTTTAAAAATAACGCAGCATTTTTATACATTTTATATATGACTTTAAATTAGGTTTATCATAAATCCTGCCTTGAAAATATCACAAAAATACTTATTTATTAGTTTATACTTAGAATTTTAAACTAATGAAATCACTGATGCGCAACAGAGACAATTTATGATAATTTGGCAAAATGATATCACATCAATTTATCAAACACATTTTTTTTTTTTTTTTTTTTTTGCAAAAATGTCTTTTTAAATTTCAATAAAAGGGTGAAAATACATTAAACAAGTAAAAACAAAATCAGATAATAATAGTTAAACTGTGTTACCGGCGTCACCGCTGTAGTAGGCTATGGATAGCTTATAATTCGTACTGTGTCCGCCAACATGGAAAAACTTATAAATGCAAAACCGGCGGTTACCGTCAAAATCTTCCATGTCTATCCTTAGTTCGTAGCCACCTTGGGACGTTAGGAAGTGAAGCGCTTGATTACCTGTCAGAAAATATAACTCAGTGCATATCGTACAGCAAACTTGTTACCAAACACCATCCTCGATACTCCAGGGGTTCCGATCACTTACGATCTCTACATCCCTGGACTATCCTATAGTAAAACTGGAGGCAACATAACAGAACAGGTAATTTAGTCCTTTGATATACATCAAAAGAGCCGTAAAACGGTACACTGTGGCTGACTGTGTGGCTTTGAAGTTGGGCGTCGCTCTCTCTTTAGTCTTCAAAGGAAATCTTTGTGGGCCTGTGATTGGTTCAGATGTTTTCCGCTTAGCTGCCTTCAGTTTTACTATGAGATAGTCCAGGGGTGTAGAGATCGTAAGTGATCGGAACTCCTGGAGTATCGAGGATGACCAAACACGTGCGTAACCAGAAAGGAAATTATGTCGTGGCTGGATCGGGGTTCGAACCCGTGACCTCTAAACACTAGTCGAAATTGAACTACAATTGAATTAAGGATGTACACCTCTAAAAATGACAGTTCTCCTGTAATAAACTTTTCTCTCATATTGTGAGTGCAACCATAAAAGAAAATGAAAGAAAATGTGTTTGTTTTTGAGCTATTGCCAGTCAAACACACCTATTTGAGAAAATATTGGATTTTATGGGCATTTTGCCGCTTTGGCCATATACACGATACATTAAAGCCATACAAAATGGAACTTCATGATGAGTTGAATGATATGCATGAACGTTTGCAGAATTTATTGTACGGTTATCTTATTTACAGATAATGCATGTATGTTTGATAAGACTTATTTTCCTCAGAATTCCAACATATACTACCCCATACCCTTTAATTTTCAGTTTCAAAATGAACATTTCTAGCCGTTTTTATCAGATACAATACCTTATAGAAAAATTCTAGTGTTGAACGTATACAAATATTTTGCATATCAATGTGGAAAGTTTGTTTTTGCTAAATTAGGATGAAAAATGGAGGGTCCGTGTGCTTACTTTTTTGCCACGTTTTTTTTCAATATTTTAGAATAAAATATAGAAGATCTCAAATAACTTTAAAATGTAAAAATAAAGCGACAAAAGTGTGTTATTTCACAGAGTATTGTCTGATATCTCAATTACAATAAACAGTAACGATTTACAGCAACAATTAGCTCGATACAGGTGATATTGCAGTCACAGTGATGATTTAAGTAAAAACAACTAAAGTGAAAATAGTAAACTATTGGCTCTACTCAAAGCGAAGGAAAACACATTCTCAAAATGGTTGCCAAATGTCCCATTTCTTAAAATCCTGTATAAAAATTCTACAAAAAATAGAGGTCTGATATTTCGACAAAATTTTCAAATGACTACTTGCTACAGGTATTGATAAATTTCATTTGAGAATTTCAAAACTTCCTTGATCTATGTCGAAACGAGACTTCAACGAGGCTGAAATTCAGATGTTCGTATCCTTGATATACGTATTCTAATAATTATTCCTATATTCTATTCTAGTAACAAAAGATTATTACTCATCTGATATGACCTGCGCAAGGTGAAGGTAGCTACATTGTTTTAAGGATAAGGTCTCTATACTATACCATGACAACAATTTTAACATCGCTTATCAGACCTCTTTGACATTCCTAATAGGCGAGACATTCATGTAATATGGATCAAATATCTAATGTCAACAGTTGTATAAGGTAAAAGTGGATACTTACAAAGGTATGAAGGATTACTTGAAGTAGTAAATAGGAGTCAAGGAAGTAATTCCGTAAGAGTGAACTAAACTAATGTCGATTTTTTTATGACAGTCTTACTGGATAGTTCTTCGGCCTGCGCTCGCCGAAGAGTATACTGCGTGTTTTTATTATCATCTTTGTACACTTGTATTTTATATCATCAATTCTACATCATATATAACCATGTGTTTTGCATTACTGCCGTTGAACCCTATCTGTGAACGCCGAAAGTGTAACACAATTATCAATACTACATGATCAAAGACAAAACGTTTTCTCATTGGATGGTTCGTTTACAAGATGGGCGGGGCTAAATATGACTTGAAGGGCACGTGGGTTTACAATTTGGTGTTTGTGCCGAAGATGGACGGGGCCTTCATATGTATACATGTGTCAGCGAGGACCGATGATATGTCAACATAAACAGTTACAATATTCTAAAATTGATCAAAAATCGTTGGTGTTATTTTTTGTATCAATAAGTACCCGGCTTATTTTTCATTATCGATAGTATGAATTTGGGAAGGTCAGGAAACTCATAATCTATACATAAAATCTACCCTGCATACAGTTCAAGTTTGGAGATACACACACATATAATGTACGACTCGTAGCACTGTACGTACATGTAGAAATCTTCATCTTACATCTCTGGTGTTTTTGGTATATTTTGCCTATCAAACTGAAAGGTTATAATTTTGTCACATACATAGGTCTATAACATCTTTTAATTGTACGCGAATGTTTGTGACACAAGGATGATTAAGACGCGGGGGTTGTTTAAATTTTAATACCTCTCAAATTTGACCTGAATATAAATTTACGATTACAAATCAAAAACCGTCAGGATTTCTGTAATAAACTGGTACAAATTACAATGTATGTGTTAAATGCAATACAGAATAAAATCCGCATGAATATATATATATACACTCGTCATGAAATTTTGATATTTTTATAAGTTTTAGATATTGCCGGTAATTTTGTTTTGTGACATATCATTTAGTGAATAAAATAATCTGTATGATCATGATAAATATGATTAATTACTGTTAAAAGGAAATGGAACTTGTTGTCAACAAAAGTCCAGAGCTACAAATTTGATTAAAAGATTTATGTTTTAGGCAAATGAAATCAAGTTGATTTCAAAACTCTCCATTCTACAAGCAGATAAGCTGAATTACACATGAAATATATATTATCACTAAGGTTTATGATCAATACGTTTAATTATAATTTTGGCCTCGCTCATGCATATTTTACAAGCTGAAGACATGAACTTTAATTAGGCGATTGTCAAAAATCTAGAGAAATGTGACGGGACTATGTATATGTGTATAGGATGATTTTAAAAGGACAATTATCGCTCATTTCAGCGGTAGTAGCTGTTTTTATGAAGATGTGCTAGAAATGTGTTTTTTATAGTCGCTTAAGGTAGACGTGTTAGAAATTTAGCCACAACGTTCAGCTGACAATTGATCTTCACCAAATGAGACTTCAATCGATTTCAACTCCGCCTACTTCAAGTTCAGCCAATCATCGTCACCTTAGGGTGAGTGGGACGCGACTATCTTGTGGCGTCACTTCATTCAATACAATGTACACTCGCTACAGTAATATAGTACTTTCGTCGTTCACAGGTAAGGTTCAACGGCAGTAAATGATTCATCTTACAACTCATCCTCGATATCTCAGGGGTTATTATCACTGACGTTGTATTCACCCCTGGACTATCTGATAGTACCACTGGAGGCAGCACAGGAGAAAAAATGACAAATCACAGGCCTGCAAATACATTGATGATTACAGATAGAGAGCGACGCCAAACTTCAAAGTCACACAGTCAACCACAGTGTACCATTATACGATTCGTTTGTTGTACATCAAAGGACTATATAACCTGTGAGTTATGTTTCCTTGTGTTTTGCTATGACATAGATAGTCAAGGGTTTGATTTAACGTCAGTGAAAGTAACCCCGGAGTATCGAGGATGCTTACAAGTTTGTTACGTAAATATACAACGTACCTAGCCAAAACTCCCCGTCAAGATTTCCAAATCCCATTTGATATTCTGCCCACTTTCTGTAAAAGTCTATTGAACCATCCATTCGTCTCTGAAATACCTATAGATAAACGGAAAATCAGTTTAAGAATTATCTTAGTCAGTCATTCAATATCTACTGGGTCTTTTAATAATATATGAGAAAATGCCAGACGTGAATGATGTGATGTTAGTTGTTTTTCATATTTTTAAATTATCAAATTCATCAAAAATTGCGTATATTGAGTTTGATCATTTTTTGCATAGTTGGGCAGCATATCTATTCATGAAGATATATTATCCCATTGTCTGATACATTACCGTCCATCCTCCTCCATCTGTATCCAGGTCACACCACACACTAATTAGACCGTGGTTCGCTACATTAATAGTATATATTCCGCTTTCTATGTGTCCAGCTTGCTGAATATCCTGACAATCTGTTATCAAACCTACAAAACAAAATGGTGTTGAGGAAATTACAGCCATTGCGATGCCAAGATTGATTTTTATCCCTTAACTATGCAGGTTTCACAATTGGAAAAAAAAACATGTGATAAACTCCATAGATTTAGGTCATCGTTTATATGTACACACCCTACAGCGACTCTTTTTCGTCATTTCCAATCTTAATTGATTCCTATTCGGATATTCACAACTTTTTATTGTGCGATTTCTTTTAAACTGCATTGCGTTTATCGTATAACAGGCAACAACATAATATTGGCTCTTATTTAGGCACTATATTTTATGGCGGAAAGATTTTATGAGAGAGAATGCGGTGGTTAGCTTTCCTGAATATGGATTGTATAATGTAAATAAACAGATCTTATTATTCTAAAATTTGAAAATTAACAAACTCGAGTTTGCTTAGAGGGATGAACAGCTGTCACTTGTTGGGTAAAGTTTGGTACACAACAGAACTTCGAAATTACTACTAGTTACAGTCACTCAAATAATATATTGGATAATAAACAGTTAGCTACGTTTGTAAACATTTTATTGTTATGCAATAAATTATTATTGATAATTTAAGAATTATAGTATGTTTATAGTGAATCTATTCTCTTCCATTGAAAGGGTGTGATTAGTATCTCCCTTACCATATATCCTTTCCCGAACCCTTTGTATCTATGGCGCATTCTTATTTCTTTAGTTTCTTTTTCAAATGAATAAAATACTTCGTCTTTTCATTTTACGTTTCTTTTTCAAGTGGAAAAAATGTCTTTTGTACAATCGGGTTTGAAGGATATGATGAATATGCTACTTACACATCTGAAATTTTGGGGAATGTACACATATCATGAAAAAAACTTACCTCCTTTCACATTTGTGCTAACTTCCGACAACGTTTCACTGTTCTTGGATTGTCGTGATAGCTGTAAAATAGAAAGTAGAATCGTTATATCATCGTCACTGTTGTTAATTTCAATTTTCAATTTCAATTTTCAAATTTCAATTTTCAAGTTCAAGAAACCATGATAACATGTGTTGCATATAAACACTCGCCATCTATCTTTGATAAAACAATTATTTTAAATTATTAAAACTCTATACATTATTCATGTTTCGTTTAAGCAGAAAATAAATAACAATCGTGTATACAGAACATGAAAGTAGCAAATCAAAGTTATGTCAATATGATATCTATTAAACCATTAATTGATTCGTATAAATTATGGCTACACCCACGTATGTGAATTGTATGATTTAAATGTACGGAAGTGTATGAACGAAACATATGTAAATTGTATGAGCAACACCTGTGTGAATTGTATGAACTACACGTATGTGAAATGTATGAGCTGAATTGTATGACCGAAATTGCCAAGACAAATTTTAAAATAAGCAAAGTGATAACAAAAATCGTTGATACTGTTTTATTTTACAGAGATATGAATTATACTGATCTTAAAACAAAAGGTTCATATATAATTCGCATGCTATAGCCTGATGGTGATGATAATCCACCAGTTAGGATTTCCAAAACTACTCCAGTGCTTTGATAATGGAAAACGAAAGTAGATCTTCTTCCTTTAATGGTTAAAATATTGCTTGGTCATTAGTCAGCTTAAAATGAAATTTAACACAGTATTTGAAAATAAAATGCAGAAACTATTCATGAAGCAATTATATTTTTTACTGAATGTAATATCTAATTAGAAATCAACGATGGCACTTCTGTTGTAAAGATGCAAAAGTACAACAACAATTCAAAGCTCACCATTACTCTGTTGAACACTTGCAGCTATAGCTTGGTTGTAGGCCTCTGTCAGTTTTTCTGTTGCAGACACCGAAAGCTGATGAGCCTTTGTGTTCTCTTCATACACCGAAATAAGGTTGCCTATTCGCTTCTCCATTATGAATACACCACCACTGAGACAAGCGACAAAGATTGCCAGAGAAATTCCAATAAACATCGCCATGCCCAATCGAAGCACTCTTCAACACAGTACAAATCAACACACGAAACACACACATGTACAAGGATTTCTACCCGGTATTAACATGTCGCCCTTTAAATTGCCGTCATAGCACAGTGAACACAAGGATTTACATATGAAAACGATATCTACCCATATGTATTACCTGTATTCATTTGTACCTGTACGCGTAATTCCTTTGTGTCGATTACTCAAACAACACACTCACATTATCCTATGAATAACAATATATACTCTTGTAATATATTTAATGTAGAACTCATTCATTACAAAGAACATTAATTTTGTATACACTACTTACGTAGCGGTCTGTACGTTTTGGGTGTATATGTTGGTGTGCCTTTGTTTTAAATATTCATTATGATATAAATCAAGTTTTGCACTTTGCACTGTATATATTAGTACATATATTTAGTTCCGATGTCATATTCAATACACGTGCTGAAGCTTTGTACAAATGATAACAAAATAATAATACTCCATTACAAATAAGTGTATTATAATATCATATCTTTACATATGTAAATTTGAAATATGTACATTTTAAAGATGCTCCACAGCCGAGTACAGACCAAATATATATATGTCTAATTAACATAACAAAGATATAATTCGTTTTGATTTTGGTGCATGTATGCAATCAGTAATTCATTTCATATATATGTGACATACTGCCATGTAGTTTTTCGGGACGCAATTATTTTTAATATTTTTTTTATTTGTAATGAAGTAAAACTAGAAGCTCAAACTTTTCAATGGTGGCAATGGTGTAAAGTAAGTATTTTTTGTAAAACCCTATTTTGTCTTCTCCTGTTCTTGAGAAAAATACCATTTGTCAGAGGTAAAGTATCTTTAACTATCGCCCTGGGCCCAGTTTTTCAAAAGGCGATTAGGCAAATCACAGTTAAACGACAATTTTCAAATCAAGGTAAAATATTTTCTAGTACCACGACTTTTACACAATTTTAAAAGAATCTTAAGAGCTCTATTCTTTACCTATGTACTGAGTTTAGTGAATATATAATCACAAGTTTTACAGTAAATGAAAAATGGAACTTCACTAATCATGTGATTAAGCTAATCATGCTTTGAAAACCGGGCCCAGTTCAGTATATTTAATGTACATGATGGGATTTGGCTGGCTGACGCCCGCGAGTAATTACCTCATAATTATGATTAACATCACCTATTCAAATGGAAAGTCGGTGTTACTTATTCTGTCTGATCATTTGTGTTGTTTGATTGGTTATCAGCCAGTGTCATTTTAGGACGTTCTATGTATAGAAGTTGGAGGATCCAGGGAGGAAAAAAAAACACCGACCGGCAACTGTTACATAAAGGATTCAAACTCGCATTCGTCTTATATAGTGACTGTTTACGTTTCCTCACGAACTATCTGGTTCAGACATCTTCATTCCATTGTCATAGCGTCCAAAATGCTTGTGATAGAACTTCAGATGTTACTGAAATCGCGTACACAATTCAGTAACATTGCGGTAATGACTGCGTGTGACGTTTGCAGTGATAATAAGTTTTTTTTCCCTTTTCTTTCTTTTTACAGCGCTGCAATATACCACTGGAAATATTCGATACAGTAGATCCCAGTAATCACAACGTCCTTTTACCTTGAGGCGACAGATAATATAAAGTATTTAGCTACTAAATATGTGTGTTACAAGTTTTAATCAGGCTTGCCAAACCAGCAACAAAATTGATTTTGATCACTTTAATATAAAATAGAAATACACGTATGATTTCCGTATCACAAATTAACTGGCTCATACGCTATCCTGAACTCCAAATAAATAGCAGCGACTGTTCTATAAGTTATATTCAACAATTTCATTATAAATAAATGTAAAATAAGGTTTTTATCTGGCAACAGAGGTTAAATTCAGCTGTCAAATAAGGTAACTGTCAGTGTACAATTAGTTATCGATACACGAACAATAAGTTAGATTTACATATAATTTGTTATAAGTTTTATATACTTTCCAAAACTAATTAGAAAGAGAATGTTGTGTTAAAGGAACCAAATACAGCGTAAAATGAACCGAATTCTGTGTAAAATGAACCAAATGTTGTGTAAAAGGAACCAAATGTTGTGTAAAAGGAACTTAATGTTGTGAAAAAGGAACCAAATGTTGTGTAAAAGGAACCGGATACTGTTGAAAAGAAACTGAATATTATGTAAAATGAACCGAATAATGTGTAAAATGAACCGAATGTTGTGTAAAAGGAACCGAATATTGTGTAAAGAATCAAATGTCGTGTAAAAGGAACCGAATATAGTTTAAAAGTTTAAAATGTATTAAAGAACCGAATGCTGTATAAATGGAACCGAATGTTGTGTAAAAGGAACCGAAGACTGCTGAAAAGAAACTGAATATATTGCACTATGTAAAATGAACCGAATGATGTGTAAAATGAACCGAATATTGTGTAAAAGAATCGAATGTGGTGTAAATGGAACCGAATGTTGTGTAAATGGAACCGAATGTTTTGTAAAAGCAACCGAATGTTGTGTAAAAGCAACTGAATGTTGTGTAATAAGAACCGAATGTTGTCTAAAAGGAACCGAATGTTGTGTAAAAAGAACCGAATGTTGTGTAAAAGGAAACGAATACTGTTGAAAAGAAACTGAATACTATGTAAAATGAACCGAATAATGTGTAAAATGAACCGAATGTTGTGTAAAAGGAACCGAATATTGTGTTAAGAATCAAATGTTGTGTAAAAGGAACCGAATATAGTTTAAAAGTTTAAAATGTGTTAAAGAACCGAATGCTGTATAAAAGGAACCGAATGTTGTGTAAAACGAACAGAATGTTGTGTAAAAGGAAATTAATGTTGTGTAAAAAGAACCGAATGTTGTCTAAAAGGAACCGAATGCTGTGTAAAAAGAACCGAATACTGTTGAAAAGAAACTGTATACTATGTAAAATGAACCGAATAATGTGTAAAATGAACCGAATATTGTGTATAAGGAACCGAATGTTTTGTAAAAGGAACTGAATGTTTTGTAAAAGAAAACGAATGATTTTTAAAAGGAACCGAATGTTGTGTTAAAGAATCGAATGTGGTGTAAATGGAACCGAATTTTGTGTAAAATGAACCGAATGTTCTGTAAAAGGAACTCAATGTTGTGTAATAAGAACCGAATGATGTGTAAAAGGAACCGAATGTTGTGTAAAAGGAACCGAACATTGTGTAAAAGGAATCGAATGTTGTGTAAAGTGACCAAATGTTGTGTTAAAGAAACCGAATGTAGTGTAAATGGCACCGAATGTTGGGAAATTTGAAATCACCTATAAATGTAATTATACTAACAGTTTACATTCTGGCATTGGTATATATATCTCATTACTCTCATAGAGCATGGCATTATGTTATATATTTATCTCATACCTCTCATAATGCCATGGTGTATGAGAGGTATGAAATAGGGATCACAGAAGTAATATCAACAGGATTTCCCAGAAGACATGGGATCCCATCAAACGTAAGTCTGTAGGATACGAATTACTTCATCATTTATCCTACAGACTTACGTTTAATGGGATCCAATATCATCTGGAAAATCCTGTTGATATTACTTCTTTGAACATAATGTTATATATCTATTTCATACCTCTCTTACACCATGACATTATGTTATATATCTATCTCATACCTCTCCTACACCATGACATAATGTTATATATCTATTTCATACCTCTCCTACAACATGACATTATGTTATATAACTATCTCATACCTCTCCTACACCATGACATAATGTTATATATCTATCTCATACCTCTCCTACAACATGAAATTATGTTATATAACTATCTCATACCTCTCCTACACCATGACATTATGTTATATATCTATCTCATACCTCTCCTACAACATGACATTATGTTATATATCTATCTCATACCTCTCCTACACCATGACATTATGTTATATATCTATCTCATACCTCTCCTACAACATGACATTATGTTATATATCTATCTCATACCTCTCCTACACCATGACATTATGTTATATATCTATTTCATACCTCTCTTACACCATGACATTATGTTATATATCTATCTCATACCTCTCATACACCATGACATTATGTTATATATCTATCTCATACCTCTCATACACCATGACATTGTGTTATATATCTATCTCATACCTCTCATACAACATGGCATTATGTTATATATCTAACTCATACCTCTCCTACATCATGACATTATGTTATATATCTATCTCATACCTCTCCTACACCATGACATTATGTTATATATCTAACTCATACCTCTCCTACACCATGACATTATGTTATATATCTATCTCATACCTCTCCTACACCATGACATTATGTTATATATCTATCTCATACCTCTCCTACAACATGACATTATGTTATATATCTATCTCATACCTCTCCTACAACATGACATTATGTTATATATCTATCTCATACCTCTCCTTCAACATGACATATGTTATATATCTATCTCATACCTCTCCTACACCATGACATTATGTTATATATATATCTCATACCTCTCCTACACCATGACATTATGTTATATATCTATCTCATACCTCTCCTACAACATGACATTATGTTATATATCTATCTCATACCTCTCCTACA